>JAVJIF010002051.1:0-411757 GCA_038442645.1 Agave tequilana | reverse complement strand
TGAGGTATTGAAAGAAGCACATGAGGCATGTGTGGAGCTCATCAACCTGGCCCAAAGCTTGGGGATCGACTCCAAAGGTTGGATATTATTGGCCTAAGATGATCTCTGACGCCATCACTTACGCCAAAAGATGTCACACCTGCCAAGTGCATGGTGATTTCATTCATCAAGCACCAGGATATCTCCACTCTACAACTTCTACCTAGCCATTTGAGATGTGGGGCATGGACGTAGTTGGCCCTATCAGCCCACCATCATCAAAAGGACATCAGTTCATTTTTAGCCATAACGATATACTTCTCTAAATGGGCTGAAGCCATTCCTTTGAAGGATGTAAAGTCATCTGATGTGATCAAATTCGTTTAAACATCACGTCATCTACCGTTTTGGTGTACCTCGGCGAATTGTCCATGCAATGGACCCTAGTTCGTCAGTCAGGCTTTCCAGAGGTTCTGCACTAAGTTCAGAATTCAGAGTGTGTCCTCAACGGCATACTACGCCGCCGCTAATGGTCTCGTAGAAGCTTTCAACAAGACCATTGGTAAGCTTCTCAAGAAATTCGTCTCGAAAAGTCAGCGTGACTGGACGACAAGTTAGGTGAATGCTTATGGGCCTATCACACAACTGTTCGAACCCCAACTAAAGCTACGCCATTTTCTTTGGTATATGGGTGTGAAGCCGTGCTTCCACTAGAAATTCAAATTCCATCTTTAAGCGTCGCCTTGACAGCAGAGATAACAGAGGAGGAGAAGCATCGACTGCGACTCCAAGAATTGGAAGTCTTAGATGATAAACGTCTACATGCCCAACAACAGATCGAGCTCTACCAAGCCCAGATTACCAGAGCCTTCAACAAGAAAGTTAAGGCGCGAACTTTCAAGAAAGGTGACCTTATCTTAGCCGTCAGAAGACCTATGGTGATGACACATAAGACAAAAGGAAAATTCCAGCCCAAATGGGAAGGACCGTTTGTAGTAGAGTCAGTCTACTTAAATGGAGCATATCACCTCATAACGTCAAATGGCGATACACTCATGATGCCGATCAATGGCAGATTTTTGAAGAAGTACTTTTCTGAATAGTACTTTTCCTCTGATCAAGTTAATATTACACCTCTGATCAAAACTCCAGATCCAGGAAAATCTTCTTTCCTTACTAGGTCACATCACGATAGACCAGTAACAAGCTAATTGAGCACTGACTGTACCATGATGTATGATGTACATATTAAGAAAGCAACAAAAGGCAAAACTTGGGTTGTATTTCTACCTTCATTAATGTCCGACGCCTCAGCGGCTAAGGACAGAGAAAAAATGTTGGCTTCTAAGCCCAACATAAGTCTTCGACAACTCATCATGTTGAGAGAAATAGCATGGCTAGCCCACTCAAACGGTAGTTGGTTAAGGCACACCAAATCCGTTGATAGCTGAGGGTTTGCTAAAAATCCTAAGTGAATTTGGTCCCACTCTCTCCTCCCGCAAATTCCTTACCAATTCAACAACACATGGAATAGGGTCTACAAAATACAGTCTTGCTTGCTAGTTACCTCTAGCAATGAAAAATCTCATACTCCCCTAGTAGTAACAAACCTTACTTACTCTCATTCTACATGAGATAGCAAGTTCAATTTGTAAATTTAAGTTAACACACACTCTGACACTTCCAACATACTTCAACATAAACTCTTATCAATAATGATCTAGTCTTCAAAATTACTTATATCGCTAACACAATCACTGTCAAGTTTAACATTACACCTCTGACAATTTTAAATTCTATTTGTCACTTCTCATCTAGTAAAGGCAGGTCTTCAAATTGCTCCTATCTTGAGCCAATTTCTGTCAAGTTAATACCACACCTCTGACAAATTACTGTTAAGTTTCACATTACACTTCTAACAGTGATTAAATTGCTGCCAAGTTCAATACTAAACCTCTAACAGTCATTTTCCCTCAGACTTCCGTATCGAAGCTGAAATGAGCGATGCTAAGTTTAACATTACACCTCTAGCATCCAGGTCATTGCTAAGTTCAACAACACACCTATGGCCATCACTTTCCCTTGAACTTCCTTGTCAAAGTCGAGTTGACTAATGCCAAGTTCAAAATTACATCTCTAGCATTACCCTCACTGTCAAGTTAAACATTACACCTATGACAGTGACACTTTCAGTTTTCCCAAATGAAGCTGAAACACTCTTGAGTTAAGTTAATCTTACACCTCTGACTCACACCCTTGTCAAGTTAACATCACACTTCTGACAAGAATATATTCAACCCGTTAAGTTAATATTACACCTCTAACAGAAAAAGTCCTCCTAGATTCCTCGCGAGTCTAGTCTCACTTTTTATTCTCGTCAACAGAAAACAAGTCCACTCAAAAAAAAATATTGTTAGGTTAACATTACACCGTTAACAGTGTTTTCACTAAATCCCCAGCTGGGTCTTAGTCAAGTTAATTCCAAGCCTCTGATGAAAACTCATCCTCCCTGGGGGTACAAATTCCACTTGTCATTCTCATTTATAGATTGGCAGGTCTATAAGAATTATCTCAATTTTGTCAAGTTAATATCACACCTCTGACAGCATTGTTGGATTCCTGAAATAGGATCTTTCTACAAACTTTGACTCGTTAAGATTATTATCGTATTTTTGACAAGTCAAAGATCCTTTACTTCTATTCATCTGATTTTCAACACAAAAAAGAAATTCAAGACAATAGAAGAAGACAAGGAAAAAAGTGTCCGCTTTATTTATACATGAAAGTGATACAAAACACTCTCTTATACAATAAGATTGAGTGTTACAATTCAGGAGTACAAAGAAGTCCCTCTCTCAGTAAAAGGTTGCACTCACTCCCTGAAGCATTACCACTCCAAATACAAGATGTTTGGAAGAGCGCCAAAGAAGGGCTGAGCACTATTATAACGATCGGATGCTGATTACATCATAATGCATGACGTAAACATCGAAGGAGTCCATCATTGACCAAGAACAATGGTGTTTCTTGAGGTCGAAATGCAGTAGAACACTTCTGATTCCACCCGACCAACTGGTGTAGGCCATGATCCTTCGTTGATGAACATCTCTACCACCAGAAAGTCATCCAATGAACATGGACTTTTCATCGATGTCACTTCTGGGGTAAGATTGGTGAAGGGAGGATTCGAGACCTTACAGGTAACGTCCTCTTTCCCGTGACCTGCAAGAGGACCATACCCGCCACCATACCCACTGTGACCATGGTGAACCCGGGGCATGGCCGGTGTATCATGTCCAATGAGGTCTTGAGGATGTCATCCGTCGCGCAAATCCTCGTCTCCCATAAACAAGAGCGTAACTTCTCCAATAGTTGACCATCGAACAAGTTCGCTGACCGATATATTCTCCCAAGGGCCCAGCGAATATGCGAAAGGATGATTGAGGCTACCTGCGAGAAGTAAAAATCAGAAGGTTAGAATTCTGAAACAGAAAGATTGAAGAACAGACGCAGCTATAGCTGTAAACTTCAGACGCAGGGATGACCGCGCGCAGAAAGTCAAAATCCTGTTGCGACAGAAACAGACATGATCGAAGCTGTGGATTTTAGATACACACAGAGCTGAACGCAGTCTAGTTTTAGACCCGCGTCCAAAATAGTTGACGCAAAAGGAACCAGACGCGAAAGTTGCCACATCCTTGTTTGAGAAATAATGGTTGTTACATCCAAGTCTGAAGCCCTTGACCATAATTAAAGTTCTTTGAGGTCAACAACCTCAAACGCGAGCTTTATATGCAAAGCTCGCGTCTCACAGTCCAGATACAGAGTTCATCACACTTGCGTCCAAAGAACTTTAATTAGAGTTCAGACTCAATCAACTCGCGCTTCATCAAGAAGTCTAAAAGGCGCAACTTCTAAATAATGGGCGCACCAATCAGGCTTCAAGGGAAGGTTAAGAGAGTGAATCCCTTCAAGGGACAGCAAAATTGAAACTCAGTTGGGCTGAGTATTTCATGGTGACAATTAATTCCTACCCACAGAAGAACCAGCTAGAGGTTGAACTTTCTGCATCAGGGCACGGGTATAAAAGGTGATCAGAGGGACGCTTTTTGATCTTGAAATCACTTGACAGTGATAATCTTCAGGAAAGATTAAAGAAAAGCATGAAAGCTTTGGGTCTTCGCTGTCCATGGGGGTACATCCTATTGAGGAAGAAGATTAAGTCAAGATGAAGACCCTTAGAATGCCTGCTCTTAAGGGGAAATAGTCTAAGCAATGGACTGTTAAGGGGGCGGAGGCCTATTTATAGGCAACCCATAAGGCCTGTAATTAATGGCGTAAAAATCAGAGCCATCGGCCTTAATTCCGCACGAAAGTCGAAGCCCAATAAAGAGGTGACGCGTGGATTGCCGTTTCGGGAAACGTCAAGGACGCGAGTCCCCAATCGTCAACGCCGACTTGGCATTTAAGATATTAACGTCAAAGCCCAATGAAGAGCTGACGCGTGGATTGTCGTTTTGGGAAACGTCGGAGGACACGAGTCCCCAATCGTCAACGCCGACTTGGCATTTAAAGATCTAACAACAGCCTTCGAAGACGAAGCAACATGCTTGATTTTTGGTGCCATCGCAACCGTGGAATCGTTGTTGAAGATGGTGAAAACGGAAAAAAAGCTTCGAGCTTTTCTTAACCCTAAAAGGCTCAGCGAAGAAGAAGAGTCTAATGGTGACTCTTGAAAGACTGTTGTCTTTTATAGGCACAGTGATTCGCAGAGATACGCGGCGCTTGGCTCGACGCCTAATCCCTGTCTGATGCGTGGCAAGCATATTAAATGCAGTGCAAAATTCGCGCGCCAAAAGGAAGATGTCCCCTCAATTCTGCTGGACGCGTGGCAACGCGCCCACAACACGAGTCGTGTTCAATAGAAAATCGCGTCCCTCCGAAGGTCGCGCCTCTTCAGCTAGGTCAAAGTCGTGCCTGCTTCACAGAGCGAAAGCTGCGTTTTCATCCCAAAAGACGCATCCCTACAAGAGGCGCGTCTTTAAAGAAGCATGACCACTGCGTCTACAGGACTTGCATTCAGTCCTTATTTCTACAGTTCAGTTCAACAGTACACTGGCACAAGCAGATGACTGTTTACCCCTGGTTCAAAGTACACCAACAACAAACTCAGAGCACTAGAGAGGTCCAGACTGCGTATCTGGACACTCGCTACGATCATTTCTAGCGGCTTCAAAGGGTTTCACAGTACACTCACGAAGACCATATTCCAGACAGGATCAAGCTCAGAGCATCTCAAATGATTGTCAGTCCAATCATGAGAATTATAAATTCAACTAGAGTCCAAAGTATTCGAAATCCGTCCCAGTCAACCGCGGAATATCGAAAACTTTGGAGGGGGTTCTGTAGGCTGTCTAAAAATCACTAAAGACAAGTCATCAAAAAGCAGAGTCCAAACTCCAGACGCAGGGCTAATCATAGTCATCACCGCAGTACCAAGGCGCGAGAGTCGAAACCCGTGCCTCAGCATCTCTGTAGTACCAAGACGCGAGGGTCGAAACCCGCATCTCAGCATCACTGCAGCACCAAGACGCGAGGGTCGAAACCCGTGTCTCAGCATCTCTGCAGCACCAAGATGCGAGGGTCGAAACCCGTGCCTCAGCATCACTGCATCACTAAGGCGCGAGGGTCGAAACCCGCGTCTCAGTTATAACTGCCCTTATTATTGGATCAATTACCGCCCACATAATGAGGAAGTAACCTCCATTATGGAGCATTTTTAGGGAGCACGTTCACCCCTGAAATCTCTATAAATAGCCCCGTTTGCTATGGAGAAGGGGTCGGTGGATCAGATAACTCTTGGAGAAGAATTTCGCTTGTGAGCTGTAGAAGCCTCGAGACTTCCACCGAAAAGAAAGAGAGTTCAACTCTTCAAGCAACTTGCTGCACACAAGTCAATATTTGCTTACAATCTATTTGAGATTTCTGGTCGACAGGAGCTGTGTTACTCCGTCTGTCATCCAAAGAGAAGATTCCCAAGAGGTCCAGACGTTCACCCGGTCAACGGAAAACAAGATTCACTTTCCACCGCCACATCAAGAACCCAACATTAAATAAAAGGGAGATTCAAGTCTAAACATCTCCCCTCCCTTATAATCGGAGTGTTAATCCGCTGTAATTTTTCATTGATTCAAGGAAATTTTACAAAGAAACTTTCTCCCACCAAACAATCCCTAGTGAATCTATTTTCTTGATATCAGATTCATTAAAAAAAAAAAAAAAAAAAAATACATGACTGGTATAATCCAAACATTCACCAATGTAATATGCTATAACATGTGACATTCTCGAACACTTTTTTTGCCGAAGGAACCTCGTGCAATGCGAAGATAGTGACCGCAGTAACAAGGCCAAGGGTAGCACTGTGGCAGCGGCGGTGGTTGTGGGTTGGTGCCGGTGTAAGCGGCTGCAGCGACAATGGTAGTGTCACTGGTGGTGGTGGGCTGTGGCAGTGACAGGGACACTGGCGGAGGCGTGGTGAGATTGATGGCAGTCAGAACGATGAATGTGGGCCGACAATTGGTGTGGCCATCACAAGGTCGTAACCCATTGCAATTGTTCTTCTAATTTGCCTCAAATCCCTCAAGTTATCTTGCTCAAATGTGTTGCTGTAGCTAAGCTAATAGAGGTGCAGAAAGGGGTGCCAATGTATCATTTGGTAGCTTCAGACTAGATTGGATTTTTCAGATATTGTAGAATGTGCTACTTGACTACCACACGTATAGATGATACTTACAAATAGATAATTTGCAATATGCAAGAAGAAATTGTTATGTTGAAATCTGGATGCATGCTGTATCCGACAGAGTCCTTCAACAGTACGGGCTTATGGAACATGTCCCAGCTGCGCGCTGGCACAGGCGAATCGCTCCAGACATCGAGAGAAACCTTGATGTAAAAATGGTTGTAAATCTGATGAATAGAAAAAATACCAAAACCCATACGCATATGCTCACGCATATGGTCTGCGCTAAGGCGCAAATCTGCACACCATTTAGGGCCTGTTGGCATTTTGTAAGAGAAGGATGAAGGAAGAGAGGGTTCTTCCCCACTTCAGAGAATCGGCTGTTTGATGGGAAAGGAACTCAAGCTCTCTTCGCGTCAATTAAAAAAGGGAACATTGATCCCCGTGTCGATCCGAGTCAGCACCAGCTTGGATTTCTTCCTCTGTCTTCCCCTCTTCTTCCTCGGCGAACCAAACACAGGAGATCAGAAGAGCTGCCGATTTCTTTCTTCTCTCTTCCCTCTCTTAAACAAAACAAACAGGCCTTAGTACCCAAGACAATAGCAACAATTTTATCATGAACTAGAACTCGCAATATGAGAAAGTTACATGTGGCTGTAAATTAGCATAATTGAAGCAACATCCACGTCAACATTTTAGGGATAACCCCGCTTTATCTGTACAAACTGTTCAACCAAGAATGCTGGCAACTGCAAAACAAGATCGGAAAACAAAAGAAAAATGTAATCAGTAGGAGTCAGATGCAGCCATTTTCCCAATAAAACTGTAGTTCCATCTAAATGACAATTATTTCTTAATCACTACATTATCATCTCTAATTCCTGTATGGATAGCCTCCAAAAGACATTAAAAAACATATCTACAGCAATTAAGAAACAAAAGAAGAGGGATACACAGAGAGAATCTATCAGCGTAAAAGCACACTGAGATAAGAAAATTCAACATAAAGATCGCCATGCTTGTTCCACAGAAGAAATGGAGATTACACCGGCCGATTTCTCAGGCCTGACTTGTTGTCTCCGTGGGCCCAGCCCACCTATGCTTTGATGAGTCTACCCAATGAACAATCTTTTGGGCTGGCCTGCTTGGTCGATGATCGGCTTGGGCCTGTATTGCAACATTTCATAAAGAGGATCTGTAGTTTTGGGCCTTTGGGCACTGTCCTGTCAAAGCAGAACATGTAGGCCTGATCTGCCAGAAAGTTGCCTAAACAGCCAGATTCTAATTGGTCTGAAGCTTAATTATTGTTAAAAATATAAAAATATGATCTTTAATTCTCTGTTTCTTATCTTAATTTTGAACTTTTTGGTTGTAAAGTGGCATGAACTTTAAAGTAGTAATAGAGTAACTCACGTTCCATTCTTACCAAAAACACATTTAAACGCCTGATTAAGAAAAAAATATGAGTATGTTAAAGCTCATCGATGAAAAGAATACTTAGATTTGCATGTAGAGACTTTAAAAATCAGTGGGTAAACCAAGACAAGTCGAGCCCGTCTGGATCAAAGAAATCGGTCATGAGAAATCTAACACTCGTGGCCAGCTCAGTAAGTTCCAAATTCAAATAAGTTACCTAGTTAACTATAATTCTCGTCATAACTTTAGAGTTACCTGTATAGCGACATGGACTTTAAAATTAACTTGTAAATCAGGACAACTAGTCAAATATGAACCCAAAGACCATTAGCTTGTAAACCAGGACTAGTCAAAAGTGAACTCCATTAAATTCACTTGACCAACTTGATCACGAGTCGTCAAATGGAGACTCTCCCTGCGCCCTTAATTTCCACCTCCAAGTTGAGACTAAAAGACTTAGAACGTATGATATAACTTGTGAGGACTGCTGACTGTCATCCAAGTCGTAATTTCTCAGTCTTTAAGCTACCGAGAAATATCTTGTTATTTTCTTGCCAGCCTATGTGCGTTTGAGAGCAGTCTGTTTATAGGTCTTTTCTACTGTCTTTCATACGAACTGTCTTTCATTCTGAGCGTGATTAATACGTAGCTTGCCTTGGAGAAAAAGGGACCTCAAAGCTCAAATACTCATTTTTTTTTATACAGAGAGTGAGAAAAACAAAACCAAAAGCAAGAGAAGGAAAAAAAAGAAAGAAAAAGGGCCTACTTGAGAGGGAAAAAACTGAAAACATATTCGAATACTGCTAATATTATATTAAATTGTATTACTAGCAGATGTGGGTCACGCTATTAATTCATGAGGGTAGACCTCACATGTCAGTCAATATAGCATAGTATAGTATAAATTAGTAGTACAATAAGCATTACTCATTCAAATATGGCTAGAAAGTGGGACCACCACCGATACAAATAAGGGTTCGGTTCATTTGTGTGAGTCACACACACATATTATAAGACGATCAATCTCGTATTGTCATGTAAGATTGACCTTCTTATAATATTATAAGAGGTCTAAACTCTTTAAAACTTTGTCCCCTTAAAACTGACATCTTATTTATGTGTCAATGCAGATTGACCCGCTTATAAAATGTGTGTACAGCTTACACACATGAATAAGCTGAATCCACGAACAAAGAATATATTTATCCATCTGCCTGCACGGGGCTGATGCATGATCAAATTCTTCTTAGAAATTTGATTTTAAGTATAGCATTACATTTTAATACCTTTGCATAACTATATAAGTTTATTCAGTAACCTAAAACTTGTAGCATATCTTTATTTGTACGTACATACGACTCTTAAAACTTTCATATTTTTATTTACACGTACAACTCTTGATGCTAACTTAATTTACACAGATACTATAATATATAAATATATTTTTAAAAATCTAACCCCAGCTCTTCCCTGGTTAGTGCTGTCCCCATGTAGTCCCATTTTGATCACCGTCTTCCGCGGGCACCCTCTGAGCCATTCATCCGGTTGGGGACACTGGGTCCCACTCAGAGACTCAATGAAATCAACGGCCCCCCACGGGGCTACCGTGATGAAAAACACGGTGAGAAGAAAAAAAAAATTTCGTCCACAAAACTCCACACAAACAATTGTACGCTCGACTTGCTGGATGGGATCCGATAGCTTGACCTCAATCTTTTTTTTTTTGCACTGCATGCAGTGCTCTTCTCCTCTCCTCGCCCTATAAATACACACCAAATCAGCTGCCCTTCAACCATTACAAAACTTGTTCATACACACAGAAGCATCTTGTAATTGTAAGAACAGATGATGAACCCCTCCAAGTTCTTCATCATCTTCTTCTTCTGCTTTTTCGTCTTGTCATCATTCTCAGGCTCTGCTTCCACACACTCCCACCCCAGCTGGCAGACATTCCTCAACCTCACCGGCTGCCGCCATGGTGATGCACACCCCGTGCTCCCCCAGCTCAAGAAATACCTCCACCGATTCGGCTACCTCTCGTCCCACTCCTCCAACTTCAGCACCGACACCTTCGGAGATGACCTCGAGGCCGCCCTTAAAACTTACCAGCGAAACTTCAACCTCAACGTCACCGGCGTCCTCGACCACTCCACCGTCACCCAGCTCATGACCCCCCGCTGCGGCGTCCCCGACATCATCAACGGCACCACCTCCATGTCCTCCGGGAAACTCTCCGGCCGCCACCTCTACGCCTACTTCAATGGCGAGCCCAAGTGGCCCGCCGACAGGCGCCAGCTCACCTACTCCATCACATCCTCTTCGGCCGACCCCGCCGACCCCTCCGTCCTCAGCTCCGTCTTCTCCAGCGCGTTCAGCCAGTGGTCGGCCGTACTCACGGGTTTCAGCTTCACTGAGGTGAGCTCAGGCTCGGAATCGGATATCACTATTGGGTTTTATAATGGAGACCACGGGATGGAGTGCCGTTCGACGGGCCGCTGGGGACGCTGGCTCACTCGTTCGCGCCGACGGACGGGAGGTTCCACCTGGACGCGTCGGAGGACTGGGTGGCTGAGGGGGACGTGACGAAGGCGAGCTCGGCGACGGCGTTCGATCTGGAGTCGGTGGCGGTGCACGAGATCGGGCACTTGCTGGGGTTGGCGCACTCGTCGGTGGAGGAGGCGATCATGTGGCCGACGATCCCGCCGAGGACGAGGAAGGTGGAGCTGGCGAGCGACGACGTGCAGGGGATTCAGAATTTATATGGGAACAATTGAGATCCATTAATTCGATCCCACAATCAAACTATTGTAGTAATCACTCTACTATTTCAACAGCAATATACGTCCTTACTTATACGTACTACTGTAATGAAGTACTACTGTAATCAACAGGCAATATCAAAATATGCCATATATCAATAAAATAAAGATATATATGTGTGTGTGTGGGGTTCGAAATTAAGAGGTTGCTTCATGGTATCAAAATGAAGGCTTCCAAGTGTTGCTCATTTGAATTCAGATTTCAACAGGGCTGTTTGGTTCTTTAGAACGTAGAGGGGAGGGAAGTTGGGGCATTAAAAAAAAAAAAAAAAAGAAAGAAAAGAAGTGGGCCCCATATTATAAAGTTCCCCGCCAAAACGTTTGGATTTGCCCATTAGTTTCTTTTCCGAATTTCTGGGATCCACGCGAAAAGCTGCCTATCATTACCCGCGGGCTCGTCTTTTCTTTCCACCCAATTCCGAGCTGCCATCTCAGAATTCACTGGAATTGGAGGGAAATTTAAGGCCACGTCAGATTGTTTTGGGAAATGGCCTTGGAAAAGGATTTTTTTCCCGTCTTTATCTGAAGTCTAACCAGGTTCTAAGTGAAAATTTAAGCATACCACGTAATATTATAATACCATTTCCTGCTATTTATGAGCCACTGATAAGAGCTTTATTAAATGTATCTTGTGTTAGTTCTTTTGTGTAAAATTATTTTTTCAAATAATTGTCAAACTATATATATATATATTATATATTCTGTAGTGATCAAAATCTGATTCCGTTCAAGATGGCGACATGTGTTCTTCACCGTTCAACTCTTCGAGAAGCATTAGAGCTCCCCTTCGAAGTCCATGCAATTCCCGACCCCCTCAAGATCTTCTCGGCTCCGATGCTCCCTCCGTTCTGAAGACTTCAGCTCCGACCCAAGCAGCCCCCAGCAACGGATCACTCATGAACTCCACCGGCAGTTACACAAATTTATCTTCCTCCATGTTTATAACGTCTAACACCCTTCAACGCGAGCAGTTATAGATAATGGCAGATTTTTCTGCATGTAATCCCAATAAACCAGCATCGCTGACGCAATCGTTACAACAAATCAACATGTGAAATTTGTGTGGTTACGAGGGTCTCACCCATGTTCATTTGCCTCCATACCAATAGCTCAGTCAAGTATAAATAGACCTCCTTCTCCAGCGAAGAGGTAGATTCTGATTCTGATTCCACTATGTACACATCTTTTAGATTCTTGTAACCAGAGAATTATAGTGAAGTTCCTCCACCTCCTCGTGATTTATCGATTAAGGGTTTCCATATAAGTCCTATGTGTTCCTCTTTTTTGTGCTGTATTTTATCTACATTGTTGGTTAAGGGTTTTTACGTAAATTCTCTGTGCACCTTTCACGTCGGTTCGAACCACACCCGACGCGAAAGAGAACACGGTGGCAATTTTGTAAATAAAATAAGTTTTTAGCCGCTACTGAGTATTTTTGATTAAAAAAGGAAACATTCATCGTCGGTTATGAAATTAACCGACGTAGAACTACTTATTCCACGTTGGTTCTCTTAGTAACCGACGCTTATAGTTTAATAATTTTTTTAAACATAAAATAAAAAAATTCAGCAAACGGCAATTTACTAAACTGACGCGGAATATTTAATATATAACGTCAGTTTTTTTACGTAACTGACGCAAAATATACGTTATAAGCGTCAGTTCTTTTTAAGAACCGACGCAAAATATGATTTCGAATATCGCGCCACGAATTTTTACCTTAAATCCTGCCCTCTTTATTGTACTGCTTTCGTCTTCTCTCAATTCTCTACCCTCAAACCCTAATTGCTCTCATTTTCTCGAGCGCGGCGGCGACGACGATATCGTCAACTGAATCGGTGGTTCTTCATCCGCGATGATCTTCTATCGGCGCTGAGTTTGATCTCCACCATCCTTCTTTTATTCTTCTTTTTTTTTACATGGTTGTATTTGTGTTGGTGGTGTGTGTGTGTATGTATGTGCGGTTGTTGTGTCGGACTAGGGGGAGAGGAGAGAGGGGGAGAAGAGGCTGGCGGGAAGAGGTAGAGGGGAGGGAGAGGCCGGCCTTGGATTGGGACCAGAGAGCAATTGCTAATCAAATTTATAGATAGCAACTTAAATTATTAATTAATTAGCACGTGAACTTAATAAATCTTAGCCAGGATTACAAAGAGTCTTCACAATGATTGATCCCCTTTAGTTACTGAGAGAGAGAGAGAGAGAGAGAGAGATAGAAGATTACAAAACTTTATCAACTTGGAAAAAGAGAAGGAAAAGTGATATCATAAAACAATAATAGAATGATGTGTGATGTATCATCCAATGGAATCATGTCCTTTAAGCAAGAAAGTCTCCATGCCCTTTCTATCCAACATGCACAAGGAGAGGCCCCTCATTATATATTTGTGTACTTAAATGGTGAGTTAAGCATCAGAAAATAAAATTGTTCTTCGTTAAACAAAAGCATAACATGTCCCATTAGGACTAAATATTTGATGATCATGAGTTAATTTTATCTTCATGTCTTATAAAAATCAAGGCTCTTGAGCCCTGTTCTGTCCCCACATCAACTCAACATCATTTGTCACTTGATATGTCTTTTTGTGCATTTGTGTGTCATGCTTGATATTTGTGCATAAGAAAATTTACTCTTTACATGATATAAGTTGTTAATTCAATATTTTATTTTTGATGTATAGATTAATTAGGTAAAGATGAATCGAAAATGGATGAATGCTAATATATTAAGTACCGAATATTGAAATAGTATAGAGGAGTTTATTAAGTTTGATATTGAGCATGCCAATAGAGCTAATCGTATTAAATGTCCTTTCATAAGTGTGACTGCCTTGATAAAATTATGGTTAAAGTATTAAAAGACCATTTATTCATTAATGGGATTGATAAGGGTTATACAAGATGGATATGACATGGTGAGAGTGCAAGAGAAAGACCAATTACTTCAATAATATAAGATGTGATAAAAAAGAAGAAGTAGATTGTAGTGAGGGTGATAAATTAGAAGACATAATCCAAGATGTAGAAAAACACTTTATGGATCGGCCACACTTAATCGAGAACTTGAAAGATGATGCAGAAAAACTTTTTTTATGTTAGTTGTTCAAAAATTCACTAAATTATCTGCAGTGTTGAAATTGTACAATTTGAAAAGAGGAAATGAGTGGAGTGATAAGAGTTTTACGGCCTTATTCGGTCTCTTGAAAGATATACTTTCTGAGGATAATGAACTTCTAAATCGTACATACGATACCAAGAAGATCCTATACTCTGTGGGTCTGAATTACGAGAGAATACAAACTTGCCCTAATGATTGTATTTTATACAAAAAAGATTATACAGTTTTAGAGAGCTGTCCGATTTGTGAAGTGGATATGTACAAGAAAAGTAAGAATACAATTCTAGAAAATATTATAGTACTTTCCGGTAATACCTAAATTTAAACGCGTGTTTAGGAATGCAAAACATTCAAAAAATTTGTTGTGGCACTCGGACGAAAGGAGTTCTGATAATATGATTCGACATCCAGCTAATTCACTGCAATGAAATATGATTAATTCAAAGTTTTCCAATTTTTGGTCTGATGACTAGGTCTTTCGTCTAATGGAATGAACTCCCACGGTAACATGAGCAGCATACACAGTATATGGCCAGTTGTTTTAATAATTGTAACACCCCATTCTCATAATACATACTTAAATACGTGTTCTGATTCTTCGATCATATTTTTTAATTTACTTTTCATATTTGTTTTATTTTATGAATATTTTCGTTTTGCATTGGATTCGGATTCGTGGACTCAGAGTTAGCCCTCATCTGAACCGGGGACCTGATCCTAGTATATTACTCGATTTAGTCTTTCTGATAGTCAGATTTGACTGATTTTAATTTCCAACATTATTTTTTAAAATTTTAGATTTTTTATGATTTTTTGAAATTTTTCATAATTTAATTGCAAAATCTTCAAAATCAATATCGATCGGCGCGGCCGATCGGTTCCCGTGATTTTTAATTTAAGAATGGAGTTGAATTTTTAGAAATCGCTTTCACATTATTTTTTAGTATCATATTTTCTACTTTAATGCATTTTTTGAGAGTTTTCTAAATTTATTAAAATTTGATCGGGTTTGGTGTCGACCGATATCGCTGGTAGATTCCAATTTTTTTAGTTTAAAAATAAAATTAAATTTCTTAAATCTGATTTCTCCATGAATTTTAAAATAATATTTATTATTTTTGAGAATTTTTGGAGATCTTTCTGGGTTACTCCATTTTTCTGACATTTTCGGTATTTTTCCCAGATCCGGGATATCATCCGGATATTTTCTTTTATTTCTTATTTTTTTCTATTTTATTATCCTCAACATCTTTTTCCCTCTTTCCTTTTTATTTTCTTCCTTTTGCTTTTTTCTCCACCACAAAATCCTCCCCAAAATATCTTCTTCCTTCTTCTTATCCTTTCCTTCTTCATTATTTTCTTTTCTTTTTTCCTTTCTCCCCCAACCAGCCGACACCATCCTTGTTGACACTCTAAAAAGACAAATTTCTCGGATAGCATTTTAACTAGTTCGAACGATATCCGAACTTGTCAACATTTATAAAAGACGAGATATAGACAAGCTGACAACCAGGATCTGCCCATCCTCAGAGACAAACGATGACTTAAAACTTCCTAATCTAGTGAAGCAGACAGTAAGCCAAGTATCACCTGTGAAGAGGCCTAAGTATGGCCCAAGAGGATAGCTTCAGTTGAGGATGTATAGCCTTGTTGAAGGGCAGAAATATTAACTTCCACTGAAGCATTTCTTGTGAGCTATCTTTCAGTTTCTCTTGAAGCTAATTATAATTTCCCCTGAAGCTAATATCAACTTCGCCTGAAGCTTTCTTGTTGGTCCACCTGAGAGTTGTAAGCTAATTTCATCTTCGCGCGAAGCTAATTTCAACTTCGTTTGAAGCTTTTTGATCTGGGCTTTCATGGTGCATTTTACACTTGGTCTACTACGCACTCTGCAACTATGCATATTCATGAGAGACTAGACAAAGCCTATGGCACCCCGAAGTGGGTGTCTTTATTCAAAGATGCCTCTGTCCATCACTTACAGGCAGTGGGTAGTGATCATTGTCTGTTCATGGTGAAACTACAACAACCTCCTAAGTTGTAACATAGTTTCCATGTGGGTGAGGAAGGCATAGTACAAGGAGTTTCTAATCGAGATATGGCCAGGTTGCAATATGTCGGACTTTCTGAATAAGGCTGACAATTTCAAGTCAGAGTCAAACAAATGGCACCAGGAGCACTTTTGACATCTCACTAGCACAATCAAGAAAGTGAAAGATGAGCTCGTGCATATTCAGCAAGGTCCCCCTAACCCGGAGTTCCTTCAAAAGAAGCAAGAAGTATCAAAGACACTGGAAGACCTCTTCGCCGCAGAAGAATCTTTCTAGCATCATAGGGCCAAATCCCAACTGCTCCGAGAGGGTGACAGGAATACTAGGTTCTTTCATGTTACGGCTATGAAGCGTAACAGAAGGAACATAATTCTCGTCATTCAGAATGTAGCTGGTGAATGAAAGTTGGATCCCGAGCAGATAAGAAAGACCTTTGTAAGATACTACAAGGATCTCTTCACATCATCTAATCCCGATACTATACTTGAGGAGTTCTGGTTCTATATGTTTGCTCCTCCCATGATGTACTGGGTTCTTTGCAAGTTGGATGGCTGTTTTATTGTCCACAAATATTACAGTCGCTTCTTCTTGTGGATGATCCAACTCCTTTAAAATGTTCCACAACCAATAGTTTCACTCACAGTAGATAAATCTGCCACATACTTTATTTCGCATGAAAATAACGCCACAACTCCTTACTTCTTTGAGGTTCATGAAAATGCAGTTGACCCAACATCGGAGACATAGCCAGTGGTGCTTTTTCTCTCATCTTGGTCACCTCCCCAGTCACTATCTGAATAGCCTACTAACTCTGCAGTTTCACTATAAGTATAAAATAGACCAAGATTGAGTGTGCTTTTATATACCTTAGAATTCTCTTTGCAGCTAGCCAATGAGACTCCTTCGGTGTCACCATATATCGACTCACAAGTCCGACTCCATAAACAATATCGGTCCTTGTGATCGTTAAGTATCTCAGGTTACCAACTAGATTTTTGAAAAGAGTCGAGTCTACAAAATCTCCAATTCCTTCTCTTGATAGCTTCATTCCTGTGGCTATAGGGTGTTCACTGGATTACAGTTACTCATTTTGAATTTCTCCAAGATCTCCGTCATGTACTTCTTTTGAGATATAAATATCCCATCTTGTTGTTGCTTCACTTTGATACTAAGAAAATAGGATATCAATCCATTGTCCGTCATCTCAAATTCATTGAACATCGCCTCTTTGAATTCAGTAAGCATCTCGGCGCTACTTCCTGTATACAACAAGTCATCAATATAAAGACAAATTATTAAAATTTCGCCTTGATGGTTCCTCTTCATGTAGATGGCATGCTCATAAGGACATTTGGTGATGCCATTTTGATGAAGATAACAATCAATTCGGGCATTCCATGCCCGTGGTGCTGCTTTAAGTCGTACAAGGCTTTTTTTAGGTGATATACTTTGTCTTCTTATCCTTTTATCAGAAAACCTTCTGGTTGCTGTACATACACCTCTTCTTCAAGAATACCATTGAGAAATGCTGACTTGACATCTAGATGATATATCCTCTACCTGTGATGAGCTGCAAGTGAAATTAATAGTCTCACCGTGTCCAATCGAGCAACTGGTGCAAAGACTTCTTCGTAGTCGATGCCGTATTTTTGTTTGTAACCTTTCGCTACAAGCCTTACTTGTACCGATCAACTTCACCATCTGCTGTGCATTTGATCTTGTACACCCATTTGACACCTACTGCCTTGTGATTTTGTGGAAGTGTTGTCAATACCCATGTGTCGTTCTTCTGGATGGCATGCATCTCCTCCTTCATTGCTGATCGCCAACAATCTTCTTCCTTAACCTCTTGGAAAGTGAGAGACTCATGATCGGCATATTAACAAAAGAGATTAGTTTCTCCATCTTCTTCTATCTGCTCATAGATCTCCCTGAGGCTTCTCATTTTGATTGGACCTCGTTGCATGGAGGATTCGCTACTACTACCTTCCCCAGAAGATGGAGAACCTCTTGCAGGAGACGGTGTAGCATATTGAGGAGATGGTGGTATAGCTGGTGGTGGAACCTCTTGTAGGGGCTCGTCAGGTTCATTCACCATGGGTTGCTCTTTGGCAGTTTCTTCATTGCTCCAACTCCATGCTTTAGCTTCATTGAAGACAACGTCTCTACTAACCACTAGTTTCTTAGTTAGTGGATTGTAAAGCTTGTATGCCTTCGACTCCTTACTATATCTGATGAAAGTACATTTTTCACCATGGTTGTCAAGCTTCTTCCTTTTAACTTCAGGTACTTGAGCATATGCAACACACTCAAAAATTCATAGGTGTGCGACAATAGGCGTGTAGTCGCTCCATGCCTCTTGAGGAGTCTTGCCCTTCACTTGCTTTGTCAGGCACCAGTTGAGCAAGTAAGTTGAACATGTCACAGCTTCTGCCCAAAACTGCTTTGGCAGCCCCTTTTCTTTGAGCATGGTTCTTGTCATGTCAAGAATAGTGCGGTTCTTTCTTTCTGCGATGACATTTTGCTATGGTGTGTAAGTAGTAGTAAAGGCCTCTTTATGCCTTACTCCCTGCAATATTCTTGAAACATATTTGAGGTGTACTCACCACCTCGATCATATCAGAGAGTTATTAGCTTGTGACCACTCTCCGTTTCCACAAGAGTTTTAAAATTCTTGAAGGTAGTAAAGGTAGCAGATTTTTCTTTAAGAATGTACACCCACAACTTTCTACTGAAATTATCAATGAAGATAATAAAATATCTATTGCCTCCTAAAGAGACGGGATCTAATGGTCCGCAGATGTCAGTATAAACAAGTTGCAATGGTGTCTCTGCTCTCCACGACTTTCCACTGGGAAAAGGAAGTCATGCTTTCTTGCCAATTATGCAAACTTCACAAGTATGATTTGGTAGATCGATTGTTGGTAAATCTCGTACCATGTCGGTTGTATATAGTAGCTTCAGGCCGCTGAAGTTTAGATGGCCGAAGCGAAGATGCCACCTCCATGACTCATTCTTCATGAGTCCTTGAAAACACTTCTTAACTTTCGTGTTTAGATGCAAGGGAAACATGCGGTTTCTTGTCATTTTAACACAAGCTGTAAGACCTCCTTTTACATTTTTCAATCAAAGATGGTTGTTCTCCATATTTACTTTTTATCTTTTTTCGAGTAATTGACCGATGCTGAGAATATTACTTTTCATGTTAGGAATATAACAAATATCAGAAATATACTCAAGCTTACCATTCTTTTGGTAGATTTTGATCTTTCCTCTGGCTTCAACAGGGAGTTTTGAAGAATCTCTCAAGCTCACACTTTCATGAACTCCTTCTACGAGTTTAATGAAAAGTTCTTTCTTTCCGCACATGTGGTTGCTAGCATCTGAGTCAAGGTACCAAACATCATTCTGATCACTTGAATCATCATGAGTAAGAAGAAGAGTAGAGTTATTACCCACATCATTTATTGCTTCAGCGAGATTGGTAAGATCTTCAGTTCTGTGCCAGCAATCCGAGGTATAGTGTCCAAATTTTTGACAGTTGTAGCATTGGACGTTCTTATTGTTTCCACGTCCAGATGTAAATCTTCCTCGGTTGCTTCGTCCTCGACCTCTGAAGCTTTGAAACTCCACTTGATTTTGAGTGGTTCGTTGTTGGGGACCACGTTCTCTACCTCTACCACGACCACGACCTCTACTATGTGAGCCTCGATCATTTAGAGTCAGCTTTGACTCTAATGTTTGTTCCAAAACTATGAAACCGGTCTTCTTTTGCATGCGTTGCTCATGAACTTGGAGAGATCCCAAAAGCTCCTCTATTGAGATCTCCTCCAAATTCTTGAACTCATCAATTGCCGCCACCACGTGCTCAAACTTTAATGTAAGGGATCGCATCAATTTCTCCATCACTCGGATGTCCTCCATCTTCTCTCCATTTCTCCTCATTTTATTCATAATTAGAAGTAATCGTGAATAATGATCGGAGATTTTTTCTTCATCTTTCATTTGAGCGGCTTCAAGATCGCCCCTTAAAGTTTGGAGGCGAATTTGCTTCACCCGCTCGACTCCTTTGCAGATGGTAGCAAGGATTTCCCATGCTTCCTTGCTCTTCGTTACTTCGGTAACTCTCTCGAAGGTAGACTCGTCCAACCCATGATAGAGTAGAAAATGAGCCCTACTATCCTTCTTTTTTGGCTCTTTAAGAGCCTTCATCTCTTCGGCGGTGTAGGCAGCTTCTACCTCCGGTGTAGGTTCCTTGAACCCATCAAAGATTAGGTCCCATAACTCTTGAGAACCAAATAGAGCTTTCATCTGAATTGACCAACTCTCATAGTTATCTTTCAATAACTTCGGTACTTGTGGATTGATGAGATTATTGGTGGAGGCCATGAGGAGAAGAGGAAATGAAAAAAATTGAATTGGCTCTGATACCAATTGTTGTATACTAGTCTACGAACTAATATACTATAATGCAAAATTTTAAATGGAGAATGGATCTTATTCAACTTTTCTTTCATACTTGCTTGAAAAAAATAAAAAGGTACACTAGCTTTTTATAGACTTCAAAGGAAAAAAACTTATAAGAATACCAACCATCTATTTTAATGTCATAAACAAATGACAATAATTCATATATGACTCTTTAATTTCTCCTATTCATGGTGACTTTTGATTTCTCCAAATTGATGATGACTATTCATTTCTTCTAATTGATGATGATGGTTCTTCATTCCTTTCAATTGATGATGATGGCTCTTCATTTCTTCACCTTATGGTATCTCTTCTACTTCTAAAATTAATGTCATAAAAGACATTTTTATTTGATATTCCAACACTGGTTCAGGTCTATGATTGACTCTAGAGAAATGAAGGGTTTATGCCGCATCTTTCGGGCGATGGATAGAAGTTATCATCCAGAGCATAGGCTTGACCAAAGCTCCAGGTCCAGATGGCCTCCCATCGATTTTCTAGAAAATCAGGTTTGAACACCATAAAAGGAGAAATAGTGGACGTGACCCAAAATATCTTTATTACAGGTGCCTTCACGGAGGGAGTGAATGACACGAACTTGGTCCTCATCCCTATAAAACAAAAAAAAAACAAAAAAAACAAAAAAAAAATAAACAAGTGCCAGGCTCCTGCTGACTTCAGGCCAATCGCTTTATGTAATGTGACTTACAAAGTGATGGCAAAGATCCTCGCCAATAGACTACGCCCATCTCTTGATTCCATCATCTCCCTGTATCAAGCATATTTTGTTCCCTGAAAACATATTTTGGATAACCATGTGGTGGCTCAGTGTAACGCCCCGATCCTGGCGGATACGGAGACGTTACTGCGACGTATATACGTAGGTCAGAAGTACCCTCACGTATATACGCTAAGCATCAGTACAGGCAAGAATCAGAGTGCAGAAGCAAGTGGTGCATTATACATTCCAACACATGAGTACAATTACAGAGTTATCACCAGATGTGATAAATATTACAATAATATTACATCACCAGATAGGCGCAAATACGAGAGTACAAGGGATATACTAGAGTAAACAGTATAAAAGGCACTCACGAGTTTACTAAAAGGAAACTCGAGAGGCACACAGGGGGCCTGGAAGGATAGAGCTCTGGATGATCTGCTGGAGATCCACGCTACCGCTGCGCCACTCTGATTAGCAACCGGGAGAATCCACACGCTCCAAGCTCCAAAACCTGGACATGAGGATCCAGGGGAGTCAGATGATACTCCCCAGGCGAGTGGTGATACAAAAGCCAAGTGGCGAGCAAGGATAAGTATATGTATAGCGATGAAACCGAATAAAGCCGAGGACGAGCAAATCTGATTGTATGGTTTCAGATCACGGCTCCATGAGACTAGTACATCGAAGGAATAATCCAAACAAGGAAACCCTCATCTATATACCTTTATCTCATGTCACCATAATCTAAGCACATACAACCCGACTGCACTCAGGGCATGATAAGATAATGAACAGGAGGCAGGTAGATACAAGGGATAAAGCAGAGTATGAGCAGTTAATACGATAATACTCATAAAACCGAAAATCCGAAGTAAAATCCAGGACAAGCAAATATGGTAAGGCATATCACAGATTCATAGCAGTTTAAGTTGCAGGCTTCAGTATGTGTCCCATTCCACATACTTCTACTTACAACTTAAAGAGCAGGTTATTATCTTGACACTTTATTATTACTCGTCTTACCCTGATATCTAGCTATGTGAACTAGCGTCCCAGCACACATAGATCCATATCCGAGTAAAGCAAGATTGTTATTGGAAACCAGCGGGGGTATCAACGAACTATGTTTACAGTGGGTCCCGTACATACCCGGGACCACGGCCCAGGATTGTTCCGTTGCTTGGTGACGGAACCAGCCGCAAGGCTAACAGGAGGGACTTATGTATGCCCTTATCATGATGGTACCAGGAAGGAGGGAGCCAGCACTCCCCTCGGTCGCCTGGAGGCCCACAGGTCAGACCGGAAGTTTTTGTTGCACAACATGCCTAATATCACTGTAAACACGAACACATATTGATAGCCGCATGTTTCCCCCGACCCGATGCAAGTTGGTCCTTTTTAGGATTTATTAGGTAATTATCAATTTACGGGAATAACAGGAGATGGCCCTACAGATTCAAGAGGTGGCCCCCCACAGATTCAAGAGGTGGCCCCCACCATGTATGGTGTGGCACTTTGTTCCATGTGGCACTTTGTTCTGAGGGAAATGGATTCTAGAGGTGGCCCCCACAGATTCAAGAGGTGGCCCCCACCGTGTATGGTGTGGCACTTTGTTCTGTGTGGCACTTAGTTCCATTCAGGATAACAGGTCACTGTACATAGTACAGGATAACAGGTCACTGTACGTAATACAGGATAACAAGGTAAGGTTCCCGTAAAGGTGATAATCACAAGTCAAGTATATCATGCTGGGTGTCAAGTGATAGCATGACAGGATGATGATATTTAGCAGGCAACCAATCATGTCAAGAGATTGATATAAGGTCAGTGGCAAGTCATGTCATAACAAGGGGTCTTGCCAAATAGTAGCATGTCTGAGGTCAGGTGATAACACATCAGTTGTCAGGTGACACAAGCAGGTGTTAAATAGTAGCATGTAAATGACAGGTCTGAAGTAATGGCATGGCAAGTGTTATCATATCAGGTAGACACATGGTATGTGATAAAGTAGTAAGCATATCACAGGCATGGTATATGTGCACGAATGAAACTACCCTAGTACAAGCATTCGTCGCAGGGCAATACATGTCCAGCTATTGGCACTTGGCCATACATAGATACGGGGACTCAGCCCAATACAAAATACATGGAAACATGAAGTGAAATACATATCGACCCGACGAAGCGGGGAAACTCAAATGGAGGCGAGAGCGAGAACACTCGCCTAAATCACCAGAAATGCCGAAAGGTCCGAAATCCACGGAACTCGGGACGCGCCATAATTATGGAAGGAGAGAGTGCACAGGGAGACGCGGGTTTTTGAGGGTGAAACGCGAGGGTTCGCAGACGCGGGAGTTAGCGTCGCGAAAATAGCAGACACGGGAATCACAGACGCAGGAATAGCAGACGCGGGGTTCGCGTCGCAAGAATGGCAGACGCGGGAATAGCAGACGCGGGATAGCAGACGCGGGGTTCGCGTCGCGAGAATGGCAGACGCGGAATTGCAGACGTGGGATAGCAGACGCGGGATTCGCGTCGCATAGATGCCACAAAACGCGAGGTCTGCGTTCAAGTGCGGATGCGAGGAAAACGCGGACGTGGACATGGGTTCTGAGTCGCGTTAACACAAGAAGAACACAAACGCGGGAATAGACTCTGCGTCGTGTCAATACAGAAACGCGCGGAGCGCGTTAAGGGATTGCCCAGACGCGGGGTTGAGATCTGCGTTAGGAAACAAACAGAGAGGAGGAAAGGTGATTCCTTTGCTGCGCCCGACGAAGGGAAGTTCGGCCCCAATCCAAAAGGAGGGTACCGGCCCTAAGTCTTGCCAACGGAGGAGAACGCGGCCCCAATCCAAAAGGAGGGGCCGGCCCTTGAGGAGATGATGGAGCGGTAGTTTTTATGAAGAGGTTTTGATGGTGGTGGTAGTTTTGGAAAAGGTAAAGGAAAAGGTGGAAGCTTTGGTGGAGTTTTGGAGTTGTGGTGGTTTCCATGGAGATGGAGGAGGAAGAAGATGAAGGTAAGGAGTTTGGAGAAGTTGTAGTGGTGGTTGTTATGGTGGAGATGAAGAAGGAGTTGGTGGAGGTTAAGGTGTTGGTGAAGAGAAGGAAGAGAAAATGAAGTGAAATGAAGAAGGAAAGATTTATATAGGATTTGGATTTGTGAAGGTGATGTAAAAATGGAAAAGAGAGGGGTTTAATTGTAAAGTGGAGGGGTGAGGTGTTTCTCTTGGCCAATCATGGCCAGCCATGGAGATGGGTGAGGTGGAGATATTTTGGAGGAGATATTTTGGTGGAAGGTTGGAGAAGAAAATGGAAGAATGGAGAAGTTTGGAGAATTTGGTGGAAAGAAAAGAAAGGAAAGAAAAAGGAAAAAGGAAAAAGAAATGAAAAAGGGAAGATATTCTCTTGGAAGAAAAAGTGAAAATAATTAGAGTGGCGGATTCCCGGGATTCGGTTGCGGATGCGGAAAACTTTCGGAAAATACCGAAATCGTCCCGAAATCAAGTATCTCGGAACGACCCGCAAAAATTCTCAAAAATCAAGAATATTATTTTAAGAATCATGGAGAAATTCGTTTTAAGAAATACTTTATATTTTTTAAATAAAAAATCCTGGAATCTGCCGCCAATATCGGTCGGCACCGAATCTGGCAGAAATCCGATAAATTCTGAAAATGCCCATAAAATGAATTAAGATAATAAATATTATTCTAAGAAAATATGTGAAAGCGGTTTCTCAAAATTTGACTCCATTTGGAAATTAAAAATCCAGAAGTCGGTCAGCGGTGCTGGTCGACACTGGTTTTGAAGATTTTCCATTTTAATTCAGGAAAATTCCAGAAAATCCTAGAAAATCTAAAATATTGAAAAACGATGTTTAAAACTGAAATCGGTCAAATCGGAATACCGGAATGTCCAAATCGAGCAATACTCTAGGATCGGGCCCTCGGTTCAGATTAGGGCTGACTCCGAGTCCACGAATCCAAATCCAAGGCAAACGTTCATATAAATAATCCATAATACAAAGCAAATACAAGAGTAAACCGAAAAATACGATCAAAAAATCTGAATACGCAACTAAGTACGTATTCCGGGAGCGGGGTGTTACACTCAGGAGCTGACCACATTTTGAGTAAAAAAGAATAGAAGATCAAGGTATCGCGCTCTAAAGGCTGATATGTCAAAGGCGACGATCTCATAATTTTTGGGAAGCTGCAGCTGAGAATCTAGGGACTACAAAACATATTCTTGACATTTTCTCCAACTGATCTAAACAGAATCAATTATTCCAAGTCCCATATTTTCTTCATTGATAATTTTTTTGTCAGTGTGAAGAAGGAACTTGCAGGCATTCTTGTTGTCCAGCTTAAGACAAGCGCTATCTCGGCGCCCCCTTGTTTGCCAGTCGCCTGCTAGTGTCAGGATACAAATATCTTATTGATAAGATGCATGGCAAGTTGAAAGGATAGAAAAGTTCTCTTTTGTAAATTTTAATGTCTCTTAAGATGCAGCAATAATATCCGTGTATTAGCATCTGAAATTTCACTGCTAGAGAGAAATCTCCCCTTAATTTGAGACCAATTGTACTTCATAGCTAATTCTTCCTTTTTGTTATTTTAAAATTTTCCCTTTCAGCTATAATAGATAAAAGCGTGAGAAGAATTTTCTCATACTTGGTAGTTAGAAATTAGTAACTTTAGTATCTATGCTATGTTTTCCGGTCCTTGACCTCAACCCAAATCCGTTCCGCCTGATCAACCATCACAAAAATGGGCTCGGGTTGGCTTCCTCGTGCGAAGGATCAGGTGATAGTCTTTCGTGTTGTGGGCCGTCTGGAATGGGAGAGGAAAAAAAACACATTTTGTGAGCCCCATCGTAAAACATGTTTTATTTTTTCTCTCCCGCTTCATATATATCTTCAAATTAGCCTCTATATCATTATAATGACAATGTCTTGATAGAAACATTATCCTTTTAGAATTTTCTCATAAAAGTAAAAAAAATGAAAATTGTCAGAATAATTTTCTCATACTTGGTAGTTAGTAGTTAGTATAGTTTTGCCGGGCGTGACCGCAACTCAAGTCTTCTTGGTTTGAGGTTTGAACGCAAACCCCGCTGTCAAAGTCTTCGCCGGCCAACTTCACGGCAAATACGCCACTGCCCTCCTCAACTCTTGCTAGAAAATTTCTCTCTCCTTCTCCGGGCAGCCCATCAGCTATAATGGACGACCCACAACGCGAAAGACCATCACCTGATCCTTCACACGAAAAGAGCCAACCTCAGCCCCTCTCTGTCCTGGATACATGTGGACATTGCCTTAGCAACCGGAGTGGCGGGACCATCTCTTCCTCCATTGTCCGTCTGCTACGACAGTCTGGGATGTGGTTTTACGGATGCTCAGGGTCCCAATCTTCCCACAATCAGTGGGATGATTTATGGTCACAATGACTGTTTCAACATGTTGCTAGGTCTGGGCAACGAGTTTGGGACAACGTCTTTGTGGCCACAGTTTAGGCCATTTGGTTGGTCTGCAATGAGCAGTGTTTTAGAGGTACTTGCAGGACTCATAAAGTGATTATTTCTCATATATTTTCTCTAGTCTCCTATATTTTCTGGTACGTTGCATATAAACTTCGATGCAGTATTATGGTAACTTGAAATTTTTCGTTAAGTTTAATAACATTAACCTTAATATTGCCTAGTTTTATTACAGTCGCACATGATACATTTATGCTGCAGAAATAGAGATATAACTCCTCCAGCAGGCTGCAGCCTATTTTCCGAGTAAATAGGGAAAAATTAAAAGGGAAAAACATATTCTTATAGCTCTTTTATCAACGCTTGAGGCAGTAATTCAATTCATAAACCTGAAATGTTGCATGATTAGTCGTCTTCATTTCGATTCGAAGAAACTGGTCCAACATAAAATAAGCCCATGCAGAACTTTCTCTCCAATCCCAAAAGGTTTCTTGTAAGTCATGCTGAGAATTTGGAGAGCCAAGTTCTCAAAGAAGATGAAATCATGATATATGAATCATAAACCGGGGACAAATTACGTCCTGAGAATGAGGGACCCTGAGCCATCGCCGGGGACTGCTCCTCCGGCAATTGTTGGGATTTGGGTCGAACAAATAGTCCCACATCGGCTAGACGTGGGGATGGTCTTGGGTATATAAGGATTTAGGCAACTCTACCTAAAAAGCTAGTCTTTTGGGATGGTGCCCCAAGTCCTTCAAGTGGTATCAGAGCATCCCAGGTTCGTCGTGGGATCATCTGATGATTCGTAATCAATTTCCGTAGCTGATTGGCAGCGCGTGAAGTGCTTAAGGAATCAATTTGAGGAGTAAATCTCTGTCGCTACTCCTATCATTGGCTACTTAGGAGATAATGATCGTTCTCTGTCGCTACTCCTATCATTGGCTACTCAGGAGATAATGAGTGGATATTGTGAAAGCACACCTAGAGGGGGGGGTGAATAGGTGAAAGTGCTAATCTAGAAACTAAATGCTCTAAATGCGGAGGCTAATGCAAATTTTGCAACACACTTAATACAACACACAAGTGTAGCCGAATTCCCCATGAAGGGCTCTGGACTAACTCTGGTTAAGTACAAGTGAGGCACACACAAACAACCAAGCATATAAAGGATATAGAAAATATGAAATATGCAAGGCACAAATGCAAGCAATAAGATATGAATGAATAATGCTTTGCACAAAGTAAAGAGAGAGAGAGAGAGAGAGAGAGAGTTAGAGAGACAATGGATCAAACGCAAAGGCCAAGATATGTTTCGAGGTTCGAGCACCTTGCTCTACATCCCCGCCTACACCACCGTGTAGGATTTTCAATCCACTATCTCCCACCGAGGGAACCTCCACTAAGGAGGATTTGTTACAACACTAGGAGTACCGAACTCCTCTCTCAAACACCGCCTCACAACCGAGGGGTAGGCCCGTAGCCAATACAACAACCAACACCTCTACCGAAGAGGGTTACAAACCAAACTCCACCTCTCACTAGAGGGACCAAACAACAAGCCTCAACCTCTACCAAAGAGGGAGCAAACACCAACCCAATACAACAACCTCAACCTCTACCAAAGAGGGAGCAACATAAGAAATCAAGGGTTTATAACAAGTGGTATGTCTCAACCACAAACCTCTTTCCTTTTTCCACTAAACAAGATCCTAATAGAATAGGATAGAAGATAAGCTCAAGTGTGGAAAACTAGGTGTTTGGAAAACAGAAACTCAAAGAAAAATACTTGGGAAAACTCTTGTAAAAGATAGAAAATGAAAGCCAAGACAAATCTCCCAAAATACTCTTTTCTTTAATTTTTCCAAAAACCTAAAACAAATAAGATTGAAAGTTTAAAGCTTAAAAACACTTTTGAAAACTTGTTTTTAACACTAGGGAAACAATAATTTTTCTCTTGTAAAAACCTTAGCCAAAATCCCAAAGAAATGGGATTTATATAGGCCAAAACAGAAACTAGCCGTTAGGCTGATCTGGCAGCCTGACAGGTTAGCGGTCGGCCGGCCGGCCGACCTCCAACGGTCAAAAATCCGACCGTTGGAGCAAACCGGTCGACCGCCCGGCCGACCGAAATAAACAGAGAGCACTGCTCTCAGTTACGGTCGACCGCCCGGTCGGCCGTCCCATTGTGTGCCAGACGTGCACGGTTCTGTGCACGTCGGTCGACCGTACGGGTCGACCGGCCTATGGTTCGGTCGACCCCACGGTCGACCGGCCTGGCCTGACAGACAGGTCTGGGTCTGAAACTGGTTTAAAACATATCTTGAAAATTCTTTTAATAACTTCTAAAAATCCCAAAAATGTTTTTATCATATTGCATTGATATATAAACATGTGATAAACATTTCTACTCAAATATCAAGCATATGAAACCATTTTTGTTTCTTAACATTTTTACCAAAAATCAAAACATGTATTTTTATCAAACTTGGATTTTTCAATACATGAATAGGAAAGTCAAAATAAGTTTGTTTAAAAGTTAAGCATGCATGTATAGGATGAAACAACTATACATATATCAATTAAACTTGTTTTGAACAACTATTCATAAAAACCAAAAAACTAAACATAAAACGTGTGTGTTTGTGCACTTGAGCATATCAACTATACTAAGCTTTACAAATGGATCTAAACACACTATCTAAATTATGGATACCTAAGTCTTCTTGACGATCTCCATCTTCAAGTAGACCCGATCCAAAACTCCATCCATGGGTTAGCAATGTGTGATCTTGAAGTTTGAGCCCTGGAATCACTTGTGAAGCTTCCAAAACACCTCTTGTTGAAGCTATCACCAAACTAACATCTTGTTATAAGATCTGAGACTTAAAAACACAAGAATATTAGTAAACATAACTACATGAGTTAATCATCATCAAAACTAGGGTGGAAGGCCTTTGGGCCAACAATCTCCCCCCTTTTGATGATGACAAAACTCATGGAGTTATATGCATGGATTAAAGTTAAGCTTCAAGGAAGCTCCCCCTTAACTCATGCATAAAACAAATAAACATAAATATGCATGAATGACAATGCATAAACAAGATGCTCTAGATACCAAATGAAATATTCAAAACAAAGCATGCTCTAGAGACCAATTAAAATTAAACAATTAAACTTAATATATACAAAACACAAATATGCATATATAAAACTCAAAATCTTTCTCCCCTTTTTGTCAATCATCAACAAAGGGGTAAAAACACAAAAACAAACTTTTCTCCCCCTTTTGGTCTAAAACAAAAGTAATATAAATAAGGGGTAAATAACAAATCATAATATGTACACTCAAATATGATACCAATTGAAACTTATATGTCAATGAAGGGCATCTTGATATCAAAAGAGAGTAATTTTCCTTTTAAGCACATGATATCAATTTGAAATTTTTATTTTCTATCATAAAGCAAAGGAGGGGGAAAACATATACCAATTGAAATAAGAAAATTGAATTTTCTCCCCCTTTATGAAATACAAACAAAACACATGCATAAGCTTGTTTTGAGATACCAATTGAAAACCAATCAATCATTAGAAATTTTCAAGCTTAGCATAAACAAATTTTTATGTTCTAAGATATAGAAATATAGTAGGCACAAATAAACACATATATGTATGAAAAATTAGATACCAATTGACATTGATACCATTAGATTGAAAGCATACATACATAAACACATATGAGTATACAAAAGGATCAAATTTGATACCAATTGAAAGAATTCAATGATACCAATTGACACAACAATAATAGCAAGGTATAACTCATATCACAAGGAAGGATACGAACTAGTTAAAATGAAAAAATTTTGTTAACTAGTATGAAATCCTTCAAGAAAGGAATAAAAACAGATTATTTTTCATAAAACATGAAATTCACAAAATAACTAACACTCATAATCAATGAAGCATACAATGACTCATGAAAACAAAACATGAGTAAATAAGAAGGGTGAGTGCATCATCAAAAATGTGATGATCATGATTATGAAAATATTCAATTAAGCTCAAAATTCCTTGAAACATGGAAACATCAAAACTTATTTAATCTTCAAGGTAAATGTATGTCCTATACAAACTAAAGTATACATACATATCCAAACACAACGAGTCCACTAAGATATATGCATGAAGGCACGTGGCTCAAAAAGGATGTATATGTATAAACAATAATTTGGATAAAATAGACATATACATGAAGTTAAATAAATAAACACACAGCAAAACCAAAAATGGGAATACAAGTTAAAATGTATGAATCATCAAAACTAGACTATACTAGCACATCTAATGGGTTCAAATATGCATTCCAGCTCAAACATATATAGATTTATTTGTGGCCCATAATATGTACAAGTATAAATCCTAGTGTTGACAAAAACTAACATCTAAACTAATATTCAAATCATGAAGCATCAAATCTTGAGAATACAAAAGATTTTACCCATAAAAAATAGGATCATGAGTATATCTCATAAACTTATTGAAGAATAAATAACTAGTATAAAATGATTTTGAAAAACTAGTTAAAGATCCGTCAAATACATCAAATCATATGTTTTTCATAAAACATAACTAAATACATAAAGATTTAATCACTCATGGTCTATAAAGCTCAAAATGATCATGACACTTAAGTCATGGATAAATAAATGAAAAAGTGAGTGTTAAAAGATCATGTAAATAGAATTTTTATGAAAATAGACAATGAAGCTCAAATGAAATATGAATAACAATTTTATTAAAACAAATCATGAAAAATCTAAAACACAAACTTCTAGGTATATGTATGATTTATCCAATCCTAACAATACACATACATATCCCAAACGTAAAAGAGTCTAATAAGGATGTTTGCATGAAGGCAAGAGACTCACGGTATACATGTATATTTATTAGATTTGAATTCAAAATACATATACATGAAGTAAATACATGAAGGTAGGCAAAAACATGTATAAATGAAAGAATCATCAAAACTAACTTATACATGTGCATATAGTGGTACAAATGAGCATGAAGTGCAAACATATATGAGTCAATTTGTTCTCACTATTTGTTTATGCATACATGCAAGTTTTGTTAAAACTACATTTAAATTAGTTTATACCACATGAAGCACAAAAACAATTAAAACATGATCATGCTAAAAATATCATGAATGAACAAGCATGAGCATAAATAGAATGGGAGTTTAGAGATCGTTACCAATTCCAAACCTCCAAAATATGGTGGTTGTCCCACCAAACTTCCCTTGAAAGTGATGCATCCAAATTGTTCTCTTTAAGCACGGAACGCATCCACTCCAAGGTACGGCAACTCTCACGTCATGTGAGAGCCCACACCTACATCAAAAATAGGAGGGGTGGTCTTTGGTACCTATATCTTCTTGGGTCCATGGGGGTTAGTCCCTTCTCTAACCCAAACAAATTTATTTGCTAAATTTGAAACATGTAATCTATCATAACAAAATTTAGCAAGGTGGCCCATACGTCCACAATGTGTACAAGTGTACACATGAGCATACATGTGTTGGTGGTGACCGTGAGGAGCATGTGTATGCCGTGTATGGTGTGCATGAAAAAATGGAACTTGTTTCATTCGAACCAAGGATTCCAAGAGTGTATGGTTCATGGCACATTGGCTCATAGTGGAGCCCAAACAATCCATTTTCTTCTTAATTAAATGTATATCATTTTCAATCAGAGAAGAAGTGGAGCATGCAATGGGTGGAGTGTGTGAAACTACCCTAGCATGGCAAACATGAGAATCAATTTTGTTTTGTAAAACAATATTTTTCTTTAAGCAAACATTCAAATCATTTGAAATGGAAATTATTTTATTTTTCAAAGCAACATTTTCTTTTAAAACAAAATCAACTTTTGAGGATAAATTTTCATTTTTCTTCAAAAGTGTTTCACAATCATTTTTAGATTTTAAAAACTCATTTTCTTTTAGTGCAAGATCAAGTTGAGATCTAAGTGAGTCACATTCACTAGAAACCTCTTCCTTCTCTTGCAAAACAATGTTAAGTTTAGAAGACAAATTTTCATTTTCTTTATTTAAAGCACAAGTCTTCTTTTTCAACAAATTATATTTTTCAATTAATTTTTCACAAACAATTGATAGTTCTTCATTTAAAGCATGGGCATCAACAAAGTCATTTGAAGAACTACCACAATCATCACTATCTAGTTGAGTTTCCGATTGTACCTCAAGGGAGTCATTCCATTGGACCATCAAGCATTGTGATTCGGATTCTCCACTAGATTCCTCTTCTTGGATTTGCACTTGAAGCTCGGAGGTGGTGGTTGTGGTTGACAACATATTCCACACTGCAAATGCAGAATCAAAATTAGAAACCCGTATAAGATAATCTTTAGATAATGTGCTTCTAATAGCCTCTAGGGCTAGTGCATTGGCCCCTATATGATTGCGGTCACCAAGATAACATCTCTTGATAGCGGTAAGGAAAACATGTAATCCTAGGGTTTTTAGGTACATGGACATCCTATACTTCCAAACAACAATGTTGGAAGGGTCAAAGCTAGGTGGGGTCATGAAGTCCATAGTAAACTATATGAGTGTGCAAACAAGCAAATGCAAATAATAGATTAGCAAACAAATGGATCTCACTCCTAGGATGTTAAGCCTAATATCAGGAGCGTAGGCTCTGATACCAATTGAAAGCACACCTAGAGGGGGGTGAATAGGTGAAAGTGCTAATCTAGAAACTAAATGCTCTAAATGCGGAGGCTAATGCAAATTTTGCAACACACTTAATACAACACACAAGTGTAGCCGAATTCCCCGTGAAGGGCTCTGAACTAACTCCTCTTGATTCCCCTAGATATGGGTTGAGGTGCTATGTGAAGCTCTTGTGGTTAAGTACAAGTGAGGCACACACAAACAACCAAGCATATAAAGGATATAGAAAATATGAAATATGCAAGGCACAAATGCAAGCAATAAGATATGAATGAATAATGCTTTGCACAAAGTAAAGAGAGAGAGTTAGAGAGACAATAGATCAAACGCAAAGGCCAAGATATGTTTCGAGATTCAAGCACCTTGCTCTACATCCCCGCCTACACCACCGTGTAGGATTTCCAATCCACTATCTCCCACCGAGGGAACCTCCACCAAGAAGGATTTGTTACAACACTAGGAGTACCGAACTCCTCTCTCAAACACCGCCTCACTGTAGGCTGTCTAAAAATCACCAAGACAAGCCACCAAAACACAGAGATCCAAGATCCAGGCGCAAGGCTAAATGTGACAATCAAGACGCGAGAGATAGCCCGCGTCTCAGCATCAAGGCGCGTTGGCTCAACGCCCGCGTCTCAGCATTAAGGCGCGTCGGCCCGAAGCCCGCGTCTCAGCATCAAGGCGCGTTGGCTCAACGCCCGCGTCTCAGCATTAAGGCGCGTCGGCCCGAAGCCCGCGTCTCAGCATCAAGGCGCGTCGGCCCGAAGCCCGCGTCTCAGCATCAAGGCGCGTCGGCCCGAAGCCCGCGTCTCAGCATCAAGGCGCGTCGGCCCGAAGCCCGCGTCTCAGCATCAAGGCGCCCCCACCTTGGTTGTAACCACCCCGATTATGGCGCCATCCACCGCCCATGTAGCGGGGAAGTTGGCCCTCATCGTGGAGCACTTTTAGGGGGCACGATCACCCCCTAAAAACCCTATAAATAGTCCCGTCACTATTGGGGACGGGCACAACAAAAAGGACGACGACGATTATCGGGCAAAAAGAGAGATTCCGAGAAAAAAAGGAGAGATCATCGACAGAGAGAGAGAAAACCCTTCAGCGAGCTTACTGAGTACTAGCCGCTCTTCGCCTACCTCCTCTTCTAGAGTTTTGGTAGACGGAGCTGAGTTACTCCCTCTACCGACCGAAGAGAAGATCCCCGACGGTCCAAACAGTCATCCGGTCAACGGAGAACAAGATTCACTCTCCACCGCCACCCGAAGAACCCAGCACTAAACAAAGGGGGAATTCAAGATTCAATATTCCCCCTCCCTTGTAACCGGAAGATTAAGCCGGCTGTAATTTTTCATCTGATTCAAGGAAACGTTACACCAGCCAACCCCTCTCCGTGTCAAACAAGAGATGGCGACTCCGCTGGGGAATACTTTCGTCACTGACGAACAGATCGTAGCGCAGGATGATGTTCTCCGTAAGGGGAAGATGGTCGAAACACTCGTTGTCGAGTTCGACCAGGCGAAGTATGAAGAGTTCCTCTCTTCTGGCTCCAAGAGCCCAAAGACCCGCGTCTGCCGCAGGGTCTCAACTGAAAAGCTACCCGAAGCCCAATCTGAGGCTCTGCCGGGTGCCGATGCCCACTGTGCCAAGACAAGTTCACGCGCCAACGCCTCCCAGAAGGCCCGCGTGACCTCAGGCACTGCTGTTGCGATCAACCGCGTCGCACAGAACACACGCGCCAACGCCTCCCAGAAGGCCCGCGTGGTCCCAGGCACCACTGCTGCTGCGATCAACTGCGTCGCGCAGAATACCCGCGTCAACGTCTCTCAGGAGACCCGCGTGGTGAACACTCTTGGTTCTATAAACCAGGATGTTGTTGGTTTCTCTCCACCTCCTCGACGCAACCGGAATGCTGAGCGTCGACAGAGGAGACGCGCGCGTCAACTCCAAGTCGGAACCGTTGGTTGTCTGACTGGGGGTGGACGCGGCGTACAATCTGATGCCTTACCCGCACCTCGTCCAGTGCGTGAGATCCGCGTTTGGCGACCCAAACGCGAGACCCCTCAAGTTGAGTCCTCTGAGGACCAACTCATCAAACGCCAGGGTGAAACCTCCGCGTCTTTTCAAACGCAGGAAGTACGCACTCATAGGCGTGGGGCCCAGCAGCTCACTCTCTCTCAAGCAACTCTGCCTAAACGCATCAGGCAGCAACGCGAGACTCGCGCGCGCGTCATACAGCCGCGTCATGAGAGCCGCGTCCCTGAAGTCTGCGTCCAGGCTGAACAGCACATGACTGCCTCCCGTCTTCGACGTTGTGAGACCAGTCTCTTTAATCCCCCTCCCACGGATTTGAGGGATTATTTGACAAGGAAAAGAAGTGCCAATCAAGCCACTTCGTCATGCTGCTGTCAACAACTCATCCATATGCTCTCTGGATGCCATTATGGATCAGGCGTGCACCAGCAGTCCTTAATCAGACAGCTGACCCTGATTCCCCCGTCAGCCAAAAGAAGACGCTCCCACAGGAGGAGAACCTTCTCAGATGTTGAATACCTGGAGCTTACTGCAAACATGACTAGCAGAAGCAAGGGAAAACAACCAATGGTCAACTCAGAGGAATCTGACTCTGAGCCGGAGGGGGTGTATCAACACACTCGCACTCGGACAGGGGCCATTCCCCCAATTGACTATAATGCCTTAGCCTGCGGCATTAAAATGGGTGATTCTCACTCCGCTATAGTGGAGTCGCAGGCTTCAAACTCTTCCGTCGAGAAGGAGGCTTCCGCCTACATGGCAGACACTCCTGAGGAGACGGCCAGGCGTTTAGAACAGACGCAGAAGCACCAGATGGATATAATCGCCTCTCAACAGAGATCCATTGACTCCCTCAAGCATATGCTTGAGAAATTGCTTGAAGAAAGAGCGAGATCTCCTCCTAGGCGGCCGAAGGGGAAAGGGAGAAAGGGAGGAAGCCCACCCTCCGAACCTTCCGACGAGACACGACGATCTACCTCGGATGTGTCCAAGCCCTCGTCGCAGGCAAGAAGCGACCAAGACCAGGAGAAGACTCATGCTAAGAGGATGAGTCAATTGGAACGACGCCTCGAGGCCCTTGCCAATCGCAAGGACCTCCAAGAAGCTGGAGTGGTCCGGCCCTATCCGGCTGAGTGGGACTTAGTTCCATACCCTCCTAAGTTCAAGGCTCCAACCCTCCAAGCATTCGACGGGAAGGGGTCACCCAACCAGCACATCTACTACTTCAAATCCCAGACCGGGAATGTGGTAGATAATGACGCCATCCTGGCGCGACTGTTCATCGGCACCCTGAAAGGGTTGGCTTTTGAGTGGTTTATGAAGCTCCCGGAGGGTTCTATCAAGAACTGGGGGGATCTAGAGAAGCTGTTCTTGACACGCTTCTTCGAAGATGACTCCGAAGTCACAATGCCCACCCTTTTAGCTACCAAACAGCGGAGAGGGGAGTCCGTCAAATCTTTCGTGGAAAGATTTCGGAACACGGCACTCCGGTGCCCAAGCGGTATGACCCAGGCCACCCTGGTGGAAACATGCCGCCACAATCTCCAAACCTCACTTCTTGCTCAAATAGGAGTTGCTGAAAGCCGCACCTGGAAGCAGTTAGTCCAACAGGGTGAACAGGCTGAGGAGATTGTTGCCCGTGTCAAGGCAGAGGAAGGCAAGCTGCGGCCGGAAAGGTCGACAAGGCGTGCACCGGCACCAGACACCTCCCTCCAGACGAAGCGGAAGGATAATTTGGCGACGGAGACCAAATCTCCCACCAAACCTCAAACAGGCAGGGCAAGTGGCTCTTCAAGCCAGCCACGCCCCAACAAGCAGTATTCCTTCAAGGAGGAACACGTCGATTCGCTCTTCAAGCTACTCAACAAGAGCAATCGACTGAAGCTCCCTGAAATTAGACGCCCGGAGGAAGTCGGCAAGACCGACAATCCCAACTACTGCATGTACCACAGGATGTTGGGACATCCTACCAAAAGCTGCTACGTCTTCAAAGACATCCTTCAGGCTTTGATTGACGCGGAGGTGCTCAAGCTCCGACCAGAGCAGAAGAAGGTCACGGCCAATGTAACGTCGGTTCTCCAGTTCGGGAGACAACCTCCAACGCCTGCGGGGGTAACTCCTATTCCAAGGGGAGAATTAAGAGTGGTCAACACAGACCCTCACCAGCAGCAGGAGAAGGGCTTGGTAGCCGTCCCTACACCTCAGGGGGAAACCATGTGGGTCCACCCTGACCTCGTCGATGAACAACAATGGACTACTGTAACCAACAGGAAGTCCAAAGGCAAGGCAAAAGCTTCGTCCTGCCTTGTGGTATGTGCTTCCTCCCGAGAAGCAGAGGATGATGTTCCCTCGCTGACTGATTCAGAAGAGGAAACAATAGTCCTGGCCGCAGAGCCCAGCCAACCGATGGCGGGGACCCGTTCAGGACAGGCATACTTGAAGCAGTACGGCGAGACGGCAGCGGCTTCTCCGCAACCAGCCGTAGAATCAGCCAACCCCTCTCCGTGTCAAACACTCACAACCGAGGGGTAGGTCCGTAGCCAATACAACAACCAACACCTCTACCGAAGAGGGTTACAAACCAAACTCCACCTCTCACTAGAGGGAGCAAATAACAAGCCTCAACCTCTACCAAAGAGGGAGAAAACACCAACCCAATACAACAACCTCAACCTCTACCAAAGAGGGAGCAACACAAGAAATCAAAGGTTTACAACAAGTGGTATGTCTCAACCACAAACCTCTTTCCTTTTTCCACTAAACAAGATCCTAATAGAATAGGATAGAAGATAAGCTCAAGTGTGAAAAACTAGGTGTTTGGAAAATAGAAACTCAAAGAAAATACTTGAGAAAACTCTTGTAAAGATAGAAAATGAAAGCCAAGACAAATCTCCTAAAATACTCTTTTCTTTGATTTTCTAAAAACCTAAACAAATAAGATTGAAAGTTTAAAACTTAAAAACACTTTTGAAAACTTGTTTTTAACACTAGGGAAACATCAATTTTTCTCTTGTAAAAACCTTAGCCAAAATCCCAAAGAAATGGGGTTTATATAGGCCAAAACAGAAACTAGCCGTTAGGCTGATCTGGCAGCCTGACAGGCTAGCGGTCGGCCGGCCGGCCGACCGCCAACGGTCAAAAATCCGACCGTTGGAGCAAACCGGTCGACCGCCCGGCCGACCGAAATAAACAGATAGCACTGCTCTCAGTTACGGTCGACTGCCCGGTCGGCCGTCCCATTGTGTGCCAGACGTGCACAGTTCTGTGCACGTCAGTCGACCGTACGGGTCGACCGACCTATGGTTCGGTCGACCCTACGGTCGACCGGCCTGGCCTGACAGACAGGTCTGGGTCTGAAACTGGTTTAAAACATATCTTGAAAATTCTTTTAATAACTTCTAAAAATCCCAAAATGTTTTTATCATATTGCATTGATATATAAACATGTGATAAACATTTCTACTCAAATATCAAGCATATGAAACCATTTTTGTTTCTTAACATTTTTACCAAAACCAAAACATGTATTTTTATCAAACTTGGATTTTTCAATACATGAATAGGAAAGTCAAAATAAGTTTGTTTAAAAGTTAAGCATGCATGTATAGGATGAAACAACTATACATATATCAATTAAACTTGTTTTGATCAACTATTCATGAAAATCAAAAAACCAAACATAAAACGTGTGTGTTTGTGCACTTGAGCATATCAACTATACTAAGCTTTACAAATGGATCTAAACACACTATCTAAACTATGGATACCTAAGTCTTCTTGACGATCTCCATCTTCAAGTAGACCCGATCCAAAACTCCATCCATGGGCTAAGCAATGTGTGATCTTGAAGCTTGAGCCCTGGAATCACTTGTGAAGCTTCCAAAATACCTCTTATTGAAGCTATCACCAAACTAACATCTTGTTATAAGATCTGAGACTTAAAAACACAAGAATATTAGTAAACATAACTACATGAGTTAATCATCATCAAAACTTGGGTGGAAGGCCTTTGGGTCAACATATTGCATACTGGCGCTACATACCATGTGTGTCCGAATAGGGATTAGTTTTCTAGCTTTGAGAAGCTGGAGGGATGTTCAGTCGTTATGGGCGACGATCATCCATGTATCATGGAAGGTGTAGGAACAATTCAGATGAAGATGTTCGATGGGATGATACGAGAACTGAAGGAAGTAAGGTATGTACCTCATCTGAAGAGAAACCTTATCTCTGTTGGAGCTTTGGAGACATTGGGTCTTGTGGTGTCAATAAAAGGAGTCCTTAAGATGACCAAAGGCTCGAGATGGTGGTACTGAAGGCCGTTTGTCAGAACAATCTTTACTACTTGAAGGGTAGTACTGTTACAGGGCAAGTGGCAACTTCTACTGATTCAGATGAAGACTCAACCAGGCTATGGCATATGAGGCTGGGACACACAGGAGAAAAGTCTTTGCAAGCTCTTGCAAGACAAGGATTATTGAAAGGTGCCAGAACCTGCAAGTTGGAATTTTGTGAACATTGTGTCATCGGAAAGAAGACCAAGGTGAAATTCGTCACAGCAACTCATTGCACCTAGGGGATTCTGGATTATGTTCACACTGACGTTTGGGGACCTACCAAGACTGCATCAATTGGAGGTAACCACTACTTTGTGTCTTTTATTGATGATTATTCTAGGCATTGTTGGGGATATACCATGAAACACAAAGGGGAAGTCCTAGAATTATTTGTGAAGCGGAAGAAGAATTTGGAGAGAAGTACGGGTAGGAAAATCAAGGTCCTCCGTTCAGATAATGGAGGGGAATATAAGTCAGATCCTTTCCTTAAGCTATGTCTTGATGAGGGTATAGAGAGGCACTTCACAGTGAGGGAAACACCGCAACAGAATGGGGTAGCAGAAAGGATGAACAGGACTTTGCTAGAGAAGGTCCGATGTATGTTATCTAATGCCGGTTTAGCGAAGAATTTTTGGGCTGAGGCTCTGGCATACGCTTGCTATCTTGTTAACTGGTTGGCTTCGTCTGTGATAGGAGGGAAAACTCCTCTCGAGGTTTGGTCAGAAAAAATTGCTGCTAATTATGATTTGCTAAGGGTGTTTGGTTGTCCAGCCTATTATCATGTTAAAGAAGATAAGCTAGACCCAAGAGCAAAGAAGGGCTTGTTCGTCGGTTTCAAGAAGGGAATCATAGTATTCAAGATCTGGGATACTACGGACAGGAAGTTTATTTTCAGCAGAGATATCACATTTGATGAGACTTCGATATTGAAGCCTAAGAGCTCTCAGCAGGTGGAGATTATCAAGACCAAAGATGTATCGCAGCAGGTGGAGAATGATGCTAATCCGCTATCTCTAGAAAGTTCAGTGTAACTCCCCGATCCCAAGGATACGGAGACGTTACTGCGACGTACTTACGCAGGTCAGAAGTACCCTCACGTATATACGCTAAGCATCAGTACAGGCAAGAATCAGAGTACGGAAGCATGTGGTGCATTATACATTCCAACATATAAGTGCAATTACAAAGTTATCACCAGATGTGACACAATATTACAAGAATATTACATCACCGATAGGCGCAAGTGCGAGAATACAAAGAGAAGTACAAGTATGAACAGTATAAAGGCACTCACGAGTTTACAAAAGGAAAACTCGAGAGGCGCACAGGGGGCCTGGGAGGATAGAGCTTCAGATGGTCTGCTAGAGATCCAAGCTACCGCTGCACCTCTCAGGTCAGCAACAAAGAGAATCCCCTAGCTCCAAGCTCCAGGACCTGGACATGAGGATCCAGAGGAGTCAGAACTCCCCCAGCGAGTGGTGATGTGAATGCCAAGTGGCGTGCATAGATAAGCACAAGTGTGTCGACAAATCCGAATCATAAACATGCATAGGAAAACTGTGTCGTGAGCACAGGCATGCAAGGGTAAATAGGTATATAACAAGTAATATCAAGCAGGAACTACTTATGATATGATAAGATAAGAGCAGGAGACTGGTGGAATAGAATATAAGTGGAAAGGCAGGACATGAACAGGTATAATATAATAATCATAAAATCGGAAATCCGAAGTAAAACCTGATGAATGCAATTGTGGCGAAACAAGTGGTATAACCAAGTTGTAGAGCAACATAACAGGTTATTTTCTTGGCATTTTATTAGTATTACTCGTCCGACCTATATATCTAGGTATGTGTCCCGGTGTACATCTCAACACACATACATCCATATATAAGTAAGTCGAGGTTGGTAATTGGAAGCTGATGAAGAACTGATAGCTCCTACTTATAGTAGTTCCCGTCCGCCCGGGACACAGCCATTGGGGTCCTTAAATCCCCCTAACACGCATCTTCTGGGGGCCTGAAATCCCCCTAACACGAATCGTCAGTTTTGTATTCTATTACTATAAGCAAGGCATCATACCGGCATCCATTACTTCCTCCCATTCCCCGTGCAAGTTATCCTTTTTATAGCTTATTAACAACATTATCAGATTTCGGGAATGTGTAGGATCATAACAGGTCATAACAGGAGTACATAACAAGCATAACGGGAGTTCATAGTAAGAGATCAAGTACTACATTCCCGTAATGTGATAATCATGGTTAGAGAGTTAATCATAACAAGTATCAGGTCCTAATCATGGCAGTGACAAGCGATCGGGCAGGTGACAGGTTATAAGTCATGTCATAACAAGGAACAAGTGATAAGAGGTAACATAGTAGGAACATGCATCAAATAGTAACATGTTAAGTGATACATAATGCCAATACAAGTCGACCCGACGAAGCGGGGAAAATCGAATAGAGGCGAGGACACTCGCCTAAATACGGAAAATACTGTGAAATTTCCGATCTCCGAAATCCAGGTAACTAACGCGTAAACGCGTTCAATAAAGTATAGATCATATTATAAATGAGGAGAGAGAATGAGCCAGAAGGAGAGAGAATGAAGACGCGGGATTCCCAGACGCGAGAGTCGCGTTGCGTAGATGCCACAAACGCAGGGTTTGAGACCCGCGTTCTAATAAGGAAACGAGGAGAACGCAGACGCGAGCATGAACTCCGCGTCACGTTGATAAAAGAACGCGAGGATCGCGTTGAATAATTACTCGGACGCAGGGGGGTAAAATCCGCGTCTAGTAATCACACAAAGAGAGAAGGAGAGAGACAGGAAAATAAAAGGGAGACGCAGGGAAAGGGTGAGAGGGACGCAGGTTTGGAATCAAAGGAAAGGAAAAAGAAAGAAGGAAAGAAAAGAGAAGGAAAGAAAAAAGAAAGAAGGAAAGAAAAGAAAGAAAAGAAGGGAAGGGGGTTGGTCGGTCATGTTGCCGGCGGCGGCCGGAGGTGGTCGGAGACAGCCGGAAGTGGCCGGAGACGGGTAGCCAAAGCCCCCAAGCCCAAGCAATGGTGGTGCAACTCTAGTTGAAATGGTGAAAATGGAGTTTTGGAAATGGTGTTTCGGAGAACGACGAGTAGGTCCGTTGGAAAGAGCACGCTGAGGAGAGGAAGATGGCGTGGTTTGTGGTGGCTAAGGTGGTGTAGGTGGTGGTGGAGAAGGTGGTGAAGTTGGTGGTGAGAATGGGTTGTTTGGTGTTTCTTGGTGGAAAAGAGGAAGAAGAAGGTGGTGTGGAGGTGTTGTTGTTGTTGGAAATGGAGGAGTAGATGGAGGGGAGAATGGTGGAGGAGTTGGTGGAGGAGATGGTGGTGGAAATGGAGGGGGAGTGGAGGAGCAAGGCCGGCCAAAGGAAGGCAAGGGCTGTTTTGGGCTTGCTGTTTTCGTGGCCTGCTGTAAACAAAGAAGAAGGAAGAATGAATAATAAAAGAGAGAGAAGGAGTGGGGTATTTATATAAGGGAATAAGATTATTATAATGTTGCCATTGTCATGATTCCTTTAAAATGAGACTTGCGTCTCCATGAAATTGCTGCGTCCCCATGCAACAAGGAATCGCGTCTGGCAATTGCCCAGACGCGAGGATGAAACTCGCGTTTTGGGAAAAATGCGAAAGTTGCATTTAACAAAAAGGACAAAAGTCATAATGACTTGATTGGAATTGATTAGCTGTAACGCCCCGATCCCCAGGATACGGAGACGTTATGGCGACGTACATACGCGAGGTGAAAACAACCTCACGCGTACGTTAAGCCTCAGTACAGGGAATCACCTCCATAGACATAATGGTTCCAGCAGGAAATAAGTACAAGAATACCTGCAGAAGAGGTTAGCGATCATAACAGATATGAAAAAGAGGGACAAATAAGATAACAGAAATAAATCACTAAAATACCTATGAATAGTCCCGATGAGGAATCTCCCATGTGACTCCAAGGCACTCTCTGATAATACGGTAGCTCGGATTTCCAATCTGGGCATGCAAACCCAGGGTCGTCAGAAAGCGACCTAGTGAGTGGTAAAATGAAGGAAGCAGTAATATATACTATAGTACTACAAGCATGATACTACAATAGATACATGATGGTGTATATAATAAGGATATGTAAACAGTAGAAATAGATAAACATGAAAGCAGTGCCAATATATCAACATGTCATCTTTTAGTACCATCACTACCTAACCGGTTATCATCAGGTCATGTCTCTAATCGTATCCAGCTTATAGAATATATAATGTTATCTAGTGGTGACGAGTGTACATGCTAATGATGCTGTGATAGCAGTGAACATGCAGATGGGCGTATGCTACCTAACTAGTATACGGTGTGGTGCATAGACAGTAAAGATGTATGCAAGGTATACAGAAAATAGACTATATGCACATAAGCATGAATAGGATGCCACTACAGAAAGTGTAACATGTATCAGATAAAATAACAAATAGACATGTAACATGATATCGGATAAATGATCAGGTACAATAAGAAGTACAACTATACAATAGGAAACCTGTATCAGGCAAGAAACGATAAGAAGTAGTAAACATGTATCAGGCAAGTCCTGTTATTTATACAATAGTAGCAATCAGTACCGCCTGCTATTTTAATTACTCTCTTCCAGTGTCCCATACCACTGGCAGTTCATACTAGAGCCCGCACTCCAGTCGAACCCATCCGGATATGGCCTACGGGTACCATTATCCAAACGAGAGAATAACCAAATAACAAGTGTTCCCGACGTCACTATTGTGTATACTGATTTTATTATGTTAATTGGAAACCCATGGTCGAGGAGTTCTTATCGGGTAAGTGTATCCCGTGCATACTCGGGATCACGGCCTTTATCAAACCCCTGGCTGCTAAGACCAGAGCCCTCCGCTAAGAGGGGAACAATAATCAAGTAACAATAGCTCATGGAGCAATACAATCGGTAGGTAGCACTACCATCCCCTGCAGTGGGAGAACAATATGGATCCAGTACATCACCCGATAAGATCTAATCAACCGTCAAGTCTCCCCCATACCCAAGTTAGCTTTAATGTCAAGTATACAATGTAACAAGAACTACTGTACATGATACGGGTACCATGATAACTGGACTAGAGCTCTGTTAATAGCATAGAACAATATAACGAGAAACGGGAACAATATAACGGGAACAATATCACGGGCACAATATCACAAAAGATGTGGGATTCCACATATCGCATATCAACAGCTCTCATGTCCAGTATCGGGACTATCTATATCAGTAACAGGAAACAATCATATAACATGACTACGGTACCATGGTACAATAATACATGTAGTATGAACGGGGATCCATATGATAAGAATAAAGAAACCATACATGCATGTGTAACAGTGATATGCCGAGAAGCCATGTAACGATAATCACACTATATGACATGACGGTAGTCTGTGCATGGGTATATCCGTGTACCAGTGGAACATATATGTGTAGCAATCTATGTGATAGTACATGTAATAACAGTGGTCAGTATATAATGTCATACCGTATCCAGTGACCTACAATATCCATGTCCTCGTGTCGTGAATCTCAGTATCTACGTCATGGTGAGACGTGTACATGAAACTACCTGACACCTACATGAAATAATGATATCCAGGGTAACTGCTATGTATATGAAATACGGTGTTCCGTGCACTAGGGGTCGGTAAGGGAAACAGGGGAATAGTGACACAAGTTCGTATCATAGAGTACGCGTGTATGTGTGGTGTAACCAGACGCGTATCAGTGTACCTGTCACAGTATTGTAGAACCACACCAGTGATCCATGTAGTGACAGTGTCTTGTGGTCCTTTATCCGTATTCGTTTCTTGTTTATGTTTACTATCCTATGATACAGTTCTTATTATAAAACAGAACGTTTATAGTGCTTAACCCATAATGTCAAGTGCATAACTAAAGTAATCACTCATGGTATTAAACAGAAATAAATATAATTTTAAAAATAAAAATACTCACAAACTAGCCATGGGAAGATAGCTCTCTTTCCCACGATCGCAACGGATCCAGAATCGTCCAAATCGGAGTCCGGATGCTCCAGATATCGCCCGAATACTGAAAGTAATAAAATAGGGTTAAATATGTAATAACAGAAATTATCCAGGGGGCTATTTGCAAATTTACAGGGGGCCTAAAAGTAATTAATTATTTTACAGGGGCTAAAATGAAATTGTACCTTATCGGGTCGGGTCCGGGTATAAACGGGTCGGGTTTGGGTTGAACCCGAACCCAAACCCAGTTGGGTCTCCTTCTCCAGGCCCACGGCAGCAGCAACAGTTGCTGCTGCCGTCTGCGGCTGCTGCGCGCGCAAGCCGGCCAGCAGGGCTGGCCGGCGGCAAGGGGAGGACCCGCCGGCGGCGGTCCCAGCCGCCGGCGTTGCGCCGTGCGCGACCTGGTCGCGGCCTGCGCGACCTGGGCGCGGCCTGCGCGGCCTGGGCGCATCCTGGGCCAGCCTGGGCTGCCGGGCGGTGTGGAGGTGGCCGGCCGCGCTGGGGCGCGGCCGCCGGCCGGGGGCGTGCGCCTCCGGAGGCGCGCCGGGCAGGGGCGGCAGCGTTCGGGCGGCGCTTGGCCGGGCGCGGCTCCTCTGTCCTGGAACAGAGTGAGAGAGAGGGGGGAAGAGAGAGAGAGAGTTATGGAGAAAGGGTTAGAGAGTGGGAGAGAGAGTGAGGGGGTTTGGAGAGAGAGAGAGAGAAAGAGAGAGAGAGAGGATATTTTGAATGAGAGAGGGGGAGAGATTTTAAAATAAAAGAGGATAGAGATAGGTCGGTGACAATGGCGGTGGTGAAGCTTCGGGAAGAAGGAAAAGAAAAGGAAAGAAATTAAAGTGAAAAAAATAATATTTAATTAATATTCTAGTGGCCCAAAATTCGACCAGTTCCGAACGGTACCCAAAAATTTCAGAAAATAGAGAATATTAACCTGAGACGTAATATAAAGACGGTTTGTCAAAATTCAATCCGGTTTGCAAATTAAAAATCCCGGAGTGTCTCGCCGATGCGGGCGACACCGGTTTTGCTCGGATTTCGATAAAATCAGAAAAATCCCCAAAAATACCCAAACGTAAATAATACGATTCTAAGATATACTGAGGAAGCGGATTCTCAAAAGTCTACTCCGTTTGTGAAAAAAAAAATCAGAAGGCCGGTTATCGGTATCGGTCGACGACAACGGAGATTGTCCAAAATAATCCAGAAAAATTCTAGAAAATCCTGAAAAATCTACAATATTAGGAAATAATTTTTGAAACTGAAATCAGGTTAATCGGAATACTACAGAGGTCAAATCAAATTTGTACGTCGTATCGCGTACAGATACGGTGATACGTACACCGGGGATCAGGGTATTACATTAGCAGTGCATTAAATGCAGTATAGAGAGGATCTCTGCATTCAATGATGAATCCAGGTTGGTGAAACTCACGTCTAGCGAGGAGAGAGAGAAAAATGGAAAAAGAGAAAAGTAAAATATCTGGATAAGATTCCGGTATCGGGGAAAACACCGAAAACTCCGGAAAAGCCCGAAAATAAAGTATTTCGAAAAGTTTCCCAAAAATTCTCAAAAATAATAAATATTAATTAAAGATTTTTGATAAAATCGGTTTTCAGAAATTCAATCCTATTTTCAATGTAAAAATCCTAAAGTCAACCGTCCATACCGGTCTATACCGGGTCGGCCGGAATTTTGATAAAATCTGAAAAATCCTAGAAAAGGTATTTAGATAGAAAATGTGATTTTAAGAAGTTATGAGAAAGTCTTTTCTTAAAATTCAACTCCGTTTGTAAATTAAAAATCCGAGAATCGATCAGTGGCACTGGTCCACACCGGTTTTGAAGATTTTCAAAATAATTCTGGAAAATTTTAGAAAATCATGAAAAATCTAAAATATAAAAAAATGATGTTTGAAACTGAAATCGGTCAAATCTAAATACCAAAAAGACTAAATCGAGTAATAACCTGAGATCGGGTCCCCGGTTCAGACTAGGGCTGAATCCGAGTCCACGAATCCAGATCCAAGGTCAAACGATCATATAAATAATTCATAATACAAAATAAATACAGAAAGTAAATTAAAAAATACGATCGAGAAATCTGAATACGCAGCTATGTACGTATTCCGGGAGCGGGGTGTTACATTCAGCATCGGTGAGGATCATACCTAGGGTGACACAAGGTAATGGTCAAGCAGATGAGGTAGGTGCTGATGATGAAGAGGATCAAGAACAGATCATGGGTGATGTTCCTGATTCTACTGCAGTTAGAAGACCAAGAAGAAACACACGAAAATCAGGTTGGCTCACTACAGATATGGTCGTTGCTTATGCACTTCCGGTCGTTGAAGAGGCTATCCCGTCCACCTACAGAGAAGCTGAAATCAGTTCAGAGTCAAGAATGTGAAAAGATGCCATGGAAGAAGAGATGAAAACTCTTTACAAGAACGACACTTGGGAACTCACAAGGTTGCCCAAAGGAAAGAAAGCGATAGGCTGTAAGTGGGTGTACGCAAAGAAGCAGGGATCTCTTAAAGAAGATATGGTGCGCTACAAGGTCAGATTGGTAGCACAAGGCTATGCACAAAGAGAAGGAATTGACTACAATGAGGTATTTTCTCCTGTTGTAAAGCATTCGTTAATTCGCATCTTATTGGCTCTGGTGGCACAGTACGAGTTGGACCTTAATCAACTTGATGTAAAGACCGCCTTTCTTCATGGCGATCTGGATGAAGAGATCTACATGTCTCAGCCGACAGGATTCAAGACTGCAGGGAAAGAAGATGTGGTGTGCAAGCTGAAGAAATCGTTGTATGGGTTAAAACAGTCTCCTCGACAGTGGTACAAGCGTTTCGACAGCTTCATCAGAGGAAAGAGGTACACATGAAACCACTATGACCCATATGTGTATTGCAACAAGCTACCTTCAGGAGAGTATATCTATTTACTATTATACGTAGATGATATGCTCATTGCTTCAAAGTTTAGATCTGAAATTGATACACTGAAAAATGACTTATCTTCTGAGTTTGAGATGAAGGATCTTGGTGATGCAAAGAAGGTGCTAGGCATGAAAATCACACGAGACCGAAGGAGTGGCAAGGTGAGCTTGACACAGAAGGGGTATTTGCAAAAGGTACTTCAGAGGTTCAACATCGGCAAGGATACAAAATCTGTAAGTACACCACTGGCTCCTCATTTCAAGTTATCTGCCACTATATCTCCAAAGACTATTGAAGAATGTGAGTACATGACTCACGTCCCATATGCTAGCGCAGTTGGTAGTCTGATGTATGCTATGGTGTGTACACGATAAGATTTATCACAAGCTGTCTCTATGGTCAGGAGGTATATGCATGATCCGGACAGGGTCATTGGGAGTAGTGAAGTGGATTCTGCGGTACATTAAAGGTACCATAGATGTTGGTTTGGTATTCGAGAAGGATTCCACAGGGAAGCAGGACTGTATCGGGTATGTTGATTCCGATTATACTGGTGACCTCGACAAACGCCGGTCCACAATGGGGTATGTATTTACATTATCTCAAGCACCGGTTAGTTGGCGCTCTATTCTACAGTCTACCATTGCGTTGTCTACTACAGAGGCCGAGTACATGGCCATGACGGAGGCTATGAAGGAGGCAATTTGGCTTCAAGGCTTGCTTGATGACCTGGGGATTGATCAAGATCTACTAAAAATCAATTGTGACAGTATGAGTGCTATTTATTTAGCCAAGAACTAGGTGTATCATGCACGGACGAAGCACATCGATGTCAGGTTCCATTTTGTTTGGGAGATTCTCGATGAGGGTGATATTGAGTTACTGAAGATTCACACAACGGAGAATCCCGCCGACATGCTTACCAAGGTGGTCTCAGGAGTTAAGTTTACACATTGTAAAGCATTGCTCCATATCCTTCATGTTGCATGAGCTTGTTGAAGCTCCTTTGGATGAACTACGGATGACTTGATCCCTTGGGCAGGGTACGTAGGCAACCACACTGGTGCAGCCACTTTCGAGTCGACAGATCTTATGTTTCAGTTCGGCTCAGATTTGAGAAATCTTCACCGAGGTGGAGAATTGTAGGAAGAGAGAGGAAGTCGAGGAAGTCGACGATGACAAGGAAGCAAATGCGAAGAATCAGCAGCAGCAGCAGGACCGGTCGACCGGACCGATCGACCGGTGTGCACCAACGTGCACAGGCTGGTGCGGTCGACCGCCCGGTCGACCGCAGAAGGAGAACGGTCGACCGCCCGGTCGACCGACTGACATTGCCTAACTCTCGGTTAGGCACGGTCGACTGGCACGGTCGATCGGGACTTGGGTCGGTCGACCGACAGACGGATCTGGACCGTTTTGAAAAGTTTGTTGAATTGGAAACGAGTCCAATAAGGAATCTGATTCTCCTAGGATTTTCTTGGGTATATTAGAGAGACAGAGTCCTCTTAATATGTATAGTTTGCAATTTGTATTGATTATCAAAATCAATAAAGAAATCTCTCTTCCTTCCCTCTGTTCACAGCAGTAGGAGGTCGAGGGGGAGGGAGGAGGGTTTGAAGGGGAGGAGGGCTTCGATGACGGCGACGAGGAGGAAGCCGAGGCCGGCGGCGGAGTAGCTGAAGAGGTCGGCCATTGATGAGAGATTCTTTCCCTCTGTTCACAGCAGCAGATCTATTATGGTTGTAAATTGTCGTGGTGATGACAGGATGGCTTCCAGAAGAGAGGGCTCGATAGTAATTTTTATCAAAATTGTGATTATAATAAAAATTTTAAAATCATATTAGTATCATAAATTATCCTTTTTTGTCAGTCTACGTCACTCAACTCATGATATCCGACTTCCAACAGGATTGAAAATAAATAAATAAATAAAAACAAAAGATCCGACACTGACTTCTCAGAGCGAGTTTGTTACCGGTCTTTAGAACGAGGCCGAGCCCAAACCAACCTTCATTCATCAAAGCCCAGAAGTTAATCAGATCCGTGAGTTTTACACTAAGACAAGAGTAAGCCCAGCCCACTTCAGGGAAACAACCCAACACTGTGGAAAATTGACGGCATAGATGCTGGAGAAGAAGTAGAGATTTACACCGGCCGATTTATCATGCCTGACTTGTTGTCTCCGTAGGCCCAGCCCACCTATGCTTTGATGAGTCTACCCCTTGAACACTCTTTTGGGCTGGCCTGCTTGGTCGATGAGCGGCTTGGGCCTGTATTGCAACATTTCATAAAGAGGATCTTTAGTTTTGGGCCTTTGGGCACTGGTCCTGTCAAAGCAGAACATGTAGGCCTGATCTGCCAGAAAGTTGCCAAAACGGTCAGATTCTAATTGGTCTGAAGCTTAATTATTGTTAAAAATATAAAAATATGATCTTTAATTCTCAGTTTCTTATCTTAATTTTGAATTTTTGGTTGTAAAGTGGCATGAACTTTAAAATAGTAATAGAGTAGCTCAAGTTCCATTCTTACCAAAAACACATTTAAACGCCTGATTAAGAAAAAAATATGAGCATGTTAAAGCTCATCGATGAAAAGAACACTAGATTTGCATGTGGAGACTTTAAAAATCAGTGGGTAAACCAAGACAAGTCGACCCCGTCTGGATCAAAGAAATCGGTCATGAGAAATCTAACACTCGTGGTCAGCTCAGTAAGTTCCAAATTCAAATAAGTTTACCTAGTTAACTATAATTCTCGTCATAACTTTAGAGTTACATGTGTAGCGACATGGACTTTAAAATTAACTTGTAAATCAGGACAACTAGTCAAATGTGAACCCAAAGGCCATTAGCTTGTAAACCAGGACAACTAGTCAAAAGTGAACTCCATTAAATTCACTCGACCAACTTGATCACGAGTCGTCAAATTGAGACTCTCCCTGCGCCCTTAATTTCCACCTCCAAGTTCAGACTAAAAAGACTTAGAACGTATGATATAACTTGTGAGGACTGCTGACTGTCATCCAAGTCGTTAATTTCTCAGTCTTGTAAGCTACCGAGAAATATCTTGTTATTTTCTTGCCAGCCTATTTGAGTTTGAGAGCAGTCTGTTTCTAGGTCTTTTCTAATTATACTGCTAATATTATACTAAATTGTTTTACTGGTAGATTGACAAGTGGGTGACGCTAGCAATTCATGAAGGTAGACCACACATGTCAGTCTATTAGTAGTATCGTATAGTATAAAATTAGTAGTACAATAAGCATTACTCATTCGAATATGACAAGAAGTGGGACCACCACCAACACAAACAAGGGTTCGGTTCATGTGTGTGAGTCCCACACACATATTATAAGACGGTCAGTCTCACTCTTATAATATTATAAGAGCTCTAAAGTCTTTAAAACTTTGTCCCCTTAAAACTGACATCTTATTTATGTGTCAATGTAGATTGACCCTCTTATAAAATGTGCGTACAGCTTACACACATGAATAAGCTGAATCCAACGAACAAAGAATATATTTATCCATCTGCCTGCACGGGGCTGATGCATGATCAAATTCTTCTTAGAAATTTGATTTTAAGTATAGCATTACATTTAATACCTTTGCATAACTATATAAGTTTATTCAGTAACCTAAAACTTGTAGCATATCTTTATTTGTACGTACATACGACTCTTAAAACTTTCATATTTTTATTTACACGTACAACTCTTGATGCTAACTTAATTTACACAGATACTATAATATATAAATATATTTTTAAAAATCTAACCCCAGCTCTTCCCTGGTTAGTGCTGTCCCCATGTAGTCCCATTTTGATCACCGTCTTCCGCGGGCACCCTCTGAGCCATTCATCCGGTTGGGGACACTGGGTCCCACTCAGAGACTCAATGAAATCAACGGCCCCCCACGGGGCTACCGTGATGAAAAACACGGTGAGAAGAAAAAAAAAATTTCGTCCACAAACTCCACACAACAATTGTACGCTCGACTTGCTGGATGGGATCCGATAGCTTGACCTCAATCTTTTTTTTTTGCACTGCATGCAGTGCTCTTCTCCTCTCCTCGCCCTATAAATACACACCAAATCAGCTGCCCTTCAACCATTACAAAACTTGTTCATACACACAGAAGCATCTTGTAATTGTAAGAACAGATGATGAACCCCTCCAAGTTCTTCATCATCTTCTTCTTCTGCTTTTTCGTCTTGTCATCATTCTCAGGCTCTGCTTCCACACACTCCCACCCCAGCTGGCAGACATTCCTCAACCTCACCGGCTGCCGCCATGGTGATGCACACCCCGTGCTCCCCCAGCTCAAGAAATACCTCCACCGATTCGGCTACCTCTCGTCCCACTCCTCCAACTTCAGCACCGACACCTTCGGAGATGACCTCGAGGCCGCCCTTAAAACTTACCAGCGAAACTTCAACCTCAACGTCACCGGCGTCCTCGACCACTCCACCGTCACCCAGCTCATGACCCCCCGCTGCGGCGTCCCCGACATCATCAACGGCACCACCTCCATGTCCTCTGGGAAACTCTCCGGCCGCCACCTCTACGCCTACTTCAATGGCGAGCCCAAGTGGCCCGCCGACAGGCGCCAGCTCACCTACTCCATCACATCCTCTTCGGCCGACCCCGCCGACCCCTCCGTCCTCAGCTCCGTCTTCTCCAGCGCGTTCAGCCAGTGGTCGGCCGTACTCACGGGTTTCAGCTTCACTGAGGTGAGCTCAGGCTCGGAATCGGATATCACTATTGGGTTTTATAATGGAGACCACGGGGATGGAGTGCCGTTCGACGGGCCGCTGGGGACGCTGGCGCACTCGTTCGCGCCGACGGACGGGAGGTTCCACCTGGACGCGTCGGAGGACTGGGTGGCGGAGGGGGACGTGACGAAGGCGAGCTCGGCGACGGCGTTCGATCTGGAGTCGGTGGCGGTGCACGAGATCGGGCACTTGCTGGGGTTGGCGCACTCGTCGGTGGAGGAGGCGATCATGTGGCCGACGATCCCGCCGAGGACGAGGAAGGTGGAGCTGGCGAGCGACGACGTGCAGGGGATTCAGAATTTATATGGGAATAATTGAGATCCATTAATTCGATCCCACAATCAAACTATTGTAGTAATCACTCTACTATTTCAACAGCAATATATACGTCCTTATACGTACTACTGTAATGAAGTACTACTGTAATCAACAGGCAATATCAAAATATGCCATATATCAATAAAATAAAAGATATATATGTGTGTGTGTGGGGTTCGAAATTAAGAGGTTGCTTCATGGTATCAAAATGAAGGCTTCCAAGTGTTGCTCATTTGAATTCAGATTTCAACAGGGCTGTTTGGTTCTTTAGAACGTAGAGGGGAGGGAAGTGGGGGGCATTAAAAAAAAAAAAAAAAAGTGGGCCCCATATTATAAAGTTCCCCGCCAAAGCGTTTGATTGCCCACTAGTTTCTTTTCCGAATTCCTGGGATCCACGCGAAAAGCTGCCTATAATTACCCGCGGGCTCGTCTTTTCTTTCCAACCCAATTCCGAGCTGCCATCTCAGAATTCACTGGAATTGGAGGGAAATTTAAGGCCACGTCAGATTGTTTTGGGAAATGGCCTTGGAAAAGGATTTTTTTTTCCCCCGTCTTTATCTGAAGTCTAACCAGGTTCTAAGTGAAAATTTAAGCATACCACGTAATATTATAATACCATTTCCTGCTATTTATGAGCCACTGATAAGAGCTTTATTAAATGTATCTTGTGTTAGTTGTTTTGTGTAAAATTATTTTTTCAAAATAAAGTTGTCAAACTATATATATATATATATATATATTTATATATATTCTGTAGTTGTCAAAATCTGATTCCGTTCAAGATGACGACATGTGTTCTTCATCGTCTAACTCTTCGAGAAGCATTAGAGCTCCCCTTCGAAGTCCATACAATTCCCGACCCCCTCAAGATCTTCTCGGCTCCGATGCTTCCTCCGTTCTGAAGACTTCAGCTCCGACCCAAGCTGCCCCAGTAATGGATCACTCATGAACTCCACCGGCAGTTACACAAATTTATCTTCCTCCACGTTTATAACGTCTAACACCCTTCAACGCGAGCAGTTATGGATAATGACAGATTTTTCTGCATGTAATCTCAATAAACCAGCATCCCTGAAGCAATCGTTACAACAAATCGACATGTGAAATTTGTGTAATTACGAGGGTCTCACCCATGTTCATCTGCCTCCATGCCAATAGTTCAGTCAAGTATAAATAAATCTCCTTCTCCAACGAAGAGGTAGATTCTCCAAGCTTCTTCCTTTTAACTTCAGGTACTTGAGCATATGCAACAAACCCAAAAATTCGTAAGTGTGCGACATTAAGCGTGTAGCCGCTCCATACCTCTTGAGGAGTCTTACCCTTCACTTGCTTTATCGGGCACCAGTTGAGCAAGTAAGTTGAAAATGTCACAGCTTCCGCCCAAAACTACTTCGGCAGCCCCTTTTCTTTGAGCATAGTTCTTATTATGTCAGGAATAGTGCGGTTTTTTCTTTCTGCGATGACATTTTGCTGTGGTGTGTAGGCAGTAGTAAAGTGCCTCTTTATGCGTTGCTCCCTGTAATATTCTTGAAACATATTTGAGGTGTACTCACCACCTCGATCATATCGGAGAGTTATTAGCTTGTGGCCACTCTCCGCTTCAACAAGAGCTTTAAAATTCTTGAAGGTAGTAAATGTAGCAGATTTTTCTTTAAGAATGTACACCCACAACTTTCTACTGAAATCATCAATGAAGGTAATAAAATATCTATTACCTCCTAAAGAGACGGGATCTAATGGTCCGTAGATGTCAGTATGAACAAGTTGTAATGGTGCCTCTGCTCTCCACGACTTTCCACTGGGAAAAGGAAGTCATGCTTGCTTGTCAATTATGCAAACTTCACAAGTATGATTTGGTGGATCGATTGTTGGTAAATCTCGTACCATGTCGGTTGTAGATAGTAGCTTCAGGCCGCTAAAATTTAGATGGCCGAAGCGAAGATGTCACCTCCATGACTCATTCTTCATGAGTCCTTGAAAACACTTCTCAACTTTTGTAACGCCCCGATCCTAAAGATACGGAGACGTTATGGCGACGCATATACGCGAGAAAAATACCCCTCGTATACGCGCTAAGCCTAAATTGTAACCTGAACAAGCTATAAATCGGAAGCATAATGATCAATGAACACTGCAATAATACATATAGTGACAATTCTAAGGATAGCAGATAAAAGATGGCAAGAACATGGCAGCTGAAAGCAATAAAAGGAGAATCAGGAAATAACAGAATATAAAGAGGTGAAATACCAGAAATATAAGAAAGAGCGTCCAGTCCTTCGCAAGACGAACAGTCTCGTCGAGCCCTGCACGTTAAAACAACCGTCCAATAGCTGGACGTGCAAATCCAGGGTCGTCAGAACACGACCTGGTGAGTGTGTGTGTAAAGGGCAAGAGCCCGTGCATAAAAACAAGGTGCATAAAGCAGTAACAAGAGTAACCGAAGATATAAGATAATCAAATAACATGATAATATAAGCAACTGAAAACAATGCAAGAAATAAGAGTACAGGTACAAAACAAGTAAAACAACTTTAAATAGAAAAGACTAAATAACAAGGTAAATAACTGAACAGTAATACATATGATAACAACATGAATAAAGGTAGAAGACAACTGTCACAACAGTAAACAAGCAACTGATGTCAAAATAGGTATCTACCACATGTCACTAAACTGGTATCCAAGTCTGGTCATAAGTCTGGTCTTAGTTATAATCATGGGTCTATCATAGTATTATATAGATATACAATCCGGTAATTACAGTCAGTCACAAGGCATCAACAGTTTATTATTAATTATGTCAGCGAACACCAATTGTCACACGTAATAGACGCATCCCATACTACGCCTACCACACATGCCAACCGATGCCCTTAAGTTATTGAAACTGATCGGTTGGAGACATTGTCCATGTTTTAGGTGGGTCCCGTGCATACCCGGGACCACGGCCCAGACTCCTGGCGCTGAACCAGGACCTACCGCAAGGTAGTCAGGAACATGTAAACAGGAACAGGTACATGTGTAACATGTATAACAGGAACAGGACGGGGTGTCAGTCACCCCACGGGAACCCTGCAGTGGAACCCTCTTTCGGCTGCGCAACCTAAATCCTAGGTCCACCCAAAATACGGACGCTGTCTCCTCCATCAATCTCCCCAATCCCAGTGTAAGTTGTTTGTTATCATGTTTTACTTTATCAAGATTATTTAGTATACATGTTACTTAAATCTCTGAGATGACTCAGTGGTGGTCACGGTAACAATATCAACATGTGAAAGTCAGGGTACCGATATAACGAAAGTATAAAATATCCAGGAACAGGATACCGGTATAACAGGAATATGTAACAAGTGAACATGCTGTTACCGTGTAATAATATTCCCAGCAAATTCAGTAACATGAACATGATAGTTGTCAGGTAGATATATAAAGAATAACCAGTCAGGTTTCACAGGTAAAACAAGATTATCCAAGGTGAGTAATAATCTACTGGTCATGAACAGACTAATCCAAGCAAAGTACTATAAACTCAGGTTCTCAAGACCATCCATACATCACTCTCAAAGTCACCAATAAGTAAAGTCGATCAATAGCTATCAAGTAATCCAGTCTCTAATATCATAACAAGTACACATCAACATCTGAATGAATCATCACTTAAATTATTATCAATGAAAGGATAACAAGTCCAAGAAAGTCCTCTACATGAAATATATCATCTGACCTCTATAACTCTAATTCAGTCCAAATCAGAATAAGTCCATGTACCATCCAATCGTCAAGAACACTAATCTTTTATTAAGGTAAGATCATATCTAACATGTCCTCAAATATCCACTAATAAGGTCTTTGTCTAATCTCCGATCACCATTCTATGTAAATAGCATAAGTCCCAGATCAATCCAAAGTCATCATATCCAACTCACATTCCCAACAGTTACATGATCGTCAAGTTCCATTACACATCTAGTAATCTGATTCAATAATCGTCATTCCAACATATAACAATATCCAGTATTAGTCATCTCACTTTAACATACAACTATGATCCCCAATCCTCAAGAGTTCACATTTCTATTAAGGTCAAACATGATATCCCAATATTCGGTATCACCACATATACGTGCATCTAAGCTCTATTAGATCAAGTCATTACCACTAATATCCATCTCAATCACCCTCATGCTACATCTTGTTATGTCTACAACAATACTCTAGATATACATAGGACAAACATGGGGGTTCTAACATGTATCAAGAATCATGCATATCATATTCCTATACATCCAACATGTAAAATAAACGGGAGATGACCGTCCACCTTCATGCTCGGTGATCTCTACACAATAAAACATGTATATGCCTCCTCTCTCTCACACAACAAAGTATACAAGTTCTACATTCACTCTACATACACATTAAAATACATCTATAAACCAATGCATATAATAATGAGATAGAAAATAGAAAGAGGGAGAGAAACACTCACATTGGGAAACCTGCACGTTACCGGGCGAGTCGCCGTTACGGTCGCCGTGGCGCCGCTCTTCGCTGTCGGACTGCATAGGACGGTAGTCAGGGTCCTGGGGAAGACCTGGCTGCAGTCTGGAGGTCTCGCGCTCGCCGGAAGGGCCTGGAATCACCGCTCGCCCGCTGCCTGCGCTGCTGGTCTGGTTCTGGATCTGCTGTGCGCGTCGTCGGGCGAGTCGCTGCCGTGGTCGCTGTGGTGTCGTTCCTCGCCATCGGACTGCATGGGAGGGTGGCCAGGTTGCTGGGGAAGGCCACCGTGCCGATCTCCGACGATGGGCTGGCGTGGATCGGGAGAACGGCCTGCTCGTTCGCTGCCGAAGGTGCAGATCTGCTGCTGTCCAGATCTGGATCTGCGCCTGCTGTTGCTGGTGTGCTCCGCCAAGGAGGGAAAGCAGCAGATCTGGGCTGCTGTGGTGCTGGTCTGCAGGAGGAAGAGATCCAGGGGGTCCTGCTGGCTGGCCTGTCCGTGCGCAGGGGAGGAGAGGCACCCGGTGTGTACGCTGCTGGACTGTGCGCGCGTCAGGGAGGGAATCCGGCCTGCTGTTGGCTGCTGCTGGTGCCTGGGGGCTGGTTGGTGCTGCGGGGATGTGTTGCCGGCTGTGCAGGGGCTGCGACTCCTGGAGATGTGCAAGGAGGAGAGGACAAGGTGCGGTTAGTCTCCAAGGGTCATGTAACGCCCCGATCCCTGCTGGTACGGGGACGTCACTGCGACGTATATACGTAGGTCAGAAATACCCTCACGTATATACGCTAAGCATCAGTACTGGCAAGAATCAGAGTACGGAAGCAAGTGGTGCATTATACATTCCAACACATGAGTACAGTTACAGAGTTATCACCAAAGGTGATCCGATATTACAATAATATTACATCACCTGATAGGCGCAATTGCGAGAGTACAAGGAATATACAGGAGTAAACAGTATAAGGCACTCACGAGTTCACTACACGGAAACTCGAGAGGCACACAGGGGCCTGGAAGGATAGAGCTCCAGATAGTCTGCAGGAGATCCACGCTACCGCTGCGCCACTCTGATCAGCAACAGGGAGAATCCACACGCTCCAAGCTCCGAAACCTGGACATGAGAATCCAGGGGAGTCAGATGAAACTCCCCAGGCGAGTGTAATGCAAAAGCCAGGTGGCGAGCCAGGGTGAACACAATGTGAATACAACAAAGGATATCAAGTTCAGAAAACAGGGTTTAGAACACAAGTATAGCCGGTATGAACGAGTAAAACATAATATCCATAAAACAGGAAATCCAGGATAAAGTTGATTACAAGCAAGATTGATTGTATACGCTTAGGTCACGGTCCCATGAGGCTAGTACATCGAAGGAATAATCCAAACAAGGAAACCCTCATCTATATACCCTTATCTCATGCCACCGAATATCTAAGCGTATAGAATCAGAGTTGCAAATCACACGATAGTCATAACAGGCATCAAAACTAGAATCATAACAGGTATCCGATACAGGGGTCATAACAGGAATACGTAACAGGAGTTATAACAAGCATCATAATAGCAGTCTAGTACAGGTACCATAACAGAGATCATAACAAGAGTCTTATACTATTATTATTACTCGTCTGACTCATATATCTCGGTATGTGTCCTGGTGTACAGCCAACCCACATACATCCATATATAAGCAAGTCGAGGGTTGATAACGGAAGCAGATGGAGAACTGATAGCGCTTCTTATAGTAGTTCCCATACACCTGGGACCAGCTTGGAGGCCCTAAGTCCCCCTAACACGCATCTTCTGTGGGCCCAAAGTCCCACTAACACGAATCGTCAGTTCAGGTATCCATTACTATAAGCAAGGCATCATTCCGGCATCCATCACTTCCTCCCATTCCCCGTGCAAGTTGTAGCTTATCAATATTATCAGATTACGGGAATAACAGATCATAACAGGGATAGCCCTACAGATTCAAGAGGTGGCCCCCACAGATTCAAGAGGTGGCCCCCACCGAGTATGGTGTGGCACTTTGTTCCATGTGGCACTTTGTTCTGAGGGGATGGATTCTAGAGGTGGCCCCCACGGATTCAAGAGGTGGCCCCCACCGAGTGTGGTGTGGCACTTTGCTCTGTGTGGCACTTAGTTCCATACAAGATAACAAGGCAAGATTCCCGTAAACATGATAATCACAAGTCAAGTAGATCATGCTGGGTGATAAGTGATAGCATGACAGGATGGTGATATTAAGCAAGTGACAAGTCTTACAAATAGCAAATATAATAAATGACCCAAGGAAAATGTTCATAATCAAAGAAATAACTAACCATAACAATTAATCAAGATTATTCAGGAAAGTGGTGCGTTTTCAAGAAAGTGGTGCGTTTCAAGTGGTGCGTTTCAAGTGGTGCGTTTTCAGGAAAAGTGTTGCATTTCAAGAAAGTGGTGCATTTCAAGTGGTGCGTTTCAAGTGGTGCGTTTTCAGGAAAAGTGTTGCATTTCAAGAAAGTGGTGCATTTCAAGTGGTGCGTTTCAAGTGGTGCGTTTTCAGGAAAAGTGTTGCATTTCAAGAAAGTGGTGCATTTCAAGTGGTGCGTTTCAAGTGGTGCGTTTTCAGGAAAAGTGTTGCATTTCAAGAAAGTGGTGCATTTCAAGTGGTGCGTTTCAAGTGGTGCGTTTTCAGGAAAAGTGTTGCTTTTCAAGTGGTGCGTTTCAAGTGGTGCGTTTTCAGGAAAAGTGTTGCATTTCAAGAAAGTGGTGCATTTCAAGTGGTGCTTAGTCGATTTATGCATGGGTCAAGTCGATTAATACTGTAAAACAGTGAGCAGAGACAGTTATTAAGAGTTATGGTTTTGTTGATAAAAATACAAGTCCTTGGCGAGGAAAAGCACTCGCGTGATCAATAAAATACGAAGCAAGCGAATAGCGAGATTACTCGCCTAACAAGATCTATGCCGCGTCCAACGAAGGGAAGTTCGGCCCCAATCCAAAAAGGAGGGTACCGACCCTAAGTCTTGCCGCCGGAGAAGAAACACGGCCCCAATCCGAAAGGAGGAGCCGGTTCTAAGTCTTGTCAACGGAGAAGAAAAGCACGGCCCCCAATCCAAAAGGAGTTGGCCGTCCTCAAGGTGATGGAGAAAGGTTGAAGGTGGTGGAGTTTGGTGAACAAAGGAAACAAGAGAAGAAGCTCTCTCTCTCTTGGTGGCTTCTCTGTTAGCTGCAGGAAGCAAAGAAGAAGAAGGAGGAGTAAATGAAGAGAGAGAGAAGGAGAGGGGGTATTTATAGGAGTTGGATTATGAAGTGATGCAAATAAATAAAGGTGAGGGTGTTTTTGTAAAGTTGGAGGGATGTGATGTTTCTCTTGCCACATGGCTGGTCATGATGAGGAGAAGGGAGTGGAAATGCCTTGGAAATGACATTTGGAAGAGAATTAAATGAAGAGAGAGAAGAGGGATAAAGTGATGTTTGCACACTATATAAGACAAAAGGAACAAGGGAAGGATTCATGCGTTTCCTACATGAAACGCAGCCCTTCCCTCTCTCTCTTGACCAACAATGATGATGAGAGGGGGTGGGGTGTCTTGGAAATGATGCTTTGGAAAGGAAGCATTTAATGAAGAGAGAGAATGGAAGATTAAATAATGATGCACTCCATTTGAAACAAAGGAAATATATGAAGAGTACTTGCGTTTCCCACCCACAAACGCAGCACACAACCTGCGTTTGGGCCAAATGGGCTAAACGCAGTGATTAAGGCTGCGTTTAGAGAAGGCCAAAAGCTGCGTTTCAACAGAGGAGAGAGAGTCATGATACTTGATGGGATTTGATCTGAAGTGCATTAAATGCGGGATGGGGAGGATCTTTGCAATAAATGCGGAATCCCAGGTTGGTGAGATCCGCGTTTAAGGAAGGAGAGAGAAAATGGGAAGAGACAGAGTGGAATATATGGGACAATCTCCTCGGTATCTGGGAAAACACCGGAAAGGCCCAAAAATGAAGTAATCCGGAAAGCTTCCCAAAAATTCACAAAAATCATAAATATTATAAAACGATTTATGGTGAAATCGGTTTTCAAAGATTCAATCTCCTTTTCAAGATAAAAATCATAAGGTCAACCGTCAATCTCGGTATATGCCGGATTGGCCGGGTTTTTAATAAAATTTGATAAATCCCAGAAAATATATTTAGATAGAAAATATGATTTTAAGAAATAATGTCTAAAGGCACTTTTAGAAATTCCAAGCCGTTTGTAAATTAAAAATCCGGAAATCGGTCAACGAAACTGGCCGACACCGGTTTTGAAGATTTTCAACTTAATTGAGGAAAATTCCAGAAAATCATGATAAATCTAGAATATTGGAAAATGATGTTTAAAACTGAAATCGGTCAAATCGGAATACCAGAATGTCCAAACCGAGCAATACTCTGGGATCGGGCCTTCGGTTCAATCTAAGGTTGACTCCGAATCCACGAATCCAAATCCAAGACAAAACAATCATATAAAGAATTCATAATACAGAATAAATACAAGAAGCAAATCGAAAAAATACGATCGAGAAATCTGAATACGCAACTAAGTACGTATTCCAGGGACGGGGTGTTACAATCCACCCACCTTACAAAAAATTGCGTCCTCGCAATTTCGATAAGGGGCAAATTGAACACAAGGAGGACAAAGACTGGAATAAGGGCTTCATAAAACCAAAACAGGGTTAAGATGAACACAGAAGGGACCAGGATGGACAACGAAAACAGGATAAGGTGGAATATTTAGAGGGGTAACCAACCCAATGTACAAAAGATCAGGGTTAGCTGGACAAAGGTAACCAACTCAAAACACAAAAGGTCAGGGGTTGCTTGTACAGTGACATCCTCAAGGTTCCTGCTCCTGGTACTGAGCTTCATACTCTGCTGCTGCTTCATCTGATACCTCTGCCGTCATGTTGTGAACTTGGCCTCTGCCATAGTCTGCTCTGGGTCTTGCTCCTCTCTGTGGGTGATCATACTGCTGGGGTGGAAATGGAGCTCTTCGATCAACTGGTTCTGGGTTCCTTCTCAGTGGTGGAGCTGGAAGAGGTGGGGCTGGAAGTGCTGGTCTAACTGGTGCCATATTCCCTACCCTTCTGAACGGGCAATCCCTTATTGCATGTCTCCCTGTCCCACATGCTAAACATAGTCCATTGGCCATTCGACAATCTCTCCTATAATGTCCGGGCTTGTGACAGAAATTGCATATGATCTGCTGAGGGGGAGGTTGGAACGGTCGCTTGATCATCGGACCATGGGTTGTCCTGGCTGCATCTTCCTCATTCATCAACTGGAAGGGTCTCTTCACTGACTTGCTCTGCACCTGACTCTCATTCTTCCTCTCCAGTCCCCTTTCTACTTCACGGGCAATGGAGAGAACCTGGGAGTATGTCTTCAGCTGTTGAGGAATAAGGAACATCTGGACATCCATCTTCAGCCCTTGCTGAAACCTGCTGGCCCGTTTTTCTTCATCTGACACCATGTAGGGAGCAAACCTGCTGAGCCTCAAGAATTCGGCAGCATACTCATCCACTGACCGGTTGCGCTGCTGCAGACGGATAAACTGTTCTTCCATTTCCTTTTGAGCTGTTGTCGGGAAGAACCTCTCGTAGAAACCCTTTGAGAATTGATCCCATGTGATGGGTTTCTCCAGTGTTGCTTCTTCTGCCAACCACCAGGTTCTGGCCACATCTCTTAGCTGAATCTTGGCCACTTCCACTTGGTTCTCATCGGGGATTCGGGCTGCCTTCAAAAGATCTGTTGTGTCTATCAGCCACTGCTCTGCATCCAGGGGCTTCTCTGTACCTGAAAACACTGCCGGCTGTAATCTCCTGAAGTCTGACACATTGCCTGGCCTCCGTTCCCGGGGTGCAACCAACAGTCCTTGGCGTAGAAGCTCTGTCTGCTGCTGTTGACTCTGCATCATCCCCTGAAGTATCCTCATCATACCATCACTGTCCCTGTTGGGTCCATCTTGAGAGGTACTAGGACCATTGCGAGTTCCCCGTCTTTCCATATTTGAGTTGGTTGGAGTGGGTAACAAGAAGGAACTGGAAGGGAAAAGATTGGAGGTTTCAGGATACCAGAAATGGATTAGAAGGAAGAGATAGATAACTCTGCACTTGTAGTTGGATTGTATAACCAAGACTCATGCATTCCAGTTGCAAATTGCTTTACCATTAATTTGCCGTCTGGACGTACTGAGGAAGTAAGAGCCTAGGCTCTGATAGTATCCGATACAGGGGTCATAACAGGAATACGTAACAGGAGTTATAACAAGCATCATAATAGCAGTCTAGTACAGGTACCATAACAGAGATCATAACAAGAGTCTTATACTATTATTATTACTCGTCTGACTCATATATCTCGGTATGTGTCCTGGTGTACAGCCAACCCACATACATCCATATATAAGCAAGTCGAGGGTTGATAACGGAAGCAGATGGAGAACTGATAGCGCTTCTTATAGTAGTTCCCATACACCTGGGACCAGCTTGGAGGCCCTAAGTCCCCCTAACACGCATCTTCTGTGGGCCCAAAGTCCCACTAACACGAATCGTCAGTTCAGGTATTCCATTACTATAAGCAAGGCATCATTCCGGCATCCATCACTTCCTCCCATTCCCCGTGCAAGTTGTAGCTTATCAATATTATCAGATTACGGGAATAACAGATCATAACAGGGATAGCCCTACAGATTCAAGAGGTGGCCCCCACAGATTCAAGAGGTGGCCCCCACCGAGTATGGTGTGGCACTTTGTTCCATGTGGCACTTTGTTCTGAGGGGATGGATTCTAGAGGTGGCCCCCACGGATTCAAGAGGTGGCCCCCACCGAGTGTGGTGTGGCACTTTGCTCTGTGTGGCACTTAGTTCCATACAAGATAACAAGGCAAGATTCCCGTAAACATGATAATCACAAGTCAAGTAGATCATGCTGGGTGATAAGTGATAGCATGACAGGATGGTGATATTAAGCAAGTGACAAGTCTTACAAATAGCAATATATAATAAATGACCCAAGGAAAATGTTCATAATCAAAGAAATAACTAACCATAACAATTAATCAAGATTATTCAGGAAAGTGGTGCGTTTTCAAGAAAGTGGTGCGTTTCAAGTGGTGCGTTTCAAGTGGTGCGTTTTCAGGAAAAGTGTTGCATTTCAAGAAAGTGGTGCATTTCAAGTGGTGCGTTTCAAGTGGTGCGTTTTCAGGAAAAGTGTTGCATTTCAAGAAAGTGGTGCATTTCAAGTGGTGCGTTTCAAGTGGTGCGTTTTCAGGAAAAGTGTTGCATTTCAAGAAAGTGGTGCATTTCAAGTGGTGCGTTTCAAGTGGTGCGTTTTCAGGAAAAGTGTTGCATTTCAAGAAAGTGGTGCATTTCAAGTGGTGCGTTTCAAGTGGTGCGTTTTCAGGAAAAGTGTTGCTTTTCAAGTGGTGCGTTTCAAGTGGTGCGTTTTCAGGAAAAGTGTTGCATTTCAAGAAAGTGGTGCATTTCAAGTGGTGCTTAGTCGATTTATGCATGGGTCAAGTCGATTAATACTGTAAAACAGTGAGCAGAGACAGTTATTAAGAGTTATGGTTTTGTTGATAAAAATACAAGTCCTTGGCGAGGAAAAGCACTCGCGTGATCAATAAAATACGAAGCAAGCGAATAGCGAGATTACTCGCCTAACAAGATCTATGCCGCGTCCAACGAAGGGAAGTTCGGCCCCAATCCAAAAAGGAGGGTACCGACCCTAAGTCTTGCCGCCGGAGAAGAAACACGGCCCCAATCCGAAAGGAGGAGCCGGTTCTAAGTCTTGTCAACGGAGAAGAAAAGCACGGCCCCCAATCCAAAAGGAGTTGGCCGTCCTCAAGGTGATGGAGAAAGGTTGAAGGTGGTGGAGTTTGGTGAACAAAGGAAACAAGAGAAGAAGCTCTCTCTCTCTTGGTGGCTTCTCTGTTAGCTGCAGGAAGCAAAGAAGAAGAAGGAGGAGTAAATGAAGAGAGAGAGAAGGAGAGGGGGTATTTATAGGAGTTGGATTATGAAGTGATGCAAATAAATAAAGGTGAGGGTGTTTTTGTAAAGTTGGAGGGATGTGATGTTTCTCTTGCCACATGGCTGGTCATGATGAGGAGAAGGGAGTGGAAATGCCTTGGAATGACATTTGGAAGAGAATTAAATGAAGAGAGAGAAGAGGGATAAAGTGATGTTTGCACACTATATAAGACAAAAGGAACAAGGGAAGGATTCATGCGTTTCCTACATGAAACGCAGCCCTTCCCTCTCTCTCTTGACCAACAATGATGATGAGAGGGGGTGGGGTGTCTTGGAAATGATGCTTTGGAAAGGAAGCATTTAATGAAGAGAGAGAATGGAAGATTAAATAATGATGCACTCCATTTGAAACAAAGGAAATATATGAAGAGTACTTGCGTTTCCCACCCACAAACGCAGCACACAACCTGCGTTTGGGCCAAATGGGCTAAACGCAGTGATTAAGGCTGCGTTTAGAGAAGGCCAAAAGCTGCGTTTCAACAGAGGAGAGAGAGTCATGATACTTGATGGGATTTGATCTGAAGTGCATTAAATGCGGGATGGGGAGGATCTTTGCAATAAATGCGGAATCCCAGGTTGGTGAGATCCGCGTTTAAGGAAGGAGAGAGAAAATGGGAAGAGACAGAGTGGAATATATGGGACAATCTCCTCGGTATCTGGGAAAACACCGGAAAGGCCCAAAAATGAAGTAATCCGGAAAGCTTCCCAAAAATTCACAAAAATCATAAATATTATAAAACGATTTATGGTGAAATCGGTTTTCAAAGATTCAATCTCCTTTTCAAGATAAAAATCATAAGGTCAACCGTCAATCTCGGTATATGCCGGATTGGCCGGGTTTTTAATAAAATTTGATAAATCCCAGAAAATATATTTAGATAGAAAATATGATTTTAAGAAATAATGTCTAAAGGCACTTTTAGAAATTCCAAGCCGTTTGTAAATTAAAAATCCGGAAATCGGTCAACGAAACTGGCCGACACCGTTTTGAAGATTTTCAACTTAATTGAGGAAAATTCCAGAAAATCATGATAAATCTAGAATATTGGAAAATGATGTTTAAAACTGAAATCGGTCAAATCGGAATACCAGAATGTCCAAACCGAGCAATACTCTGGGATCGGGCCTTCGGTTCAATCTAAGGTTGACTCCGAATCCACGAATCCAAATCCAAGACAAAACAATCATATAAAGAATTCATAATACAGAATAAATACAAGAAGCAAATCTAAAAAATACGATCGAGAAATCTGAATACGCAACTAAGTACGTATTCCAGGGACGGGGTGTTACAGGTCAAGGTGGAGAGTTGATGTGGCATGGTGATGACCAAAGGGAAGATGGATCGGCCAAGAAGACATGGGGTGCTGCTGGATCCGATTGATGGAGGGAGGGGAATTCTATTGGCGGCTGTAGCATGAAGGGAGATATTAGCTTAGGGTTAGGTTTTTGATTGTGTTGTTAGGATATAGGATTTGATGGAGATTTTGGGGGGTTTGTTTAGATTAGGATCTGATCTTGTAGTTAGGATTTGGGAATTATTTAGGAATGGGTTATTGGGTTTGCGGGTAGCGGTTATACTAACGGGTCGAGGCTTGAGTCCAATAAGGTAAAGGGTGTTGGGTTTGAGGGTACTAGATTAGGATCCAATTAGGTAATCGGGTATAGAATTAAGAACGGGTCATGGGTTATGGGATCCAACGGGTATGAAATCACCAACGGACAAATGGGAAGTAGGGAAAAAGGCTAGGCAAGGAGAACACCACCACCACCATGATTAGCATAAATACCAAAGGAATATCAAACCAAATAAACAAATAATAGTAACACAATTAATATTATTAAAAATAATTAACAACGGAATGATAATAGAAAATTACAATTTACTATCTCAAAAGAATTCCCATATTTAATAATAGAAATAATCTCAAGGAGGAAAATAATAAATCAACTTGATTAAATAAAATACTCAGTAAATCAAAATAAATATATGAAGAAATAAAAATACAGTAGTTTAGATTAGGGATATTACATTCTACCCACCTTAATAACAATTTCGTCCTCGAAATTTCAATAAAGCGGGGAATGATAAAAATCAAATTAGGAAGAAGATGAAGCTTCCACACCACTTCTCACTGCATCAAGACTTCACCACGCTTTCGCTGCGCGCTCTGATCTCTGCTACCGGCTTCAACATGGAGTAACCAATCTCAAGAGATAGAATCAGAAGGAATGAATAGGAAGGAAGGATGAAATCAAGATGGAAATCCAAATCACTCAAAAGAGAGTGTTGGAATCATGAATATCAACAGATCAAGAACGGAATTCCAAAGGGAGGACGATCAATTTCCAAATGGAGTCAATATTATGTAAATAATATATGTACGTTGCAGTGTAATTATAACTCATTCAAGTTACCGGTAAGAACTAGGTCATCTTGCGAATATCAAAATTCAAAATTTAACATCGCAAGTCGAACAGTAACAAGAGTAACCGAAGATATAAGATAATCAAATAACATGATAATATAAGCAACTGAAAAACAATGCAAGAAATAAGAGTACAGGTACAAAACAAGTAAAACAACTGTAAATAGAAAAGACTAAATAACAAGGTAAATAACTGAACAGTAATACATATGATAACAACATGAATAAAGGTAGAAGACAACTGTCACAACAGTAAACAAGCAACTGATGTCAAAATAGGTATCTACCACATGTCACTAAACTGGTATCCAAGTCTGGTCATAAGTCTGGTCTTAGTTATAATCATGGGTCTATCATAGTATTATATAGATATACAATCCGGTAATTACAGTCAGTCACAAGGCATCAACAGTTTATTATTAATTATGTCAGCGAACACCAATTGTCACACGTAATAGACGCATCCCATACTACGCCTACCACACATGCCAACCGATGCCCTTAAGTTATTGAAACTGATCGGTTGGAGACATTGTCCATGTTTTAGGTGGGTCCCGTGCATACCCGGGACCACGGCCCAGACTCCTGGCGCTGAACCAGGACCTACCGCAAGGTAGTCAGGAACATGTAAACAGGAACAGGTACATGTGTAACATGTATAACAGGAACAGGACGGGGTGTCAGTCACCCCACGGGAACCCTGCAGTGGAACCCTCTTTCGGCTGCGCAACCTAAATCCTAGGTCCACCCAAAATACGGACGCTGTCTCCTCCATCAATCTCCCCAATCCCAGTGTAAGTTGTTTGTTATCATGTTTTACTTTATCAAGATTATTTAGTATACATGTTACTTAAATCTCTGGGATGACTCAGTGGTGGTCACGGTAACAATATCAACATGTGAAAGTCAGGGTACCGGTATAACGGAAGTATAAAATATCCAGGAACAGGATACCGGTATAACAGGAATATGTAACAAGTGAACATGCTGTTACCGTGTAATAATATTCCCAGCAAATTCAGTAACATGAACATGATAGTTGTCAGGTAGATATATAAAGAATAACCAGTCAGGTTTCACAGGTAAAACAAGATTATCCAAGGTGAGTAATAATCTACTGGTCATGAACAGACTAATCCAAGCAAAGTACTATAAACTCAGGTTCTCAAGACCATCCATACATCACTCTCAAAGTCACCAATAAGTAAAGTCGATCAATAGCTATCAAGTAATCCAGTCTCTAATATCATAACAAGTACACATCAACATCTGAATGAATCATCACTTAAATTATTATCAATGAAAGGATAACAAGTCCAAGAAAGTCCTCTACATGAAATATATCATCTGACCTCTATAACTCTAATTCAGTCCAAATCAGAATAAGTCCATGTACCATCCAATCGTCAAGAACACTAATCTTTTATTAAGGTAAGATCATATCTAACATGTCCTCAAATATCCACTAATAAGGTCTTTGTCTAATCTCCGATCACCATTCTATGTAAATAGCATAAGTCCCAGATCAATCCAAAGTCATCATATCCAACTCACATTCCCAACAGTTACATGATCGTCAAGTTCCATTACACATCTAGTAATCTGATTCAATAATCGTCATTCCAACATATAACAATATCCAGTATTAGTCATCTCACTTTAACATACAACTATGATCCCCAATCCTCAAGAGTTCACATTTCTATTAAGGTCAAACATGATATCCCAATATTCAGTATCACCACATATACGTGCATCTAAGCTCTATTAGATCAAGTCATTACCACTAATATCCATCTCAATCACCCTCATGCTACATCTTATTATGTCTACAACAATACTCTAGATATACATAGGACAAACATGGGGGTTCTAACATGTATCAAGAATCATGCATATCATATTCCTATACATCCAACATGTAAAATAAACGGGAGATGACCGTCCACCTTCATGCTCGGTGATCTCTACACAATAAAACATGTATATGCCTCCTCTCTCTCACACAACAAAGTATACAAGTTCTACATTCACTCTACATACACATTAAAATACATCTATAAACCAAAGCATATAATAATGAGATAGAAAATAGAAAGAGGGAGAGAAACACTCACATTGGGAAACCTGCACGTTACCGGGCGAGTCGCCGTTACGGTCGCCGTGGCGCCGCTCTTCGCTGTCGGACTGCATAGGACGGTAGTCAGGGTCCTGGGGAAGACCTGGCTGCAGTCTGGAGGTCTCGCGCTCGCCGGAAGGGCCTGGAATCACCGCTCGCCCGCTGCCTGCGCTGCTGGTCTGGTTCTGGATCTGCTGTGCGCGTCGTCGGGCGAGTCGCTGCCGTGGTCGCTGTGGTGTCGTTCCTCGCCATCGGACTGCATGGGAGGGTGGCCAGGTTGCTGGGGAAGGCCACCGTGCCGATCTCCGACGATGGGCTGGCGTGGATCGGGAGAACGGCCTGCTCGTTCGCTGCCGAAGGTGCAGATCTGCTGCTGTCCAGATCTGGATCTGCGCCTGCTGTTGCTGGTGTGCTCCGCCAAGGAGGGAAAGCAGCAGATCTGGGCTGCTGTGGTGCTGGTCTGCAGGAGGAAGAGATCCAGGGGGTCCTGCTGGCTGGCCTGTCCGTGCGCAGGGGAGGAGAGGCACCCGGTGTGTGCGCTGCTGGACTGTGCGCGCGTCAGGGAGGGAATCCGGCCTGCTGTTGGCTGCTGCTGGTGCCTGGGGGCTGGTTGGTGCTGCGGGGATGTGTCGCCGGCTGTGCAGGGGCTGCGACTCCTGGAGATGTGCAAGGAGGAGAGGACAAGGTGCGGTTAGTCTCCAAGGGTCAAGGTGGAGAGGTGATGTGGCATGGTGATGACCAAAGGGAAGATGGATCGGCCAAGAAGACATGGGGTGCTGCTGGATCCGATTGATGGAGGGAGGGGAATTCTATTGGCGGCTGTAGCATGAAGGGGAGATATTAGCTTAGGGTTAGGTTTTGATTGTGTTGTTAGGATATAGGATTTGATGGAGATTTTGGGGGGTTTGTTTAGATTAGGATCTGATCTTGTAGTTAGGATTTGGGAAATTATTTAGGAATGGGTTATTGGGTTTGCGGGTAGCGGTTATACTAACGGGTCGAGGCTTGAGTCCAATAAGGTAAAGGGTGTTGGGTTTGAGGGTACTAGATTAGGATCCAATTAGGTAATCGGGTATAGAATTAAGAACGGGTCATGGGTTATGGGATCCAACGGGTATGAAATCACCAACGGACAAATGGGAAGTAGGGAAAAAGGCTAGGCAAGGAGAACACCACCACCACCATGATTAGCATAAATACCAAAGGAATATCAACCAAATAAACAAATAATAGTAACACAATTAATATTATTAAAAATAATTAACAACGGAATGATAATAGAAAATTACAATTTACTATCTCAAAAAGAATTCCCATATTTAATAATAGAAATAATCTCAAGGAGGAAAATAATAAATCAACTTGATTAAATAAAATACTCAGTAAATCAAAATAAATATATGAAGAAATAAAAATACAGTAGTTTAGATTAGGGATATTACAACTTTTGTGTTTAGATGCAAGGGAAACATGCGGTTCCTTGTCATCTTAACGCAAGCTATAAGACCTCCTTTTGCATTTTTCAACAAAAGATGGTTGTTCTCCATATATACTTTTTATCCTTTTTCGAGTAATTGGCCGATGCTGAGAATATTACTTTTCATGTTAGGAATATAATAAACATCGAAAATATACTCAGGCTTATCATTCTTTTGGTAGATTTTGATCTTCCCTCTGGCTTCAATAGGGAGTTTTGAAGAATCTCCCAAGCTCACACTTTCATGAACTCCTTCTGCGAGTTCCATGAAAAGTTCTTTCTTGTAACGCCCCGATCCCACAGGTACGGGGACGTTATGGCGACGTACATACGCAGGGCGGAAAACCCTCACATACGTACGCTAAGCCTCAGTACAGAAAATCACCTCCATATATATAAGAGTTCCAGCAGGAAATAAGTAAAAGAATACCTGCAGAAAAAGGTTAGTGATCATCACAGATAGGAAAACAGGGATAAATAAGATAACAGAAATAAATCACAAAGATACCTATGAATGGTCTGGATGATTAGTCTCCTATGTGAATCCAATGAACTATCTGACAATACGATAACTCGGATTTTCAACCTGGGCACGCAAACCCAGGGTCGTCAGAAAGCGACCTAGTGAGTGGTAAAATGAAGGAAGCAGTAATATGTACTATAGTAATACATGCACGATAATATATATAATACATGATTCTGTATCGGTAATACCATATAGTAGACATTTAATAAGCAGTAGAAATAAAAATGTCATATTTTAATACCATCGCTACCTAGCATGTTATCATCGGGTTATGTCTACAGTAGTATCCAGTTTTATATAATAAATAATGTTGTCTAGTGGTGACGTGATAGACATGAACATGCAGATGTGCAGCATGCAACATAACCATACTACTATATTGTGCATAAACAGTAATGATGTCTGCAAGGTAGACATAAAGCAGAATATATACAATGCCAAGTATACATGTGTCGAGCATGTCAGGTGATTTATACAATAATAACAATCAGTAATCTCTTCCAGTGTCCCATACTACTGGCAGTTCATACTGGAGTCCGCACTCCAGTCGAACCCATCCGGACATGGCATACGGGTACCATTATTCAAACGAGAGAGTGATCAAATAACAAGTGTTCCCGACGTCACTATTGTTTATATCATTTATTATGTTAACTGAAAACCCAATGGTCGAGGAGCTCTAATCAGGTGGGCGTATCTCGTGCATACCCGGGACAACGACCTTAAACAAATCCCTGGCTGCTGAGACCAGGGCTACCCGCTAGGGCAGGAGTAAGAAACAATACAATACAAACGGTAGCCAGCCCTACCACGTCCCCTACAGTGGAACTAACAATGGATCCAGACATCCACCCGACAAGACCTAGTCAACCGTCAAGTCTCCCCCATCCCTAAGTTATATTCATTAGATTTGAACTACACAGTATATCAAGTACTAGAACAGTGCATGGTACAAGTAATACGATAATAAGATATGATCTTTGTTGATATCATGATACAAGATAACGGGAAACGATATACAAGAGATGTGGGATTCTAGAGGTGACCCCCGTGGCTGAGATCCACGTGGCACTTAGTTCCACACATCGCGTATCAACAATACTCATATCCAGTAACGAGAATATCAATATCAGAACGGAAAATAATCATGTAACGAGAATACATGACGGATTACTCATGTAACAATAATTCATGTTGCATAAACAATGTTCAATATAACGGGAATACAAGAATATCCATGAGCAGTAATATAATCCATGATCCATGTAACAGGAATACATAGACGATCAATGCATGTAGACCGGTGAGTCTATATAACAATGGTTTAACATGAAGTAACTGTGCACAGAGTATCCATGTAGCGGTGTCCAGTGTAATAACGTCTCAGTGTATCAGTGGTTCACGAACATGCAGTAATAATGTCATGAATCTCAGTATCTATGTAAGAGTGAGACATGTATATGGAACATCATGAAATAACGATATCTAGTGCGTTCAGTGCATTAGAATGTCCGTGGGACGGTGATACTAGCACATGAAATATCATTGTCGCGTATCCATAGAACAGTGGTCATGAACATGAAATGATAGTGTCCTGTGTAGTGTATCAGATATTGACATGCAATACTGTGTCGAGTGTATCAGTGGGTCTGTAATGGTGACAGTGTCATAGTGACAATATACAAGTAGCAGTAACGAAGTGACAATGTCCAGTGATGTGATAGATGTAACTAAACCATGGGAATAGATATAATCATCTATTACTTATATTTTATAGACTTCTCTATAATGAAGTATATTTTAATAACCATTTATAGTGATTAACCCATATCTACGATTTATTAACTAAAGCAATCACTCAATTTAACATGAATAAATATAATTTATAAAATGAAAACACTCACAAACTGTCCATGGAAAGGTAGCTCTCTTTCCCAGATCGCAACGACACCAGAATCGTCCAAATCGGACTCCGAATGCTCCAGTTATAGCCCGAACACTAAAAGCAACCAGCTAAATCTGACTAGCAGAAAGGTCAAATCAACTTTATACATTGTATCGAATACTAATACTGTGATACGTATATCAGGGATCAGGGGGTTGCATCTCTTTCCGCACATGTGGTTGCTAGCACCCGAGTCAAGGTACCAAACATCATTCTGATCACTTGAATCATCATGAGCAAGAAGAAAAGTAGAGTTATTACCCACATCATTTGTTGCTTCAGCGAGATTGGTAAGATCTTCAGTTCTGTGCCAACAATCCGAGACATAGTGTCTAAATTTTTGACAGTTGTAGCACTGGATATTCTTGTTGTCTCCACGTCAAGATGTAAATCTTCCTCGGTTGCTTCGTCCTCACCTCTTAAGTTTTGGAACTCCACTTGATTTTGAGTGGTTCGTTGTTGGGGACCACGTCCCCTACCTCTACCACGACCACGACCTCTACTATGTGAACCTCGATCATTTAGAGTCAGCTTTGACTCTAATGCTTATTCTAAAACTATGGAACCGGTCTTCTTTTGCATGCGTTGCTCATGAACTTGGAGGGATCCCAAAAGCTCCTCTATTGAGATCTCCTCCAAATTCTTGGACTCCTCAATTGTCGCCACCACGTGCTCAAACTTTAATGTCAGGGATCGCAGCAATTTCTCCATCACTCGGATGTCCTCCATCTTCTCTCCATTTCTCTTCATTTTATTAACAATTAGAAGTAATCGTAAAGAATAATCGGAGATTTTTTCTTCATCTTTCATTTGAGCGGCTTCAAGATCGCCCCTCTAAGTTTGGAGGCGAATTCGCTTCACCCGCTCGACTCCTTTGTAGATGGTAGCAAGGATTTCCCATGCTTCCTTGTTCGTCGTTGCTTCGGCAACTCTCTCGAAGGTAGACTTATCCAACCCTTGATAGAGTAGAAAACGAGCCTTACTATCTTTCTTTCTTTACTCTTTAGAGCCTTCTTCTCTTCGGCGGTGTAGGCGGCTTCTACCTCCAGTGTGGGTTCCTTGAACCCATCAAAAATTAGCTCCCATAACTCTTGAGAACCAAATAGAGCTTTCATCTAAATTGACCAACTCTCATAGTTATCTTTCAATAACATGGGTACTAGTGGATTGATGAGATTGTTGGTGGAGGCCATGAGGAGATGAGGAAATGGAAAAGAAATTGAATTGGCTCTGATACCAATTATTGTATACTAGTCTACGGACTAATATACTATAATCTAAAATTTTAAGTGGAGAATGTATCTTATTCAACTTTTCTTTCTTATTTGCTTGAAAAAATAAAAAGGTACACTAGCCTTTTATAGTCTTCAAAGGAAAAAACTTACAAGAATACCAACCATCTATTTTAATGTCAGAAACAAATGACAATAATGCATATATGACTCTTTAATTTCTCCTATTCATGATGACTTTTGATTTCTCCAAATTGATGATAACTCTTCATTCCTTCTAATTGATGATGATGACTCTTCATTTTTTTCATTTGATGATGATGGCTCTTCATTTTTTCACCTTATGACGTCTCTTCTACTTTCAAAATTAATTTCATAAAAGAAATTTTTATTTGATATTCCAACAATGGTTCAGGTCTATGATTGACTCTAGAGAAATGAAGGGTTTATGCCGCATCTTTCGGGCGATGGGATAGAAGTTGTCATCCAGAGCATAGGCTTGACCAAAGCTCCAGGTCCAGATGGCCTCCCATCGATTTTCTAGAAAAACAGTTTTGAACACCATAAAGGGATAAATAATGGAGATGACCCAAAATATCTTTATTACAGGTGCCTTCACGGAGGGAGTGAATGACACGAACTTGGTCCTCATCCCTATTAAAAAAAAAAAAAAAAAAAAACAAGTGCCAGGCTCCTGCTGACTTCAGGCCAATCGCTTTATGTAATGTGACTTACAAAGTGATGGCAAAGATCCTCGCCAATAGACTACGCCCACCTCTCGATTCCAATCATCTCCCTGTACCAAGCATATTTTGTTCCCCGAAAACATATTTTGGATAACCATGTGGTGCCCCAGGAGCTGACCACATTATGAGTAAAAAAGAACAGAAGATCAAAGTATTGCGCTCTAAAGGCTGATATGTCAAAGGCGACGATCTCATAATTTTTGGGAAGCTGCAGCTGAGAATCTAGGGACTACAAAACATATTCTTAACATTTTCTCCAACTGATCTAAACAGGTAATCAATTATTACAAGTCCCATATTTTCTTCATTGATAATTTTTCTGGCAGTGTGAAGAAGGAACTTGCAGGCATTCTTAAGGTCCAGCTTAAGACAAACGCTATCTCGACGCCCCCTTATCTAGTGGCAGGACACAAATATCTTATTGATAAGATGCATGGCAAGTTGAAAGGATAGAGAAGTTCTCTTTTGTAAAATTTTAATGTCTCTTCAGATGCAGCAATAATATCTGTGAATTAGCATCTGAAATTTCACTGCTATAGAGAAATCTCCCCTTAATTTGAGACCAAATGTACTTCATAGCTAAATTCTTCCTTTTTTGCTATTTTAAAATTTTCTCTTTTAGCTATAATAGATAAAAGCGTGAGAAGAATTTTCTCATACTTGGTCGTTAGAAATTAGTAACTTTAGTATCTATGTTATGTTTTCCGGCCCTTGACCTCAACCCAAATCAGTTCGGCTTCATCAACCATCACAAAAATGGGCTCGAGTTGGCTTCCTCGTGCGAAGGATCAGGTGATAGTCTTTCGTGTTGTGAGCCGTCCGAACTGTCCAGAACGGGAGAGGAAAAAAAAACACATTTTGTGAGCCCCATCGTAAAACATGTTTTATTTTTTCTCTCCCGCTTCATATATATCTTCAAATTAACCTCTATATCATTATAATTACAATGTCTTGATAGAAACATTATCCTTTTAGAATTTTCTCTTAAAATTAAAAAAATGAAAATTGTCAGAATAATATTTCATACTTGGTAGTTAGTAGTTAGTATAGTTTTGCCGGGCGCGACCGCAACTCAAGTCTTCTTGGTTTGAGGTTTGAACGCAAACCCCGCTGTCAAAGTCTTTGCCGGCCAACTTCACGGCAAATACGCCACTGCCCTCCACAACTCTTGCTAGAAAATTTCTATCTCCTTCTCCGGGTCGCTCATCAGCTGTGATGGACGACCCACAACGTGAAAGACCATCACCTGATCCTTCACACGAAAAGAGCCAACCTCAGCCCCTCCATGTCCTGTATACATGTGGACATTGCCTTAGCCAACCGGAGTGGCGGGACCATCTCTTCCTCCATTGTCCGTCTGCTACGACAGTCTGGGATGTGGTTTTACGGATGCTCAGGGTCCCAATCTACCCACAATCAGTGGGATGATTTATGGTCACAATGACTGTTTCAACATGTTGCTAGGTCTGGGCAACGAGTTTGGGACATCGTCTTTGTGGCCACAGTTTAGGCCATTTGGTTGGTCTGCAGTGAGCAGTGTTTTAGAGGTACTTGCAGGACTCATAAAGTGATTATTTCTCATATATTTTCTCTAGTCTCCTATAATTGAGATGGTGTTTTTATCCGATTTTATCTTGTGCAACGTACCAGAAATCTACTATACTTATGGAGCAACTGGGACATATAAACTTCGATGCAGTATTATAACATTAACCCTAATATTGCCCAGTTTTATTACAATCGCACATGATACATTTATGCTGCAGAAAAATAGAGATATAACTCCTCCAGCAGGCTGCAGCCTATTTTCCAAGTAAATAGGGAAAAAATAAAAGGAAAAAGAAATATTCTTATAGCTCTTTTATCAACGCTTGAGGTAGTAATTCAATTCATAAACCTGAATTGTTGCATGATTAGTCGTCTTCATTTCGATTCGAAGAAACTGGTCCAACATAAAATAAGCCCATGCAGAACTTTCTCTCCAATCCCAAAAGGTTTCTTGTAAGTCATGCTGAGAATTTGGAGAGCCAGGTTCTCAAAAAAGATGAAGTCATGATATATGAATCATAAACCGAGGACACAAATTATGTCCTGAGAATGAGGGAACCTGAGCCATCTCCGGGGACTGCTCCTCCGGCGATCTACCCTTCCTTTTGCTTCTTCTTCGCCATTTAGATTGCTCTATCTTCTTCTCTCTCTATCCTTTCTTCCCTTCCACTCTTTTCTGCACTTTCTTCACCCTCCTCCTTCTTCCTCCTTTGAGCTCTGATTTAGGTTTCCTTTCCCACCCTCTTTCTTCTTCCATCTCGCCTGAGCCTTCCACGTCTCTTCTTCTCTATAGGGGGTGTTGGGCGTTGTCTCTGCCTCAAGGAAGAAGGGGAGCTTGGTAGGAGGTAAGAAGGCCGACGGGAAGGAGAGTGTGGCTGGCGCCGGCGGGGGTGCTACAACAGAGTTTCTCCATCAGGACAGGATCGGACTTATGGAGTTGCACATGCCACCACTGCGGCCTCTCCGGCCATTGGAAGGCAGCTTTCCCTACGAGCCTGCTCTGCTTCTTCCGCCAACGTCCTAGTCACCGAGCTAGAGGATGCCCGTATCGGGCTGAGAGCAGAGGGAAGGCAGAGGTCGAGAAGACCATGTTGGCATCGAAAATCGGTGAAGCCTGACGGCGATGGGGTGCGAGATGATATGATCATCCGGATTTGATTCTCAAAGGTGCAGATCAGCAAGCTGCTCGGCGGTTAAGGGCTGAGGACATGCTTGCAGTTGGACTCGACCGCGGAGAAGGATGGCGTCCGGTCTAACTTGACCTACGTGAAGGCGGTCAGCTCTGGTGCGAGTGGCACATTGAAGGGGCAATCGATGTCTTCGGGGGCTCTTTTGAGTTTCCAGTTGTGGGGTGTAGTTGCGGCGATCGATGAGGGGAGGGGGTGGTTTGTTTCGGGCCTCTCTCGAAGATGTCGCCGGGGATGGATCGGTGTTCGCCGGAATAGGGGAGAGCATCGGTCGGTTCGGTTCGGTTCAGTTTTTGTTAATTTTGCAAAACCGAACCAAACTGATTAGTCTTAGCAACCGAACCGAACTGACTCAGTTCGGTTCAGTTTTTCATTTTTTCCGGTTAGGCCAATATATTGTCATCATTTCTTGCATTTTTAATAACCATTATATTATCATCTTTTAATATTCTAATCTCAAAAATTCAATACCTAAATTAGAAATAAGAAAAAGACCATATCCTTAATGTGAATTGAAACTTTCATATTCTAAAACTTTTACACTGTATTTGGGCTCTTATATCAAAGCTCACATAATTATCACTAACTTTTAATGACAAGAATGAAAAAAAAAAGAATTGTATTAATATAAATACTATTCTTAATTGTGATGGTGTACTTAACATAACTTTCACATATTCAACATAAAAAAGATGGTATTGCTAGAAGTAATGAGATAAGCTTCCACCAGTTTTTGTTATGAACTATATGATTCGCTAAATTAAATTTGAGTGGGGTGATATATAAGGTGAGAGATTCGGTTCGGTTTGGTCGGGTTCGGGTTTTAGAACACAAAACCGAACCCGACCAAATTAGAGCAGCTCGGATCGGTTCGGGTTTCGGGTTTTGATAGGTTATTTCGGTTATAACTGAACTCTACTCACCCCTACGCCGGAACTCTTGAATGACGGCAAAGTCAACGATATTGACTGTGAATGTGTTGAGAGCAGCAGATAAGAGGGGGGTGGCATGGTAGTACTGAGGGGGACGACTGCGGATTGCGCGGGCCGTGGGGTTCGATGTAGGGAGAGCTCGATTTTGGGGGTGACCGCTGAAATTTCAAATTCAAATTGCAAATCAGTTAGGGGAGCAGGCTACGGGTTTAAGCGGATGGCAGGTTCAATTCAGACCCTCTTTGAGGACCATTGTGCTGATTTGGTGCTTGGGTCAGGGAGCAATTTGCTCGGCTAAAGAGCCAACAGTCAGCAGGTAAAGCTTAGCAGGCTAGCTCAAAAACAGAGGGTGAGGATGGGGATAATTTTGTTGGGCTTACCCAAGCAAAGCGGGCTTGCCCTAGAAGTGGATCAATGAGCGGGCCACAGGGTTTAAAAAAGAGATTTTTATTGCGAGCCGACTCTAGTGGGATTGAAAATGAGGAAAATTTTCCACTGAGGGTGCGGGCTAGGCCTTTGGCCAGAGATAAATCTGCAGCCTCTAACTCAGAGGAGCATTTTGAGACCCTGGGGACAGGGTGTGGGGGCATGAATTATTCTGTGGTGCCTGTTGTAGAGATGGGGGAAACTTCTAAGTGGAAATTTTCTGACTCGTACCCATCTTCTGTCGAGCGTGATTCCAATTGGGATGGTTTTGATTCAAGCAAGGATGAGTTAGACATCGCAGCACATGGTCTTAGCGAAGAGTTCTTTTTAAACCAGGTAGGCTAGAAACTGCAAGAATATTTTCAAAACGAGTTTGAAATTTTATGAAAAAGCTCCCCCCATGCAGTTAGGGTAAGCAGAAGACTACGAAGAAGAGAGGTAAAGCGATTCACAAAGGGTCGATGGGCTGAATAAGAGTTTCTTCTTCTGGAGAGTTTTTTATGAGGTCGAGGGTCAATGAGGACGGAGAGAAGTGGACGATGATTGGCCATAGGTGAGTATGAAGGATCTGATCAGACTGGATTCTATGGAATCAGAAGGATCGTGAAAATGCCTTGATGCACCACGCCGACGTCATCTGGATGTTTGGAGTTATGTGGTCCTCTATTAGAGTTTTTCTTTTTTTCTGAAGGATCAATTATGTAAATTTACATCTTTGTACCCTTCATTTTTTGAGTTGTTTCATTAAAGACTTATTAATGAAGCACCCAGAGGCTTTTTTGGCCTCACAATTTTTCTAAGGAAAAGTCCTCCAAAAAGATGCTTTCAGGGATGCCCCAATGCTTTGTCATTTTTTTATTGATCTCTTGTTGATTTTAAACATTACCAAAGTATTTAAGAGTTAATAAAAGACTCTTTAAAATATTTAAGAGTCCACGAACTAAAGACTCTTTTTTATATTTTAGTGTACTATAGTGGTTGTTTGTAGTGGTAGAAGTTTGGGGTTAAAATCCCGCTTGTACCAAACTACGACCTATATTGCAAAAAGACGAAAAGAAAACGAAGGAAAAAAAATAAGACTCATGAGCCTAAACATGTGCAAAAATACCAATTTTCCCACTGTGTTTCACTCTTTTATGGGTTTATTTAACTAGCAAGAACACATGCTATGCTTGATCTTAGCGAGCAGACTGAGAATTTATGGGTTTAATTGTAAAACACGCAAACCTATCCCATTAAATTAGGTCGTTTAAGCCCAGCAGGCCTAAAAATGAAGGGCCCACTAGCTGGAGCCCTTTCAGCAAATAAACATTGTTCTGTCTAAAGCCTGTAGGCGCCTTATGGGCCCAGCCCAGGAGACATTATGGGCCTAGACGCCCCCTAAAAATGGGGAATATTAGTAAACGGGATTAGCTCTATCTTTTACAGCTACAGGCTACAGCTTCATCTACCGAGTCAAGAAGGCATATTTTCTACGTCGCCTTTGCACATGAAAATACATACTGTGCCAATATTTAATTTATTGAAGATTGAACAGAAACATGTAATGAAAATTGAGAAAAATTACTAAAAAACTTGATGTGTCACTAACCCGAGCTATTACATTCCTAATATATGTTAGCTGAAACTGTGTTATTTCTTAAAAAAACAAAAATATCAGTTATCTTAACAAAATAGATTAAATTAAACTTCCTAACATGCTGCTACAAAATTAAAGCAGAATATAATTAGAATTATCTGACCTGGGAAATGCAATAGCGTCGCCGCGACCTTAAAGGATCAAAAGCCCGTCTTCTTGTCCAGATGTTGATTCAGTTTTGTTCAGTAGCGGTAAAAGAATTTTCCGAAATAACCAATACTCGGCCTAGGAGAGTAGTCAGAGTCAATTGTTGCCCAGAAAATTAAATAAAACTTGAAGATGTAGGATCGTTGAGATAAGAACTAATTGCGGAATTATCTCTTGTAGGCAACAATGATCTAAAGCACAACACAAGTCACCACAAACTAAACAAGAAAGATTAATCGTTAATAAATAAACAAATAACTTGCAATAAGGAAAACAAATCTCAGAAATTGACAAACACAAACAAAGAGATTTATCCTGGTTCGGTCCTTGTGACCTACATCCAGTCCCCAAGCCACCCGCTTGAGATTTTCCTTTATCCTTGATCTTGCCACCCAAAATCAATACAACATGTACACCACTTGTCGAATCCCCTTCTCCAAATGTGTACACCTTCTCTTCCACCAAGAGAACACCTTCTCTTCCACCAAGAGAATACCTTTACCTTTGTACAACTACTTCTTCAACCAAGAAGCCTCCCGTGTACAATGGTCACCTTGTACAACTTGCCTCTTCAACCAAGAAGCCTCCCGTGTACAAATAAACACTTTGAGAATTTACAACTCTTTTCCTATAGCCTTGGTACAGATGTGTATGTGGACAAGGTTCAGTATAGGAAAGATGAACTTCAGAGAACTTCACTAATGGAATTGTCTTTTGGTGAAGAACAGAAGTTAGGAAATCAGTTTTCAGGTTTTCTGGAATTTGGCTTTGGAAAACTGAATGAAAATCTTGTTTGTCTTGACCTTTGGCCTTAGGAATAACTTCCCTATTTATAGCTGTAGACTAGGGTTAGTTAGGGTAGTTATAGGACCAATTCAGATGATATAGACGTTGAAAAACGTTGCCAAAAGGATCAGATAAAGAAAACTGTCCAACAGTCAGAAACTGCTTATAGTCGACTAGGGTTCTGAGTTAGTCGACTAGATTAGGCAAAATTTCCACTATTAGTCGACTAGGTTTAGCTAGTAGTCGACTAGGGATATGTCTGTTGGCAGAACAGGTTTCTGGATAACTACTTCAAGTCGACTGCAACTAACAAGATAGTCGACTTGACAAGGGATTAGTCGACTAGGGGACTTTGATTAGTCGACTAGAAAAGTCTATTAGTCGACTATGTTTACTGCTGGTCGACTAATTTGACAAACAGAGAGTTGGGTCAATTTCTGGACACTTGACTAGTCGACTTGAATTTCTGGTTAGTCGACTACAGTGTGTATTAGTCGACTATATTGGGACATCAAGTCGACTAACAGGACACTAAAGTGTTGGTTTGTATCAAGGCTTTTACATGCTATATCTTCTTTACAAACAACAACATCTCAACCCTCTTTGGCACAACTTGATCATGTCGGACTCTTGATTCGTCATGTGTTAGAGCTCCAAATGAATTGATCTTCACAAACGTCTTCATCGAAATAGGTTCCAACATTCTCCCCCTTTTTGATGACGACGCTTTGTGTGTGCATGTCCTCCCCCTGTAAAAAATATGTTATCTTTTCCTCCCCCTGCAGAAATGGGTTATAACAGATATAAAAATATTTTGTTCTCCCCCTGCAACAAATATATTAGTACATATATACGTAATTGATCTTTATCAATTTTTTATATGGTACCTGCAAGATAATTGTTAGTTGGTACCAAATATAAAAGATCATATCTAACCTTTAGGACTCCAAATCCATTTAGAATTTGGTTTCCACCTGTTAGTATATACATAATTGCAAGAATCACAAATATCATGAATATATGATGCAATATATGTATTTTTATCATGAAAACTTAAATTTTAGGAATCCATATAAACTTACTTTTCTTAGTCTTTCTTTTAACACAAGAACTATATGGATTATAACATGAAGATTTTGCAATATATCCAATACCATGATTATCATGTGACAATTTCTGAAAAGATAATACAGCATTCAAATTTTCTTTTCCTTTATTAAACTTAGTCACATTTTGCATAAGATCTTCATATTTCTTTTTGAAAACTAACATGTCTTTATCCAATATAGAAATCCTTTCATTTAAAGACTTAGTTTCCTTTTTCAGAAAAATGTTTTCTTTTATAAACTTCTCATTTTCAGTTTTCAAAGATGATATGACAATTTCAGTTTCATCTTGTTGAGAATTTATAGAAGAACATTGTAATGCATAAACAGAATTTTCTTGTAAAAGTTTCTCATTTTCTTTTAATAAAATCTGTTTTTCAGTTTTTCATTTTTCAGATCAAGAAATAATTCATTAAATGCATCAGATAGTTCAGAAAACGATACCTCTTCATCTTCTATGGCCATGTAACATAAGTTAACATGTTCAGTGGATTCTTCTTCATCGGAAGATGAGGAATCACTATGTTCTGAAGATGCTTCGTAGTTCTTCTTCTTTCTGAACTTCTTATTCTTGTACTTTTCTTTCTTCTTGAGTAAAAGACAGTCCATCTTCATATGTCCTGGTTTATCACAATTGAAACATTTAAATTTACCTTTCTTAAGAAATTTTCTGAACTTCTTTGAAAGCATTGCCATCTCCTCTTCGTCATCATTGTCCGTGTCGGAAGATGCATGGAAGGCGAGTTCTTTCTTCTTTGAACGGTGTTGTCGTTCTTGGTCCTTCTTCCTTTCTTCTAACTGCACTTCATATGCCATTAGATTACCAATTAGGTTTTCTAATGTCATAGTTGAGAGATCATTCGCCTCTTCAATGGCGGTTGTCTTCTTCTCCCATTCTGGTGTAAGTGCACGAAGGATCTTTCGAACTCTTTCAACTTGGGTGTAGTCCTTTCCAAGGGATGCAAGAGTATTGGTGATGTCGGTGAATCTTGTAACCATTTCGGATATGGTTTCATTCTCCTCCATTTTGAATAACTCAAACCTGTGGACAAGAACAGAAATTTTAGACTCCTTAACTTTACTAGTGCCTTCATGTGTTACCTGAAGAGTATGCCAAATTTGATGTGCAGAAGTTGCTGTTGACACTCGGTTGAACTCTTCTTTGGTAAGGGCACAGAATAGAGCATTCATTGCTTTTGCGTCAAGGTTCGCGTTCTTCTTTTGATCTTCACTCCAAGCGTTGTAGTTGGTTGTAGGCTTGGTGTACGTCGCTTCTACGATGTTCCAAAGGTCGTAGTTGAGTGACTGCAAGTAGATCTTCATTCTACACTTCCAATAGTTGTAGTTGGTTCCGTCAAATAACGGTGGACGCTGTGTAGAATGTCCTTCCTTGAATTGGGATGATGAGAACTCCGTTGCCATCCTTGTTGTTGACTTGTACCCGAGCTTGTACGCCGGTTCAGGGTATGCCGGGCTCTGATACCAATTGTAGGATCGTTGAGATAAGAACTAATTGCGGAATTATCTCTTGTAGGCAACAATGATCTAAAGCACAACACAAGTCACCACAAACTAAACAAGAAAGATTAATCGTTAATAAATAAACAAATAACTTGCAATAAGGAAAACAAATCTCAGAAATTGACAAACGCAAATAAAGAGATTTATCCTGGTTCGGTCCTTGTGACCTACATCCAGTCCCCAAGCCACCCGCTTGAGATTTTCCTTTATCCTTGATCTTGCCACCAAAATCAATACAACATGTACACCACTTGTCGAATCCCCTTCTCCAAATGTGTACACCTTCTCTTCCACCAAGAGAACACCTTCTCTTCCACCAAGAGAATACCTTTACTTTTGTACAACTACTTCTTCAACCAAGAAGCCTCCCGTGTACAATGGTCACCTTGTACAACTTGCCTCTTCAACCAAGAAGCCTCCCGTGTACAAATAAACACTTTGAGAATTTACAACTCTTTTCCTATAGCCTTGGTACAGATGTGTATGTGGACAAGGTTCAGTATAGGAAAGATGAACTTCAGAGAACTTCACTAATGGAATTGTCTTTTGGTGAAGAACAGAAGTTAGGAAATCAGTTTTCAGGTTTTCTGGAATTTGGCTTTGGAAAACTGAATGAAAATCTTGTTTGTCTTGACCTTTGGCCTTAGGAATAACTTCCCTATTTATAGCTGTAGACTAGGGTTAGTTATGGTAGTTATAGGACCAATTCAGATGATATAGACGTTGGAAAATGTTGCCAAAAGGATCAGATAAAGAAAACTGTCCAACAGTCAGAAACTGCTTATAGTCGACTAGGGTTCTGAGTTAGTCGACTAGACTAGGCAAAATTTCCACTATTAGTCGACTAGGTTTAGCTAGTAGTCGACTAGGGATATGTCTGTTGGCAGAACAGGTTTCTGGATAACTACTTCAAGTCGACTGCAACTAACAAGATAGTCGACTTGACAAGGGATTAGTCGACTAGGGGACTTTGATTAGTCGACTAGAAAAGTCTATTAGTCGACTATGTTTACTGCTGGTCGACTAATTTGACAAACAGAGAGTTGGGTCAATTTCTGGACACTTGACTAGTCGACTTGGATTTCTGGTTAGTCGACTACAGTGTTTATTAGTCGACTATATTGGGACATCAAGTCGACTAACAGGACACTAAAGTGTTGGTTTGTATCAAGGCTTTTACATGCTATATCTTCTTTACAAACAACAACATCTCAACCCTCTTTGGCACAACTTGATCATGTCGGACTCTTGATTCGTCATGTGTTAGAGCTCCAAATGAATTGATCTTCACAAACGTCTTCATCGAAATAGGTTCCAACAGAAGAAATATGACAGTGGGAGAAAGAAGAATGTATCTTTTGATCTCAGTTTTTTGTGTGTCTCTGAGAATGAATAGAGAAAGACTCTATTTATAAGCACAGAGCACTACCCGTTACTAACAACCACCACACAAATAAGCGCACGTTCAAGTTTGTTGCAATTAATTTAAAACAATTCAGTATGTTCGCACATCCACTTTTACCGGGTCAAAAACATTTACGAAGTACTCAGAAGAGTGAGACGGAGCTTGAGAACGTTCCGAGTCCAATTACTCGGGATTCACTCCGAGATCAAGTGCTCGTGGTCGCTCCGAGATCACCTTGGGTCCAAGTACTCGGGATGATTACGCGTGCTCAGCATCCACTCTGAGTCTAAGTGCTCGGGAATCATACCGCGTCTTCAGGTGCTCGGGGATAATTCTGAGTCGGGTTACTTCACCTAGTAGTTCAGAGTCAGCTCCCAAAAATTAAAGAAGAATCTCCAAAATGTAGCAGGTCCAAGAACCCCTTGAATGAAGCTGCATTCGTATCCGCATGTCGTAGGCGCGCGCCACCCGACCCCGGCCCAGTTCAGTTCGGCATGTGTGTGTGCGTCTGAAAAGGTGACCTATTGACTAACATTCATAACAATAGACAATAGAAAAGTTAGTATATAAATCACTCAACTTTTCTTGGTGTATCCAATGTGAGATGATTCTAAGACTACACTCCTAGAAAGACCATTAATCAAAGGGTCAACAAGTTTTTTCTCGGACTTTACAAAGTCCAGAATCACAACTTTTCCCAATAGGCGTTGTACAAACTTGAGTCTAATTTGAATATATCTGTGCATCTTCTTATTAGCATTCTCTTACTTTAAAATCTCAATATTGGATCTCGAATTAGTATGAACTGAGATTGGAAGTATGTGTCTAAGCACGATATAGAATTTGGACAAAATATCTTTTCACCATTTAGCTTCCAAGCAAGTAGTGTCCAAAGCAATGAGCTCAGACTCCATGGTGCTCCTAGCAATCACTATTTATTTATAGAATTTTCAGGATGCAGCAGCACCACCGAATATAAATACATATCCGATAGTAGACTTAACAGAGTAAGAGTCAGCGACCTAGTTGGTATCACTATACCCTTATATGACTTCAGGATATCCAGTATAAGTCAAACAATAGCCAAAGTTTTCTTTAAAATATTTGAAAAGTATCTCTATTGCAGTTCAGTGTTCTTTACTAGGGTTACTGGTGTATCTACTCAATCTACCTATTGCATAAGATATGTCAGGCCTAGTCTTGTTGGAAATGTAAAAAAATAAACGCATTAATTGAGAGTATTCCAGCTGAGATGCATGCTCACTCGTTCTCTTCTTCAAGGCGATTAAAAATAGATTTAGAATTATAGAAATTAAACTAATGAAGCATTTTTTCAATGCTATGAGATAGACTCAATGAAATTTCATTTTGGATTCTAAATATCTTCATTCCCAATATCGTATCAGCAGGATCTAGATCCTTCATGTCAAAATTTAAGGGGAAATAATCCTTTACCTTTTAGATTGCATCGTGAGAAGTTCTAAGAATAAGAATATCGTCTATATATAGACAAAGAATGATATAGTCATTATCAAAATTCTTAAAATAAATGTATTTGTCATGTTCTTAGACAGTGATTCAAATTGTGCAATAAATTTGTTAAACTTTTGGTGCCATTGTTTAGGTGCTTGTTTTAAACCATATAATGATTTTATAAGTTTGCACACTTTGTTTTCTTATCTCTTGGCTATGAATCCTTCTGGTTGGTCCATATAGATCTATACTTCGAGATGTCATTCAGAAAAGCAGTCTCGACATCCATTTGATGTATGCACATGTTATGAATAGATACAAGTGCAAGAAGGATTCTGATAGAAGAGATCATAGCAACAAGAGAATAGGTGTCAAAGAAATCAATATCTTTTTGTTGGATGAAACCATTGGCAACTAATCTGGCTTTGTATTTATCGACAATGCCATTAGGCCGGAGTTTCTTCTTAAAGATTCATTTACAACTTACAGGCTTGCATCTTGGAGAAAGTTCAGTGAGAATCCAAGTGTTCATCTCAATTATGAACTTAATCTCAATGTCAATGGTTTCTTTGCAGAAAGGAGATTCAGAAGAGTCCATTACTTCCTTGAAAGAGGTATGATCACCTTCTATAAGATAAGCAAAGAATTCTTCACCGAAAGATGTAAGAGTCCTAATTCTTTTGCTCCTTTTAGATTCAAAGTAAGTTGCAGGAGCAAAATTAGAAGAAAGATATCAGAGATAGAAGGAGTACAAGAATGATCACTAGAAATTCTTGATTTGAAAGAAAAGTTATTTTCAAAATAGACAGCATCCCTAATTTCAATGATGGTATGGATGGATATTTCACTGGTCTCAGAGTTAACCACTACAAATCTGTTAACATTGATATCGAGTGCATATCCGATAAAGATAGCATCAACAGTCTTGGGCTGATTTTCCTTATCTTCGATTCAGGCATTGAAACCTTAGTCAGACAACCCCAAACTTTGAAGAATTGAATGTTAGGAGTTGTCTCTTTCCTGTTGGCTTAAAGGCCCATCACTCTAGTTTTGATGATGATTAATTCATGTAGTTATAGTACTAATGATCTTGTGCTTAATTAGTCTCAGTTTTGTGATCAAGATTTTAGTAGGTGTTTAGCTTCAACAAAGGATTTCAAGTCAAGTTTTGAAGCTAGTAAGGTTTGATTTAAGAGCTTATGCATCAAGACCACATCAAGTACTCAAGAGGAGCCTAGTTCTTTGGATCAAAATTTGGACCAAGTTAAGAAGGAGAAGAAGACTTCAAGTGAAGACTGGTGTCGAGTTTTGTTTTATTAAGATTTTGTTTTTAGATAAAATGTAAATGATAGATTAGTTGGTGGATTGCTCAAGTATCACATACACTTACACACAAGATTTAGATGAGTTTTTATAAAAGAATTTTTATTTTGGAAAAATACTAAAGAGTTTTCATTTTGAAAAAATACCGCTTTGGTTTTTGGAATTCAAAATATACATATGTTTTTAACCAAAACCAGTTTAGTACTTATTGTCAAAAATATGATATTTCATCATATATGTGTGTGGATCATATTCATACACTCTATGCTTTAAAAGTATTTAAAATATCTTGTTTTTGTATTTGAAGAAGTTTTAGAAAAATCTATTTGGAAAAAATACGGTTTTGTTTTAAGGCAAAAATTTCAAGTTACAAAAATAGTTCAAAATGTTTGTAACATATTTTAATTTTTACTCAAACATGTTTGTATATCAAAGTATTTTACTGAACTTATTTTTGTAGATTTTTAGAGATTTTATGGGATTTTATTGAAGGAAAAATGACAAACTTATAATTCCTAAAAAATACTGTTTTGGCTTCTGCCGGTCGACTGCATGGTCGACCGAGACAGGAGTCGGTCGACCGGCGGCCGACCGACATGCACAAAACGTGCACGCCTTGTTTAGCTGGAGGGCTGGTCGACCGACAGAGAGCTCTGCTCTCTGGAAATAGCCCCGGTCGACCGAGCGGTCGACCGACAAAGAGTGTCTGCTCTTTGTATCTAGGCTCCTGTCGACCGGCCGGTCGACCGGTAGCTCAACGGTCAGAAATCTGACCGTTGGCGGTCGACCAGGCGGTCGACCGACAGCAGTGCAGACTGCTTATTGGACCCCAACGACTAGTTTTTGTTAGCCTATATAAAGGGGTTCCCATGGACTGTTTTATATAAGATTTAGAAAGGATTTTTGAGCTAGTTTTTCCTGCTCTATAATGTGTTTATCTCCACTTGTTTTAGAGCCAATGTAACGCCCCGATCCCACGGGTACGGGGACGTCACTGCGACGTACATACGCAGGTCAGAAGTACCCTTACGTATATACGCTAAGCATCAGTACAAGTAAGAATCAGAGTACGACAAACGTAGCGTCCATTCATATGCCAACATAAGAAGTACAAAGTACAAGGTTATCACTGGATGTGACATACTATTACATATCACATGCATCCTATATCACAGCCAAGCACAAAAGTACGATTTACAATATGATTACAAGATGCTCACGAGCTGAAGGAAGGTCCCTCGAGCTAAAAAGGAGAGTCTGGCACAACAGAAACCGAGACTAGTCAGCCTGCTCGGAAAGGAAAGCTTGATCTTCCACAGAAGGCTCCACCTCGATCCAAGGTTCGGAACCTGAACATACAAATTCAAGGGAGTCAGGACCTCCCGAACAAGTAGAGCAGGTTACAGCCGAGTGGCAATAGAAACATGAGCATGAGAGTTGGTATAATATCATGAGAAATCAGCCAGCAAGTAAAAGAAGCACAACATATTATAAACGGAAGGGCAATGTATACGCTTAAACTACGGCTTCACGAGACTAGTACCTCGAGGGAATAATCCAAACAAGGAAACCCTCCTCTATATACCTTTATCTCATGTCACCGTAATCCAAGTGCATACAACTCCCACAATTAGCGTCTTTTATCATTATTATTATTATAGCTCACCTTACCCTGATATCTAGCTATGTGGACTAGCGTCCCAGCACACATAGATCCATATCCCAGTAAAGCAAGGTTGTTATTGGAAACCAGCGGGGGTATCAACGAACTATGTTTACAGTGGGTCCCGTGCATACCCGGGACCACGGCCCAGGATTGTTCCGTTGCTTGGTGACGGAACCCGCCGCAAGGCAAACAGGAGGGACTTATTGTATGCCCTTATCATGATGGTACCAGGAATGAGGGAGCCAGCACTCCCCTCGGTCGCCTGGAGGCCCACAGGTCAGACCGGAAGTTCAGTTGCACAACATACCTAATGCCACTGTAAACACGAACACATATTGATAGCCGCATGTTTCCCCCGACCCAATGTAAGTTGTCTCATTTTATGGTGTATTAAATAATTATCAGATTTCGGGAATGAGCAGGAACATGTCAGGAGTACAGGTGTATCAGGAGTACTGGTTCGTACTATCAAGTAATCAAGTTTGTAAATCATGAAGTCCGGTTATCATTCCCGTTATCGTGATAATTATGAGAGTCATGTGTGTCATGCCTAGTGTTAGGAGATAGCATGACAAGAGGTGATATTCATCAAGTCTTGCAAATAGCAATATAAAATACATGACCCAAAGATAATATTCATAATCAAAGAAGTAATTAACCATAGCAAATAGTCAAGATTAGTCGACTAGGGAGAGATAGTAGTCGACTTATGAAGGAATAGGGGACAAGTCGACTGATAGGCTGCGTTTCACAAGACTGCGTTTCAATATGCCGCGTCTCACAAGTCTGCGTCTTGTCACAAATCCGCGTCTCACAAGTCCGCGTCTCACAAGTCCGCGTCTTGTCACAAATCCGCGTCTCACAAGTCCGCGTCTCATAAGTCCGCGTCTCAGGAGAGAGTTAGTCGACTGTAGAAAAGGGGTAGTCGACTAATAAAAGCTGCGTTTTCAGAAATAAAGTTGCGTTTCAAGGAAGTTAGTCGACTAGTTGTGGGGTCAAGTCGACTAATGGGTGCAAAACAGAGAACAGATCCTGATGCTTGAGGGCTGTGGTTTGTTGATAATATTACAAGTATGAGAACAATGTCCAAGTCTTGGCGAGTAGAATTACTCGCCTAGAATGCGTCCAATGTCCAGCAAGAGTGCCAAGTGAAAAAGATGATCCCTTGCCAAGTCAATCACCAAAACGATCACCGGAATAATCGTGAACGATTACCGGGAAATCTACGGTGATGAAGCTCGGTCCCAAACCAAAAGGAGGGCACCGGCCTCGAGTCCTGTCAACCGAGAAGAACACGGCCCCAAACCCAAAGGAGAGGCCGGTCTTCACAAAGTGATGGAGAGAGGCTGAAGAAGATGGTGGTGATGACGATGCTTGGTTGCTGCTGCAGTTGAAATGGAGGAAGAGGGAAGTGGTGGTGCTGCTGGTGCTTGATGAAGGAATGGTGGAGATGATGGTGGCCAAAGGAGTTTCTCTCCTTGCTCTGTTGGAGGCTGCAGGAATCAAGAAGAGAAGGAAGAAGTGCAAAGGAGAGGAAGAAACAAAAAGGGGTGTGGATATATATATAGGAGAGAGAAATAATATAATAATCCTCTTCCATTCAAAGTGGCGTTTCCCACAAAGGCTGCGTCCAAGATTGTGTTGGCCTTAGCTGCTAGAAAGGGAGGAGGAGAGCATTTAATGAAGAGAGAGAACATGTGAGTACACATATATATATATATATATATATATATATATATATATATAAAGGTGGGAATAGTGACATAATAATATAATATGATAATATAATGTTGCCATCCATTTGAAACCTGCGTTTCAAAGTGGCGCCCTACACAAGTGGGTGGCGTTTCAAGGCAACAAGCTGGCGTCCATGAGAAAACGCAAAGCTGCGTTTCAAAAGGAAAGGACAAAGCATGGGTGATTTGGACTTGAGTTAAATTAGCCCATACGCATTTAATGCAGCATGGAGAGGGTGGCTGCATTAAATGATGAACCCAGCTGGCGAAACTCGCGGTTGAGGAAGGAGAGAGAAATACGGTAAAAAGAGAAAAGTGGAATACTTGGATAATTCTCGGTATCTGGGAAAAACCCGAAAACTCCAGGGATGACTAAAATTTGAAGTAACTCGGAATGCTATCCAAAAATTCGCAAAAATCATAAATATTATAAAATGATTTTTGGTGAAATTGGTTTTCAAAAATTCTATCTCAGTTTTAAAATAAAAATCCTGGAATACACTGAGAACGGTGTCTACACCGGGTAGGCAGAATTTTCGATAAAAACAGAAAATTCCCAGAAAATGCCCGAAGGATGAAAACAAAATTCTAAGATGGAATGTGAAAGCGGAATCCAGAAATTTGATTCCAATTGCAAATTAAAATTCCTGGAATCAACCAATGATACTGGCCGACACCGGTTTTGAAGATTTATAATTAAATTCCGAAAAATTCCAGAAAATCATGAAAAATCTAGATTATTAGAAGATAATATTTGAAACTAAAATCAGTCAAATCTGGATACCGAACAGGTCAAATCATGCAGTACTGCTATATGAGTAAGGATAGTAGAAAATAAATATAATAATAATAGAAGAAAATATGCTCAAAAATCAGAATACGTAACTGTGCACGTATACTGGGAATGGGGTGTTACAGCCAAATACTTCCATTCAAAAGGAGAGTTTATCAAGAGTTTTCAAAAGTGATTTCTTGTGTTTTCCACCACAAATTCAAATCCTTGTTTTTCTCACATATAATTGAGCTTTCCATTGATATATCTATCCTATAGGAGAGTTGTTGTGAGAGTGATTTTAGGTGATCAAAGTATTGTGATCACCAAAGTTCTCATTCTTGTTTTGAGGAGGCGGACTTGCGGGTTCGCGGTGTTTCGAATTCTAGTGAGAGCGCATTGTAGAGGTGCGGCCTCGGCAAGCTTGCGTGCTTGCGGTGTGTTGTTCTTGCGGGAACAAGAGAGGGACTAGAGAGTCCAAAGGAGTTTTAGTGTGAACTCGCTTATAGGTATTGCGGCACCGAGTGATCCGGTGGGATCAGTATTTAGTGAAGATCCTTTATAGTGTTGAAGGCGGGGACGTAGAGCAAGTGTGCTCGAACCTCGAAACAAATCCCCCGTGTTTGCGATTGCTCTCTTTATCTCTCACTTGTCTTTATATCTTACTTATGCTTATTGCTTATATCTTTACTTGCTTGATATCTTTGTGCTTATATTATTATATGATTAGGGATTGTTTGCTCACACTTGTATTCAACCAAGAGAGCCAAAGCGGCACCTTAACTCTTATCTAGAGGAATCTTGAGGAGATAGTCCAGATTCACGAGGAATTCGGCTACACTCTTAGGTTATACTTGGTGTGTTGTGCTTTAGAATTTTTAGTTTGCATAAATAGTTTTATTTCCGCATTAATTCACCATTAGATTAGCTAGTCACCTATTCACCCCCTCTAGGTGATTTCAATTGATATCAGAGCCAAGTGCTCTTGATTTGGGTCTAAAAACCTTGAGTTAAATATCCTCATTTATACCTAATCACAATATTTGTTTACACACACATGGACTTCATATCACCTCCCATCTTTGACATTCTTAACATCCAAATGTGGAAAGTTAAGATGTCTATGTACCTCAAAGCCCTAGGCATTCATGTTTATTTTGCCACCATTAAAGATTCTTATTGTTTAAATGGCAAAAATATTGAGGCTAATGCAAAATCCATCCATGCTTTAAAGAGTACCCTAAATGATGAATATGTATCTAGGGTTTTGTGGCACCCCGATCCAGCGGTACGGAGACGTCACTGCGACGTATATACGCAGGTCAGAAATACCTTCACGTATATACGCTAAGATTCAGTACAGGCAAGAATCAGAGGCGGAAGCACAGTGGTAATATACATTCTAACAGAATAGTACAAGTACATGGTTATCATAGGAAGCGATACAATATTATTGGAATATTACATCATTAGAAAATACAAGAGTACATAATGTGAAGAGATATACAAAAGCTGAGAGGTGCTCACGAGCACCAAGAGGGACCTCGAGAGCCAAACTGGAGAAAAGCTGGGAGGAAGAACTACGGCGATGTCCAAGCTTCTGCTGCACTCCGATCACCACGGGAGGATCCGCTGCGCACTCTGATCAGCTACAGTAAGGTCACCATGGTCCAGACTCCAGGATCTGGAATGAGAATATAGGGTTGTCAGATGCAACCCGCGAGTACATATAACGAAGCCAAGTGGCGTGCATATCAGGTACATGTGTACAAGAAAGGTGTACCATGAATATAAGCATATATGAACATGAAATGAGACAGTAAGTAAAGCAACTATAAGAAAATCAGTTATATAAGCCCACATTACCAATCCGTGAGGTTAGTACGTCGAAAGAATAATCCAAATAAGGAAACCCTCATATATATATACCCTATACATCACGTCACTATAATCTGAGTTTATATAACCTGACTTTGCCTTCACAATATAATAATGAAACAGTACGGAATCAATTAAGTAATCCTACAAGATTGCACATGTCTAAATGGTGAGCAGTATAAACCAAGAGTATAGATAGTCATATATCAGGAGCATGTTATTATTAAATTATTAAGACTCGTATGATTTGCATACGTCGGTATGTATCCCATCCTACATACCTCAGTATACAGACCGGAGAGTAAGTTATTGGAAACTGATGAAGATCGATGAACCATACTTAGAATGGGTCTCGTACATGCCCGGGACAACGGTCAAGGAGTATCCGGTGCTGAGCCGGAACGTACCGCTAGGTACCGGGACTTATTGTATGCCTGAACAGGAATAGGATGTCACCACTCCCACAGGAATAGGCTCAGGGGCTTATGGTACAACCGACAGGTAAGGGAGTAGGGGTGCCAGTACCCCACGGAAGCACCTGGTGGCCTTCAGGTCGAATCAAAGTATATGGCCGCGCGACACTATAAGACCATCATAAACATGGAGACTATATCTGTAACACTTGCCTTAATTAAAGCATTACTTCCCCTAAATAATCATACCTTAAAGGAGTAATGGGAATTAGTATGCATGCATGATACCTTAGTTAAGCCATGCTTATTATATGGGTATGTATAAACAAGTGTATACTTAAGTATTTATACATCTATGTATATAGGTATAAGAATACCCCATATGGTTAACTTACCACCATCCCCACCATGCTTGTACCTCATGGAGAGGGGAGAGAGACATGGAGCTTGACATAGGGCATGGAGTAGAGTAGACATGATGGGATGTATAGGGGACACTTGGCACATATCCTATGAGGAATTAGAGACTATAAATAGAGGGGGATGAAGAGGATTAAAGCATTTGGATCAAACACTCTCTCTCTTTTCACAAACTCCCTCCCTCTCTTCCCTTTCCTGCAGCAGCAGCAGCAGCAACAAAGAAGAAGAAGCAGCAGCAGCAGCAGCAGTTAAAGGAGCAACAGCAGCAGCAAAGGGAGCAGCAGCAGCAGCAGCAAAGAGCAGCAGCAAAACAGCCCCAAAACAGCCCAAATCTGCAGCCAAAAACCAGCAAAATCATACCACTTTAGGGGTGAGTAGAACATGTTAATCCTAATAACATGATGAGTAGAATAAAGTAGGAAATGAAATGAAACGTAAGAGATAAACAAGTACTTGACACTATGTAAATTTTTGGGATCATGTGTTTACAATTCCGCAAGTACTACTAATTTTGTTTATGAATCCATGATATTATTATATGTCTTGCATATTGATATTATATGATGGTATGATGTGTTGGAGGAAGGGACCGGGTTGAACCGGAGGCGTAGAAGGGGAGATTATATATTGTATGTAATGGAGGAAGGGACCGGGTTGAACCGGAGGCGTAGAAGGGGAGATTTTACGGAGGAAGGGACCGGGTTGAACCGGAGGCGTAGAAGGGGAGATTATGTAGTATGTATATGGATATTACTAAGATAGAAATCCTATGATATAATCATACATAAATCCTTAACATTTAATCTGGGATCACTTCTTAACAGGCAATTTCTATGTAGGGTAGTCGACTTGGTCCCTGGGATAGTCGACTATAAGTGTGATAATTAGGCAGATAAACTGCTGGATAGCAGGATTAGTCGACTACATACAGACTGTAGTCAACTAATCCCAGATACAGAGAGCAAACAGAAAGTTAACAATCTGTTTTGGACAGAATTAGTCGACTACAGTCGACTTACTAGTCGACTAATATATTGGATTAGTCGACAACACCAGGAGGGTAGTCGACTATAGGTGACATACAGAGAGTAACACAACTTTTGACCCAGAATTAGTCGACTATAGGGGACTTCAAGTCGACTAGTACTTGAGTTAGTCGACTATACCAGGAAGGGTAGTCGACTACATAAGTCCCTGGCTGCCAGCAGAGAAGCAGATACTTGTGGAGTAGAGTTAGTCGACTATAGCTTCAGAATTAGTCGACTTACAGTTAGTAATAGTCGACTATAGGGTGGCCTAGTCGACTAGGAAGGCCTTGTTACTGTGTTCTGATTTGGTTTCTGGCTAATTATAAGATCTTATAAAAATAGTACAACGACACACATGTAAACCGGATAATTTAGTCATGTAGACCTACTTGATTAGGCATACTTAAATATTGTTTTACTCACTGAGCCGTCAAGCTCACTCTATTCTAACTCCACCTACAGGTTTGGACAAGGGCAAGGGACCCGCTTAAGGGCAATTGCGCGGACAATCATTACCGGAACCACTGCATTAGAAGTTACTTTTGTTATGTATATGATTTTGTATAACATGTGTACTTTTAGCTGGGTGTCACTCTTGACCTGTAATTCTTAAAGGATCTGGTGTTGGACTCTTACTTTGTATATATATTTTGATATGATAATTGTAGACTGTGTTTCTTATGGATTATTGAACCATATGTGTTGTCATGATAAGTCTCGAGTAGATTATACATGTTATCTTTAGTGGAATTTCTGATGTATAGTAAAGAGTTTCTGATGATTATATTGGAAGTATTATACCCTGATGGGTCCCACGCTTGGATTGTACGAGATAATTGTGGTTAAATGGAAAAATTTAAACTGGGACCGTTACAATATCGGTACTCATCAGTTTCCCCCATCCCGTTGTAAGTTGTCTAATATTAGAATTTGTCCAGTGATAATGTCCACAAGGTGTTTATAGTAATCCTATATTCATGATTATCCTATTATGGGGATCAACAGGAGTACAGTATCAGGAGTCACCCTTTTTCAGGGGTTCAGGAGTTTAGGAGTTCAGGAGTACCAAATGTCTGATAACAGTATAATAATCAAGTCCCCATAAAAGTGATAATCATGAGTATGCAAAGAAGGACGGTGTCCGGTGTAATAGTGTCCAGTCAGGTGTCACAATATCAAGTCAATTGTATTGGCACTAGGTGGCAGTATGTCAAGTGTCAGGTGAAGTATGGCAAGTACCGGTGTCAGATATCAAGTATCGTGGATCAAGTATCAGATATAATATATCAAGTGTCGGTGTAAATACCGTGTGCCGGTATCATAAATCATATATCAAGTATAACATGGAAAGTACCGTTTTTAGGTATCATGGGTCAAATATAGCATGGCAAGTACCGGTATCAGATATCAAGTAATAAGTATAGCATGGCGAGTACCGGTATCAGATATCAAATAATAAGTATAGCATGGCAAGTACCGGTATATACATGCCAGGGTCAGGTAACTAATATATCAGTGAGAGTCACAACAACAAATACTATGTATCAACCGGTCACGTAACATGGTACAGGAGAATGGCATAACTATTTCAAACACTTCACTACCATTTTTATAATAATAAATTTATTTTTTAATTAGCTATGCGAAGCCGAGTAAAGCGGGAGCAGATCTAGGCATACCGGTATAATATCGGTCCAACAAAGTATAATAATGGTCGGAAGCTATTTATAAAGCATGATAATCATTTATATGACATATTCTAACTTGCATAAGGAGACATCATATATTAAAAGTTAGATAATAATTATTAGATAAGGAACGATGGTAATAAAGTAAGAAATGTGCTCGCCTAATACCAGAATGAAATACCGAGCAAAATCAGGAAAAATCCGCAAACACGTTCAGGCAAGCTGCTAACCCATATATATTAATATATACTCATAAATATATATTATATAAATAAATATTAGAGAGGGAATGAGAGAGGAGAGAGAGAGGAGAGAGAAAGTTGTAGGAAGGAAAGAGAAAGAGAGAGAATATGGTATTTTTAGAAATAAATTTGGAATTAAAAGGGGAGGGGTATGGTTGTAAATATTGGGGAGTAATTTGAGGGAGAGGTGGAGGGTATTTTAGGAATGTAGAAAAGTGAGTTTTTATTTAGGGAAAAGAGAAAAGAAAAGAAAGGAAAGAAAGAAAGAAAAGAAGAAAGAAAGAAAGAAAAGAAATGGTGGAGGGGGGAGAAGAAAGTAAAGAAAAAAAAGAAAGAAAATTTAAAGAAAAGAAAAAAATAAGAAAAAAAGAAAATAAAATAGTTTAAAATTTTATTATTAAATAATTTATTTATTATAATTTCTGGAATTACCAAGTAGGGGATTAGAAAAGAAAAAAACAAGAAGAAATTGTCGGTAAATAATATTATTATTTTAACAGGGCGAAAATTCGAATGTTTCAGAAACGTTCTGAAAAATTTTTAAAAATAGAAAATATTATTGTAAGATACTCGATGAAATCAGATTCGAGAAATTCAATGTAGTTTTCAAATTAAAAAACTTGAAATTTTCCGGCGATACCGGCCAACACCAGAATCGGTGAAATTTTGATAAATTTAGAAAAATCTCAAAAAAATGTTTGTAGATAGGAAATAAAATTCTAAGAAGTATTGTGAAAGTTATTTTAAAAATTCAATCCCATTTGAAAACTAAAAATCTGGAAATCAGTCAGCAATGCCGACCGACACTGGTTTTGGAGATTTTGCACAAAAATTCTGAAAAATTCTAGAAAATCATGAAAAATTGTAAATATTAGAAAACTGTGTTTGAAACTAAAATCGGTCAAATCAGACCACCAGAATGGTCAAATCGGGCTACAGGCTGGTATCGGGTTCCCGGTCCGGGTCAGGGCTTACTGTAGATCTGAGAATCCAGATCCGATACACAATAATATAAGTAATCACAACTCACGAACACATACAGGAAGAAAACTGAATTAATATGGTGAAAAAATCGGGACACGTATCTAGGTACGTATCCCGAGAGTTGGGTGCTACAGGTTGCTAATCTTGATTCAGCTTTTGTAGTATGGAACACCATTGTCTTCCTTGGCGAACAAGAACAATATTATGCGGGGAGCGACTCGGATGTTAGAAGTGAGGCTTTCAATGTATGCTACATGGTCCAAGGGGATAACCCCTTTGAGGTAAACTCCGAATTCGAATTAGAAGAGGATGTTGATATGCCATATGATGAACTTGTTTTTTTTTATCAACAACTCCTTGAAAAATATGACATGCTTGAAAAGGATAATAAGAAAATGAAAAATAAATTTGATTACTTGTTAAAAGAAAATGATTCTTTTAAAAATAAGGTTGCATACATTGTAAAAGAAAATGAATTTTTGAAAAATGAGAATATTTCCTTGTCCTCTATGCTAAATGATCTTTGTGAAGGAAATACTTTTTTGAAAAATAAAATTGTTTTGGTGGAAAAAGAAAAAGAAATTGCTTTGCAAGAAAACAACTCTTTAAAAAGAAAAATTAATTTAAAAGAGAAAGAAAATGTCTAAAAAGAAAATATTGTTGATCATGCTTTTCATGCCACAACCATTGATAAAAAGAAAGTTGAATTTTTGAAAAATAAAATAAATTGTTTGAGCTCAACTTTGAGCAAATGTGCATTTAACCATTTTACATTGGAAACCTTGTTTCAAAGGAAACAAGCTCCACATGTTTATGCACATCACCCACAATATGCATATGCCCACTTTGCACGTCATGATCACACTCATACACATATGCATGATAGAGTGTACAAGTGTACACATTGCGGCCGCAAAAGCCATTTGGCAAAATTTTGTTATGATAGAGTAAATTCTATTAATTTTGCTAATAAGAATGTTTGGGTTCCAAATAAGACTAACCCCCGTAGACCCAAAAGAAAATAGGTACCAAAATTTTCACCTTTTGTGTTTGATGTAGGTGTGAGCTCTTACATGACGTGAGAGGTTTGGTGCCTTGGTGGTGGATGCACGTGGACACACATATTGATGCACCTCTATGAAGGATGGTTTGATGGAAGGATCACCATATTTTGAAGACTTGGAGTATAGTTTTTTGGTTTGGTAACTATCTCTAAACTCCTATTTTACTTACATGCTTTTATAATTAATGATTTTTAGCATGTGTTAGTGTTTGTTAAAATAATCATGTTTTGTGTTTCATATGGTAAATACTTTTTAGATGTAGTTTTTGTCAAAACTTATGTATATACTTATACAAGTAGTGAGCAACAATTTGATTCATATATGTTTGTACTTCATTGCTCATTTGTACTTAGTACATGCACTTGTATAACCTAGTTTTGATGATTCACTCATTTACACTTGTTTTGCCTATTTTCATGTTTTTGCTTCATGTATATGTAATCTTTTATTCAAAACTAATAAATATATATGTATGCCCTTGAGTCACTTGTGTAACCCCCTGCTCCCTGATATACGTATCGCAGTATCAGTACGCGATACGATGTATAATATTGATTTGATCTTTCTGATAGTCCGATTGAATTGATTTCAGTTTCAAAAATAATTTTCTAATATTTAGCTTTTTCAGGATTTTCTGGAATTTTTCTGGATTATTTTGGAAAATCTCCGGAGTCGGTGTCGACCGATACCGATAATCGGCCTTACGATTTTTAATTCACAAATGGAGTTATATTTTGAGAATCCGCTTTCACCATGTATCTTAGAATCATCTTATCTACGTTAGGGTATTTTTGGGAAATTTTCTGAATTTATCAAAAATTCGGTCAAACCGGTGTCGCCCGGTACCGGCGACAGCTTCCAGGATTTTTAATTTGCAAAACGGATTGAATTTCTTCAAACTGTTTTCAGATTACGTCTCAGGATAATATTCTCTATTTTTTTAATTTTTGGGCACCGTTCGGAGCTGGTCGAATATTGGGCCAATATTATAATATTAAAATATATTATTTTTTTAATCTTTTCTTTTCTTTTCTTTCCCCTTCTTCCTTCTTCTACACGATTCTTCACCCAACTGCCTTTCCCACCGCCTTTGACTCTCCCACCGCCTCTTCCTCTCTCTCTCTCCTTCCTATATAACCCTCTCTCTCTAAAAACTCTCCCAATCCCTCCTCTCTTTCCTCTCTCTCTCTCTATCTCTCTCTTTCTCCTCTCTCTCTCTCTCTCCCTCACACTCTCTCTCTCTCTCGATCACCTGTGCACGGACCAGGCTGCCCCGGCGGTCGAGCGCCGCCGCCGGCCGCAGCCGGCCGCCATGGCCGCGCGGCTGCGCGGCCAGGCACAGGGCAGCAGCCGCTGCCCTGTTTCCTCTCCCTTTCCCTTTTCTCTCCTTCCCTCTCCATCTCTCCAGTTCTCTCTCTCTTCCCACCTGCAGGGGAGGCCCGCCGCCAGTGGTGCATACCGCCGCCGGCGGATCAGACCCGCCACCGGCGGAGGAGCGCGGCAGCAGCGGTTGCTGCTGCCGCTGCTGTTAACTGTTTATGGGTTCGGGTGGAAACCTGAACCCATAATCCTTCTAAACCCGATCCCCATTACCCAAATACCCCTATTGGGTTGCCTACATGTTGGTTTGATACCCGTTAACCCTATAAACCCAACTACCCAATAACTTAAGTTATGGGTTTGGGTATTGGATCCAAACCCGACCCGTTACGAGCCCAACCCGCTCCAAAACCTAATAAAGGTAAAATTGCAGAAACCCCCTATACATTTCAGTATTTGCATTTAATAGTGTTATTTACATATTTAACCCTTTTTGTTATGATTTAGTCTTCGGGCGATAACTGGAGCATCCGGACTCCGATTGGAATGATTCTGGATCCGTTGCGATAGTGGGAAAGAGAACTACCTTTCTATGGCTAGTTTGTGAGTGTTTTTATTTTATAAATTGTCTTGTTAGTTTATTAATGGACATTGGTTGCTTTATTGAAATAAAACATGATTACCGGTAAATCCCCGCTGTTCATATTTATTAAATTGGGAACAATATTAAAACACTGTAATAACCATTGTACTTAGAAGCTGCCTGATAACTAAAAGACGTTGAGTGTGATACTGAAAATCTATCTAGGTTATGTTCATGTACCACTGACATCCGGGCCACTATTTCACCATATGCTTGGACACGATTATAACATGTATTGTGTCACAGTTACGTTACCTGTATACTGATCCACAAATACGCTATGACACCACACTGTCACTAGACACGCATGCTAGACACCATTACTGTAATTCACGGGACATGGTATTACACGAGACACGGACTACTATTATTACATGTACTAGTGCTACACATATATGTTACACGGATGATAGCTACACATCTATGTTCCACTAGTACACGGATATGTACCACATTTACATATTATTATTCTCATCATTACACGGATACTGTAGTTTACAGTACATGATATTGGACACTGACCACTGTTATTACATGCACATGTTGCACAGCTACTATGACACGTCACTCTCTTATCTCGTATTCATGTCTCGTATTCATGTCCCACCGATATATAAATGCTCCACTTCACTGATACTCGTTACACAGACAGCACTGCTACATATGCTCACCGCACAAGTGTACATGCATGTGTTGTTTCTTTCTTCTTGTCATATGGATCACCGTGCATGTACATGTATTATTGTTCCATTTCATCCCATATGATTGTTACCTGTTACTGATATGGATATTCCCGTTACTGGACATGAGAGCTGTTGATATGCGATATATGGAATCCCACATCTATTGTTCCCGTTTCCCGTTATATTGTTCCCGTTTCCCGTTATATTGTTCCCATTATATTGTTCCCGTTTCCCGTTATATTGTTCTATGCTATCAACAGAGCTCAGGTCCAGTTACCATGTTACCCGTATCATGTACTGTATTTGTTCTTGTTACATTGTATACTTGATATATCAGATCATAAAGCTAACTGGGTATGGGGGAGACTCGACGGTTGATTAGATCTTATCGGGTGATGTACTGAATCCATATTGTTCTCCCACTGCAGGGGACGGTAGTGCTACCTACCAATTGCTCCATGAGCTCTCGTTACTTGATTCATGCTCCTCTCTTAGTGGAGGGCCCTGGTCTCAGCAGCCAGGGGTTTGTTTAAGGCCGTGATCCCGGGTATGCACGGGATACACCTACCCAATAAGAGCTCCTCGACCATGGGTTTCCAATTAACATAATAAAACAGTATACACAATAGTGACGTCGGGAACACTTGTTATTTGGTCACTCTCTCGTTTGGATAATGGTACCCGTATGCCATGTCCGGATGGGTTCGACTGGAGTGCGGGCTCCGGTATGAACTGCCAGTGGTATGGGACACTGGAAGAGATTGATTAAAATACCAGGTGGTACTGATTGCTACTATTGTATAAAGAACATGACTTGCCTGATACATGTTTACTATTATATAGTTGTACTTGTTACTGTTCCTGCTCATTTATCCGCTATCATGTTACCTGTATGATCGTTACTTTACCTGGTACATGTTACGCTTTCTGTGGTGACATACTACTTATGCACATGTATACGATGCATTGCATATATTCTGTTTTGCATTGCCTACATGCTGTCTAGACACCACACCGTAGTATGGTTATGTTGCATACTTCATCTACACGTTTATGTCCATCACATCATCACTATACAACTGTAGTTATTATTATAGACATGACCTGATGATAACATGCTAGGTAGTGCTGGTATTAAAATATGACATGATTATATTTTCTACTGCTTCTTATATATTTATTATATGGTATCATTAGTACAACATCATGTATTATATATATGTATCGTGCTTGTATTACTATTGTATATATTACTACCTCCTCCTTCATTTTACCACTCACTAGGTCGCTTTCTGACGACCCTGGGTTTGCGTGCCCAGGTTGGAGATCCGAGTTATCGTTCGGGCAGCTAGTTCATTGGATGCACATAGTAGACTTTACCATCGAGATTCCTTCATAGGTATCTTTGAGCTTTGTTCCTGTTATCTCCTTTATTCCTGTATTTATATCTGTTATGATCACTAACCCATTTCTGCAGGTATTCTTGTACTTATTTCCTGCTGGAACTCTTGTGTATAAGGAGGCCCTGTCCTGTACTGAGGCTTAACGTACGCGTGAGGGTGTTTTCACCTCGCGTATGTACGTCGCCATAACGTCTCCGTATCCTTGGGAACGGGGCGTTACAACTTGCTTTCATGTAAATTACATTATGGACTCATTTTAGTTTAGAATATGTATGTATATTGTTAGCCTTGGATAAATCATACATATAACTTGAAGGTTGTTTTTAAATGAAAAATAAAATCTTTATGATTTTCATATTTGTTTGATAAAATTAATTTTCATGTTTTTCACCTGATTGATGTTTTTGAGCCTAATTGACTATTTTCATGAATATGCTATTCACATGATGCTTTTACACTCACATGTTATTTGTTTTCTCATGACTATATTTTCATGAATATTTTTGAGCTTTATCGATCTTGAGTGACAATATTTGTGTATTTAGTATAAATCATGAGATATATATGATTTGTTTTCATTTTTGAAGGATCTTTAACTAGTTTTTCAAAAATTACTTTTAACTAGCTATGTATTCTTCATTTGGTAGTATTTTCAATGCTAAACTATTTTTCATATTCTTATTTTTGAAAACCCCTACCAACCCTTTCATGGGCGGATGGATGGGCGACCATGCCTTGTAAGACTTATTTGAAAATCTTTCATCATGTGCATGAGAATTTTTTGAATTTCCTACCCTTGAAATTCATAAATTTACGCTTAGGATTATCTTTTACCTAGTTGACTTTGGCTTTTACTTCAGACTTGGGTTTGAAGTTTTGCCTATGCTAGTCTTCTATACGAACCGCTTTAAGGGTTTAAACAATGGTAAAGTCGCCTTACTTGTGACGATTTCTCTAGTAAATGCTGACCAGGAAGGAGGGAGACATACCTTGTAATCATCAGAGAATTAATTTTCTTTAGATTGAAGGTGTCAGATAAATTCTTAAAATTCATAAAGTTGATCATTGATAGGTTTATTGTCAGACATTATGAATTTATTGAAGGAAGAGGAGGTGAACCTTTCGATTCCAGCATCATCGAGGCCATATTCTTCCTCAAGTGTTATCCACAGTTTTTTGACACTCTTATATTCATAATATGTCATATACACTATCAGAGAGTACGCTAAGAATCCTATAGAAACAATGATAGTTAATCTCCTCAGATTTCAAATAGATAATGGAGGAATGAGTTGAAGGGGGTTTCAGTATGTGAGATGATTGTTCATGTGATGATTTAGAAAAAGGCACAGGAATTGAATCATCTATAACTGAAATGACTCCTAAATTGGTCAACCAGTACTTCATCTGGTTTGCCAACCTTTTAAGATATGTGCCCGAAAATTTTTCAGGTTTCACACTCTTAGAATGATTAGGATTGGTCATAGTGACAGAAAGAAGCTACCTGAATTCTGAGTTCCAAGTTATTAAGGATGTCAGAATTTTCTTTAAGTGAACTGACAAGATTACAGTTAGAGATAATGAGCAGTAAACAGTTTAGATAATAAAGACACCCTCCTAGGAATTAAGTACTTATTTCAAGTTAATTTCTAGACTAATCTAGGATGAACAAATACAATCAGATATGACATGAAATTTAGACAAGTATCAAAGCAGTTTATAGCATGAAAATAATAAATAGCAATTATACTTTTTGATCCTTTAAATTGTTGGTTGAAAGTGTGTTATTTCTTAAAAACATGCAAATAAATTTTCTTGACAAAATAAATTAAATTACTTCCTATCATGCTGCTATAAAATTAAAACAGATTATAAATATAGAATTATCTAGCATGGGGAATGCAGTCGCGCAGTCTCTGCCCTAACAGATCAAAAGCCTGTCTCCTTATTCAGACGTTGATTTGACTTTATCTAGTAGTAGTAAAAGAATCTCCCGATATCACCCGCATTCAGTTTAGGACAGTAGGCAGTGCCTTTTGTTCAGACAGAGAATTGTTGCCTAGAAAGTTGAAATAAAACTTGAAGAAATGTGATAGTGAGAGAAAGAAGAATATAACTGTAAATCTCCATTTTCTGTGTCTCTTAGAATGAACAGAGAGAGGCTCAGTTTATAGGCACAGAGGCCTACTCGTTACTAATAGCCCCTCGCAAGTCAAGAGCATGTTCAGGTTTGTTGCAATTAATTTGCAACAACTCAGCACGTTCGCATATCCGCTTTTATCGGGTCAAAACAGTAATTGCGAAGTTCTCGGGAGAGTGAGACGGAGCTGAGAACATTCCGAGTCCAAATACTTGGGGTTCACTCCGAGATCAAGTGCTCAGGATCACTCCGAGATCACCTCGGATCCAAGTACTCAGGATGATTCCGACTGCTCGACGTCCATTCTGAGTCTCAGTGCTAGAAAATCACACTGTTTCTCAAGGTGCATGGGTATAATTCCGAGTCTGGTTACTTCGTCGAGAATTTGGAGTCAGCTCTGAAAAATTAAAAAAATTTCTAAAATGTAGCAAAGCCAAGAACCCTCTCCTTTTACTGGGTCAAAACAATAATTGTGAAGTACTTGGGAGAGTGAGATGGACCTCGAGAACATTCCGAGTCCAATTACTTGGGGTTCACTCTGAGATCAAGTGTTTGGGGTCGCTCCGAGAACACCTCGGGTCCAAGCACTCAGGATGATTCCAGTGCTCGGCGTCCATTCCGAGCCTAAGTGCTCGGAAATCACACCGTGTCTTGAGGTGCACGGGAATAATTCCGAGTCCGGTTACTTCGCCCAAAAATTTGGAGTCAACTCTGAAAAATCAAAAAAGAATTTATAAATTGTAGCAAGTCCAAGAGCCCTCCGCTTTTATCGAGTCAAAACAGTAATTGTGAAGTACTCGGGAGAGTGAGACGGAGCTCAGGAACATTCCGAGTCCAATTACTTGGGGTTCACTAAGAGATCAAGTTCTCGGGGTCGTTCCGAGATCACCTCGGGTCCAAGTACTCGGGATGATTCGGAGTACTCGGCGTTCATTCCGAGTCTAAGTGCTCGGAAATCACACTGTGTCTCCACGTGCACGGGAATAATTCTGGGTCTTATTCCTTCTCCCAGAAATTTGGAGTCAGCTTCAAAAAATCAAAAAAAAAAAAAAATCTAAAATGTAACAAGCCCTTGAAGACCCCAGCCCGATTCAGCTTGGCGTGTGTGCGTGCATGTGAAAAGGTGACCCATTGACTAACATTCATAACAATAGACGATGAAAAAGTTGGTATATAAATCACTCAACTTTTCTTGGTGTATCCAATATGAGACTAAATATAAAAGACAAATAGAGGAAGACTAAAGTTTTCCCTCCAAATCCAAATACACGTCCAACAATATATACACTCTACATAACAAAATTACATTAGTTTCCACATGAAATTTCAAGTGCATTATTAATCCAGCGACCCACGTAACAGATCAAACTATTAGATCATTAGAGCCACATCTCGGTCACCAGCACCTTTGACCTCAAAATGTCACTGGTACACGGTACACGTGGCAGATACGATTCTGCAGTGGGCCCCAGACAGTGTGCTTCGTCAGCATAACTGTGATCCTATAGGTCACCTGCCAACAGACTTGTTCCTCCAGTCATCAACCTCTCAAGTTTAAAATTTTTAAGATATTATTAAATGATTTAGAGTAAGTTTAGACTTTGTAAACTTGGCATCACACATTTTCTTGCCAAGAATCGGGCAAAGTTTCCATTCTTCCCTCAACCACTCCCTGTTTAATTTAGCAAATTAAGAAAATTTAACTCAATGGCACATAACTATCTGTTCCCTTTGCTTTGGTCAAGTTTGCTGCTGTCATCATATTAAACTTTCTTAATTGTGTTCGCTAGATCTTCCGAACAAAATTTTCATGTCTGCTTTTTCTCCGTCTCTTGCTGGAGTTCATTTCAGGCCGGATGAGAGAGAGAGAGAATGAGGAGGATGATGGAGCGTGCATCGATGACGGAAGTTTCAGATGACCTATCGAAGGACACTCTGGAAAGGAGGCATGATTCTGACTCTGATATCTAGCGTTTGGGGCTGATTCGGGGCCCCGATTTTGACCATTCCAAAGTTTTTTTTGTTGCTTTCTTCGTACTGTGCTGCTTTTTTTACATGTTTGAGTGTTAGTTTTTATTTAAAATGATCATAGTTATCCGTATAATATTGAACTATTGTGGTAAATAAGAACAAATAAAAGTTCCGGATTAAACCTCCACATCTAAATAACTATTTTGTTGTGTGACTTATGATTTGAAGAATCTTTAGTGGTGCAATTTAGGAGACTAATTTGTTGAATTTAATCGAAATTATATACTTTTATATAGATAATTATGATTCACTTTAATGATGAGCATAATGTATGGTGTGACACGAAGGAGAGAGACATAAATATTCTCATACCCAAAAATAACTTATAGCTTTAGTGTAGTTTGTTAACCTCTTAACATTCACCCAAGGAAAATAGGTTAAAACATTAAAATAGCTAGGTGAACAATCCATGCTTCTTCTTTCTTTTTTTGAGAGGTACGACAATTAATTATCCATGCTTTAAAATAGAATATGTATGTGTGGAATGAAAAAGTCTAAAAATTGATGAGGAAATAGAATTGCAAACAAGTAAAGCACAAGAAGGATGTGTACTCTTGATGTCAAATATTATGCAAATGAGGCTAAAAGGTGTACTAAGAAGATAGATTAGTTTTTATTGATTCAACTTGATTGAAAAATAACTAGTTACATGACCTTGTTGCGTATCCTGCTTAACAAGAATCAATCTGACAACTAATCAAGATCACTGAGATATCAACAATCTAATTGGCCAGGTCGGCAATATCAGGTGGGAGGTTTTCCGTTCAATAGAACGTTCCTTAATTTAAGAACCACCTTTCAATTTCCTTCCTTGGTTTAAGCACCAATTAGACTGAATCCAAGTCAGTCTCGATATACTGTAAAGTATATCCCCTGTATAAAGGACTTAGTCCACTTATACAGTATCACTTAGACTGAATCTAAGTCAATCTCGATATACTGTAGAGTATATCCCCTGTATAAAGGACTTAATCCACTTATACAGTATTTAGAGTGAGGTACGCTTATAGCGAATCTCCTTAAGACAATTACGTCCCCCGCACTGGTGCTAACGGGATCATGGACGCTGGTCTCCCAAGATACAACACTCTTTCACGGTATTTGGATAGCACTACCAAATCACCGTACGGTCGAACCGTAGTCAACCAGTACCTTCACAGGATCGTTGAAGCAGCGGTACAAGGACAAATTTCAAACGAATATTTGCCTTTACTCTTCTGGAGGAGCACCCACTGTTGAGGACGATGGAAGGTAGAAGAATATCTTTCTTCAGAAGTACCAGATTCAGACAACAATTCTTATAAAAGAATATGTTGAATTTTCTGATTCCTCTTTCAGAACAATTTTGCAGAATCTCCGTCGGAAGTCACTTCGGAAACCGAGTTACTGATTTTCCACTTCCCTTTTGGAAGTCACTTCACTTCAGAACTCTACTTCCTAATTCAAACAGCAAAACTTAATTTGCTGTTCAAAATTTAGAGAGAGAGAGAAGAGAAGATTGGTGTTGTAGTAGTGTGTTTTACAATTGAGAATTGGAGCCCTTTATATAGCCTTCCAGGAGTGCCCAACAGGTTCGAACCCAAACCAAAGGTCGCACCCTTTCGACCCAGCAGTCGTGTCTGTTGGCTGCCCAAAAGATGCACCCAACAGTCACAACTGTTGGCAGTCCAACAGTTGCCATTGTTGGTATTCCAACAGTCTTGGAGCGGGTTGGTTCGGATCCGGATACCCATACCCGCAGACCCGATTCAAAAAGAACCAGGCCGGGTAGGGAACCCGAACCCGAACCCGAACCCAGGCCCAGGCCCGAGCCCGGCACCGGCGCCGGCCGGCTGGCCGCCGCCGCCAGCGGCGGCGCGCGGCGCGCATGTGCGGGCATAGATCCCTCCCAATCGCGCGCGCGAAAACTCCAAGTACCCAAAGGGCACGCCCTTTGTTCTCAATTTTCTTTATTTATACACCACAAACTTCCATCCCACGGCCAATGTGGGACTAAATGCTTTAAGCTACCTTTAGTCCCGTTTTGGCTTTGAATTAGGCAATCTTTGGACTTGAATATCTCATTCATTCGAAGTCGGAATTGAACATGTGAATATACCACGTTCATCACAAATGGAAGGAGAACACACTCCAACCATCATCCGGTTGATTCGATCAACGGATCTCGCCATAATTCAACTCGTAGATTCACCTTTATATTCTTCAATTCCAACAATCCCCCACAATGAATGGAGATTCAAGGAAATGACACACAATGAGACTGACTCTATTGTGAAAGGTACTTGAGAAAAGAAACTGCATAAGGATAGGTGAACTAGGTCTTGAACCTTCCATAGCGAAATCTTTATCGGACTTACTGGCTAATCAGTGAACTAGGTCTTGAACTGTTAGCCGTTAGTGTAAGCCAAGTCAACAAGCTTCACACAGTGACTTTCCAAATCAACTTTGGTTCTCTGTTGTGTCCGTTTTGGCCCTGGACATTCTTGGTTTCAGAGAGTATCTTTAGGGAATAACAGCCTCCATAGAGATTCCCAAAGAGCCGACCCAACTCTATACTCACATAGGTGATGGACCTATTAAAAGTAGTCTACTCTACTCCACTTGTTTAGTAACAAGATATAGGCATCATTAAAAGGGTTAAGCTTATCCTTATCCCACTTGTAAAAAAGCACTTATGTGCACCATAGGAATGGATTGGAGTCAAGCTCCCAAGTGCTTACTTGCTGAGTCAATCATAACTAGTTTTCCTCTTGAACTTAGTCCGTGGGATCTCCAGTCGCTAAGTGAGGTTTCCATTAAGCTGACTCGGTAAGGTTAGGCTTTTAGACCCATTCCCTCGATGCGCAGTTTATACGCTCTCCACTTAAACCTTTAGTAAGCGGATCCGCTAAATTATCCTTTGACGATACAAAGTCAATAGAGATAATTCCATTTGAGAGCAACTGCTTCACGGTATTATGTCTACGACGAATATGTCTAGACTTACCGTTGTATAAAACATTTTGTGCCCTAGATATAGCTGCTTGATTATCGCAGTGTATACATATAGCGGGCACTGGCTTTTGCCATAATGGTATATCTTCTAAGAATTGTCGAAGCCATTCTGCTTCTTCTCCAGCCTTATCTAAGGCTATGAATTCCGATTCCATAGTGGAACGGGCAATACATGTTTGCTTAGAAGATTTCTATGATACCGCTGCTCCTGCTAGAGTAAATACGTATCCGCTAGTTGATTTTGATTCCTCAGAATCTGCAATCCAATTAGCATCACTGTATCCTTCCAGTACAGGAGGATACTTTCCATATCTCAAGGCATATTCCTTGGTATGTGATACGTAACCCAATACTCGTAATAGAGCGGTCCAATGTAAATCACTAGGATTACTAGTATATCTACTTAACTTGCTTACAGCGTAAGCAATATCGGGTCTAGTGCAATTCATTAAATACATTAGACTCCCGATAATCTGAGAATACTCCAACTGGCGTAATCCAGTTCCTGTATTCTTATGAAGGTGGATGTGTGGGAGAAAAGGATTTGTATTCTCTTTTATCCCATGATCCTTGAATCTTTCTATCATCTTATCCACGTAGTGAGATTGAGATAGACTGATTCCATCTGGTGTTCTAGTAATTTTAATTCCTAAAATTACATCAGCAACCCCCAGATCCTTCATATCAAAACAGTTGGATAACATTCTTTTAGTGGACTTAATAATCTCAATATTAGTCCCAAGTATCAACATGTCGTCTACATAAAGACAAATAATGATACATGCATCTCCAACTGTTTTAGTGTAAACACACTTATCGCATTCATTGATAGTGAATCCATCTTTGATCATGACACTATCAAATTTCTCATGCCATTGTTTTGGAGCCTGTTTTAAACCGTATAAGGATTTTACCAATTTACACACCTTGTGTTCTTGGCCCTTGACTTTAAATCCTTCAGGTTGCTCCATATATATTTCTTCACTTAATTCACCATTTAAGAATGCAGTCTTGACATCCATTTGATGGATATCTAAGTTGTGCAATACTGCAATTGCGATTAACATCCGTATGGACGTTATTCTTGTTACTGGTGAATAAGTATCGAAGTAGTCAAGTCCTTCTTTTTGCCGATAACCCTTGGCTACTAATCTAGCCTTGTACTTATCGATAGATCCATCGGGTTTTAATTTTCGTTTGAAAATCCACTTACACCCAATTGGTTTACTTCCAGGAGGCAAGTTTACCAATTCCCAAGTATGATTACTTAGTATGGATTCTATTTCGCTATTTATAGTTTCTTTCCACATTTGTGCTTCTGGGGTTGACATAGCCTCTTTAAATGTTTGAGGCTCGCTCTCAATAGCGTATGCTATGAAATCTGGACCAAAAGATTTTGAGATTCTAGATCTCTGACTTCTTCTTGGTTCAATTTCCGCATTTACAATTGGTTCCTCGGGGCTTTCGTCCCTGAACGCCATCTCGTGTGTTCTTTTCCCAGAAGTCTTATCTGCTTCCCGTTTGTACGAAAAGATGTCTTCAAAGAATACTGCATCTCGAGATTCGATAATCATGTTTACATGAATATCTGGTATTTCTGATTTATGAACCAGAAATCTGTATGCACTACTATTCAAGGCATAGCCTATGAATATGCAGTCCATAGTTTTTGCTCCCAACTTAGTCTTTTTAGCTAATGATGCCAGCACCTTTGCAAGGCACCCCCACATTTTGAGGTAATGGTAGGAAGGTGTCCTTCCATGCCATAACTCGAATGGTATTAGACCAAGTTTCTTGTGGGGTACTCTATTTAGAATATGATTTGCAGTTAATAGAGCTTCCCCCCACAAGTTCTGCGGAGCTCCAGAACTTACGAGCATGGAATTAACCATCTCCTTCAAAGTTCTGTTCTTCCGTTCAGCAATTCCATTCTGCTGAGGAGTGTATGGTGCTGTAGTTTGATGTATTATACCAAAACTAGCACATAACTCACTAAAATCATTTGATTCATATTCTCCGCCTCTATCGGATTTTAGAATCTTGATTTTCTTGTTGAGTTGATTCTCAACTTCGGCCTTATATGTTATAAACATATTTATTGCCTCATCCTTACTGTTCAAAAGATACACATAACAGTATCTTGTACAGTCATCGATAAAAGTAATGAAATACTTTTTACCGCCTCTAGTTGGCATAAACTTCAAGTCACATAGATCGCTATGAATTAACCCTAAAGGTTCTGTATTTCGATCTATTGAGTGAAATGAATTTTTAGCCAACTTGATCTCAACACAAACCTCACACTTGCGAATTTCTTTCAAGTTGAGTTTAGGAATGTATCCAAGATTAGACAAGTTCTTCAAAGACTTGTAATTTACATGCCCTAATCTAGCATGCCATAAATTAGGAGACTCAAGCAAATAAACAGAAGAATTTCCTTTATTTATTAGCTTTGGGTACAAATACACGGACTTTTTATCAACCACTGCAACATTGGCTTTAAAAAGTCCATCAACAAGATAGCCCTTACCCACATACATCCCTCCCTTAGTAAGTACAAATTTGTCGGATTCAAATACCATTCTAAATCCCTTCTTACTAAGTATTGATCCGGAGATCAAATTCTTGCGGATGTCTGGAACATGAAGCACATCGTTAAGAGTAAGCTCTTTCCCCGATGTCCACTTCAGGATGACCTTGCCTTTTCCTTCAACCTTTGAGACGGCTGAATTCCCCATGAATAGTTACTCATCTTGCTCTAGTATTTGATATTCTGAGAATAACAATTTCTCCGAGCAGATGTGCCGAGTAGCACCCGTGTCTACCCACCAATCCTTATTGTTGGTTGTCAGATTCACTTCTGACACCACAGCTGAAAGGCTTGGAGACTCATGGTCGGTCAAGTTTGCCTGTGGGTGGCTTTTCTTGTTCTTTTTGAGGCGGTTGCAACATTCATTCGCCTTATGCCCCTCTTTGTTGCAGATGTAGCAGGTTCCTTTGAAGCGCATGTTCTTGCCTTCTTGGACCTTGCCTTTGTACCCCTGGGAAGTCTTCTTCCGCTTTAAGCCTTTGGAAGTAGACGCTTTCCCCTTTGAGTCCTCGATCACATTTGCTTTTGCTTCGTAGGAGTTCTTGCTGCTCCTTTTCTCGGACTTTCTATTGTCCTCCTTAATTCGAAGCCTCACAATGAGATCTTCCAACTTCAACTCCTTTCGCTTGTGCTTAAGGTAGTTCTTGAAATCTCTCCACGCAGGTGGGAGTTTCTCCACGATAGTAGCAACCTGAAAATTTTCAGGTAGGATCATACCTTCGGCTTCTATCTCGTGCAAGATAAGTTGGAACTCTTGCACCTGACTGATTACAGTCTTGCTGTCCACCATTTTGTACTCCAGAAATCGTCCTACGACGAACTTCTTGGTACCAGCATCCTCAGTCTTGTACTTCTTGTCAAGACTGGTCCATAACTTCTTTGTCGTTGTTATAGGACTGTAGACATTGTAAAGAGAGTCATGCAGTCCATTTAAAACATAATTTCGGCAAAGGAAGTCACATTGAGTCCATGCATCAGTTGCAGGCTCTGGTGGATCTTCTTGCAGGAATTTGGCCAGATGAAGAGTTGTCAAGTAGAAGAGCATCTTCTGTTGCCACCTCTTGAATTCTGTGCCATCAAATTTTCCTGGCTTCTCCGGCTTCGGGTTAGGAAGTGGAGTAGGCATCAATGCTTGTAGCATGTTTGGTGCCTTACTTGTACTATCTTGATTTGTCTCAGACATCTTCTGCAAGTTCAAGCAGAACAGAAGTAAGAAACAATAATTGTCTTAAGATTGTTGCGTATCCTGCTTAACAAGAATCAATCTGACAACTAATCAAGATCACTGAGATATCAACAATCTAATTGGCCAGGTTGGCAAATATCAGGTGGGAGGTTTTCCGTTCAATAGAACGTTCCTTAATTTAAGAACCACCTTTCAATTTCCTTCCTTGGTTTAAGCACCAATTAGACTGAATCCAAGTCAGTCTCGATATACTGTAAAGTATATCCCCTGTATTAAGGACTTAGTCCACTTATACAGTATCACTTAGACTGAATCTAAGTCAATCTCGATATACTGTAGAGTATATCCCCTGTATAAAGGACTTAATCCACTTATACAGTATTTAGAATGAGGTACGCTTATAGCGAATCTCCTTAAGACAATTACGTCCCCGCACTGGTGCTAACGGGATAATGGACGCTGGTCTCCCAAGATACAACACTCTTTCACGGTATTTGGATAGCACTACCAAATCACCGTACGGTCGAACCGTAGTCAACCAGTACCTTCACAGGATCGTTGAAGCAGCGGTACAAGGACAAATTTCAAACGAATATTTGCCTTTACTCTTCTGGAGGAGCACCCACTGTTGAGGACGATGGAAGGTAGAAGAATATCTTTCTTCAGAAGTACCAGATTCAGACAACAATTCTTATAAAAGAATATGTTGAATTTTCTGATTCCTCTTTCAGAACAATTTTGCAGAATCTCCGTCGGAAGTCACTTCGGAAACTGAGTTACTGATTTCCCACTTCCCTTTTGGAAGTCACTTCACTTCAGAACTATACTTCCTAATTCAAACAGCAAAACTTAATTTGCTGTTCAGAATTTAGAGAGATAGAAGAGAAGATTGGTGTTGTAGTAGTGTGTTTTACAATTGAGAATTGGAGCCCTTTATATAGCCTTCCAGGAGTGCCCAACAGGTTCGAACCCAAACCAAAGGTCGCACCCTTTCGACCCAGCAGTCGTGTCTGTTGGCTGCCCAAAAGATGCACCCAATAGTCACAACTGTTGGCAGTCCAACAGTTGCAACTGTTGGTATTCCAACAGTCTTGGAGCGGGTTGGTTCGGATTCGGATACCCATACCCGCAGACCCGATTCAAAAAGAACCAGGCCGGGTAGGGAACCCGAACCTAGGCCCAGGCCCAGGCCCAGGCCCGAGCCTGGCACCGGCGCCGGCGCCAGCCGGCCGGCCGCCGCCGCCAGCGGCGGCGCGCGCGCGCATGTGCGGGCATAGATCCCTCCCAATCGCGCGCGAAAACTCCAAGCACCCAAAGGGCACGCCCTTTGTTCTCAATTTTCTTTATTTATACACCACAAACTTCCATCCCACGGTCAATGTGGGACTAAATGCTTTAAGCTACCTTAGTCCCGTTTTGGCTTTGAATTAGGTAATCTTTGGACTTGAATATCTCATTCATTCGAAGTCGGAATTGAACATGTGAATATACCACGTTCATCACAAATGGAAGGAGAACACACTCCAACCATCATCCGGTTGATTCGATCAACGGATCTCGCCATAATTCAACTCGAAGATTCACCTTTATATTCTTCAATTCCAACAGACCTTTGGTAGGGCCTAAAGATAAACAAAATAAATAGATTCATGCATTACAAAATAAAATAGGTTCATCGCCTTGACTGGAATGCATTACATTCTAAGAAGATTTATTCATTGATGAAGAGTATTTGTTCAATGTATCTGAAACATGAAGAGTTTGTCTGGGTTCAATATGTCTTGAGAAGCTAATAAGACAAACAGAATACACAAAAGTCTAACTTATATTTCCAACAGCCTTCTTAAATTAGATTACCACCATGCCAAGCTTTTCCTTCGTCTTCTTGAAAATATCATACTTCAAAATTTTTGTAAAGATGTCAGTAATTTGCTCTTGTATTTTGCAATGCATGACATTGATCTCATCATCTTTTAGAAAGTCACGAATGAAGTGATACTTGACCTTTTTGTGCTTGTTTTTTTTCATGAAAACATGATTTTTTGTAAGAGAAATAGCCAAACTATTATCATAAAACAATGTTCTTTCAACTTGTCATGCTTGAGTTCATTCAAGATCCACCGGATCCAGAGTGCTTGCCACCAAGCTAATGCCAATGAATATACTATGCTTCTACTGTTGAAAGCGCAACAATACTTTATTTTTTGGATGCCATTAGATTGCACCCAAACCAATATGGAAACAATAGTCGGAAGTGCTTTTGCAATCATCCACACTTCCGCCTCAATCACTATAATAATAGCCAATCAAACTTGAATCTTTCACTATTTTATAATGCATGTCTTCATTGATGGTTCCACAAAGATACCTTAGAACCCTTTATTCTACTTCCCAATGGCTTTTCTTTGGTGATTTCATGAATTGACTAAGCATGCTTACAGCAAACATAAGATCTGATTTTGTTGCAGTCAAGTACATGAGACTACCAATAGGACCTCGATAGAGATTTACATCAACACTTTCTTCATTTTTAGATTTGTTAAGTTTCAAACTAACCTCCGTCAGAGTGCTTAAAGGTGTAGCACCCTCTATTTTAAACTTTTTCAAAATATCATTTGCATATTTCTTTTGTGAGATGAATATATCTTCTTACTGCTTCACTTCAATTTTAAGAAAGAAATGTAGTAGACCCATGTCAGTGATTTTGAATTCACACATCAAAGTCCTCTTGAATTCTTCACAAATGCTTGTAGAATTACCAGTAAAAATGAGATCATCAACATATAAGCAAACCATCAAGAATTTATCTTGATCACCTTTTTTGATGTAGAGAACATGTGCGAAAAGACATCTTTTGAAATCATTCTTCCTGAAGTAGCCGTCGATGCCACTATACCATGCTTTTGGTGCTTGCTTGAGCCCTTATAATATTTCTTCAAATGTCACACGTTATTTTCTGCACTTTTCTTTACATAACCAGGTGGTTGGTTTACAAAGACTCCTTCTTTAAGAAAATATTCAAGAATGTTGTTTTGACATCCATTTGATAAACTTTTCATCCTCTTTGTGATGATAAAACTAGCACAATTCTTATGGTTTCAAGACGGGCAATCGAGACAAATACATCTTGGTAATCAATATCATTTTTTTGTTTGTAACCTTTCACCATCAAACGAGCTTTGTATTTGTCCACTTCAAATCAATAGCCATTGTCCCACTTGGAAGCTCCATAAGCTCTCATGTTTTATTTTTTTAAATGGCATCTATTTCATTATACATAACATTCTTTCACTTCTCTTTTTTTAAAGAATCTTAAAAAAAATCGAATCTACATCTTCGAATAAAGTAAAGTTCACCAAATCTTCATTCAAAAATTTTCTTGAATCTTCATAAATCTCTCTTAAGCTCTTTGTTTTTCGAGGAGAAGTACTTAAATTTGTCGGTGAAGAAATGAATGGCGAAGATGAGGGTTGTGAAGACAAAGATGGAGAAGAATGAGGAAAATAAGATGGAGTGTATACCTCTTCTTCATCATGTTGATTTTGTTCTTCTTCTTTCAAATTCACACAAACAGATTTGTCTTTTGAGTCACTTGTACTCCAGTTCCAAGCTGCTTCTTCATCGAACTTTACATCCCTGCTAATAATAAGCTTTTTGTGATGAGATTATATAGTTTGTATGCTTTCGAGCATTCATTATATCCCACAAAGATGCACTTTTCAGATTTATCATCAACTTCTTCCTTCTCTCATCCGGAATATGACAGTAAGTAATGCTGCTGAAAACTCTCAAATGTGTCACACATGGTTTATGTCCATTCCAAACTTTTTGAGGAGTTTGATCTTACAATTTTGATGATACCCGGCTCAAAAGACAGATAGCACATGCCACGAATTTAGCTCAAAAATCATTTGGAACACTTTTTCCTTCAACATACTTCGTGTCAATTCCATAATTGTTCGATTTTTCTCTCGGCAATGCCATTTGTTGAAGAGTATATCGAGCTGTGAGTTGATGTCGAATGCCATTTTCTTTCAAGAAAGCTTTAAATTCATGATTAACATATTCATCTCCGTGATCGGCGCGTAGAGTTTTCAACAGGAAGCCACTTTCCCTTTGAACTAAAGCCTTGAAGCTTTTAAAATATTCATAAACTTTTGGTTTTTCTTTGAGAAAGAAAACTTATATCTTTCTACAATAATCATCAGTAAATGTGAGAAAATATTGATTGCCTCCAATCGAAGTAGTATGGATTGGACCACAAAGATCTAAATGTACAAGCTCTAAAGAATGTGAGATCCAAATGTACAAGCTCTAAAGAATGTGATAATCTCCACGATCTTCCAATTGGGAAAGAATTTTTGTGATGCTTGCCGAATGTGCATCATTCGCATATGTTCTCTTGAAATTCAATAGGCGGTATGTATTCAACAATGTTCTTCCTACACATATGAGAGAGGGTCCTGAAACTCAAATGCCTGAAATGAAAATGTCATAGCCATGATTTGTCTTGAATTGTATATGCATGTATGAATTAATTTCAGAATTAAACTTTAAAGAAAACATCTTACTTTGTATCTTATCATCTTTGTAATAAGGGCACCATGCTTGTCCTTAATGTCGCACATATCTTTATTGAAATAAATATGAAATCTTCAAAGTAGAAGCTGGCTGATACTAAGAATATCATACTTGAGTCTGGGAACATAGAAATACTAGATATGTGATTTGTTCCTTTCTTTATTTACACAAGAATGTCATCCTTTCCTTTTACGAAAAGTCTCTTGTCATCACCGATGCAAACTTCGCTTGTATAGAATCATCAAGGTTCACGAACACTTTCTTGTTTTCGGTCATATGATTGTTACATCCACTATGTACCACACTTTATCATGTACAATTTCTTCAACATTACATGCGAGAAAGAATCATCCTAACTCTTCTTTTCTTCCTCGTGCATGAAGCTTAATTCTTTTTTCTTCTCATCTTCAATTTTTTTCGTGCAAAATTCAATGGTTGGCCATATTTTTGACAGTAAAAATATTGGGTAGTCAAAAAATAAAATCTTCCTCTTCCTCTGTAGGAAAAAGAAGACGCATTGGCTTCTTCACTTGCTTGATATCGTCCACCGTCACCTATACCTTAGGCATGACTTTTTCTCTTTCAAGGTAAAACCTCTTCCTTTCCTTCTTCCGGGCCACCTCAAAAAGATATATGTGCTTGGAAAGCTTGCTCAAGAGGAGTAGAATCATATTACTTCATCTGAAGTTCATGGGATTGGAATGATCTCAATAAACTCTCCAAAGATAGTGTTGACAAATCCTTCGATTCTTCAATGGTCATTATGGTAGACTCAAATTTTCGAGTCAAACTTCGTAGAATCTTCCCAATGATTCTTTGATCTTCAATCTTCTCACCATTCACTTTCAATTAGTTAACAATAAAAACAACCTGATTGAAATAATCTTCAATTGATTCAGAATCCTTCATTTTGAGTGTATGAAATTCGCTATGAAGAGTTTGTAGCCTTATCATCTTCACCTTGTCATCTCCCTTTTATGAAGAATGAAGTGTATTCCATACTTCTTTTGCCGAAGTCACTGTCGAGATTCTCTCGAATATGACTTCATCTACCGCTTGATAGATGAAAAATAATGTCTTTTTGTGATTCTCTTTCAATTCTTGAAGTTGTTGTGGGGTGAGATTTGCCACATCAAACGATCTTGCAATTCCACTTTCAACGATGTTCCAAAGTTTTGAGACCGGTACAACACCTTTATTTGAATGCTCCATTGGTTGTAATTCTTGCCGGTGAAATGAGAAAGTTGGCGCTGCATCATATTGTTGTTGGAAGTCATAGTACTCCTTTAATCTGGCTCTGATATTACTTTGATGAGAAATGGGATTGCAAATAATCAAAGTACAAGAGGAGTGTACACTCTTGATGCCAAATATTATGCAAATGAGGGTATAAAGATGTCCTAGAAAGAGATATGGGTTTCTCTTGATTCAACTTGATTGAAAATAACTAGTTACATAGTTTTTATATAGGGCCTAAAGATAAACAAAATAAATACATTCATGCATCACAAAATAAATTAAGTTCATCCCTTACTGATTTAATGCATCATATTTTATGAAGTGTTTGTGCATTGCATGAAGAGTATTTGTTCAAGGTATCCGAAAATGAAAAATTTATTACCAGGTTCAATGTACCGTGAAAAGCCGAGGAAACAATCAAAATATAAAAATTTCCGGCTTATATTTCCAACACAAATGATTAGAAGAACCTTCTGATCAAGATCAAATATCAAATATTCCCATTTTAATCATTTATCAAATATTTCCATTTTAATTTTCCCTGCCATCCACGCACCCAGACAACAGACTCTCTTCTTTGACCCAAAAACCCTCCTCCTGCTCTCAAAGTGCCGCCGGCCAACTCCTGTCGTCTTATTTGAACCATTTTCATCATCTCTTCTACAAATATATAAATCAATCCAAATCTCAACGCAAACAAGAAGCAAACAAAATGATGAAGAGCTCCTCCAACTTCTTCTTCATCTTCTTCTTCATCTTCTCCCTGTCAGCCTCGGTGTCGGCTCAGTCCCCTCTCTCCTCCCCTTGGGGGACATTCCTAAACCTCACCGACTGCCACAACGGCGAGGCCAACCCGATCCTCCCCGAACTCAAGAAATACCTCCACCAATTTGGCTACCTCGCCGCCGCCGTCGCCTCCCCCAACTTCACCGACTCATTCGACGACGACCTCGAGTCCGCCCTCAAAATTTACCAGCAGAACTTCGGCCTCGATGTGACTGGCTTCCTCAACCCCTCCACCATCATGCAGCTCATCTCCCCCCGCTGCGGCGTCCCCGACATCATCAACCGCACCACCTCCATGTCTTCCGGAAAACTCTCCGGCCGCCACCTATACGCCTACTTCAGCGGCGAGCCCAAGTGGCCCGCCGACAAGCGCCAGCTCACCTACGCCATCACCTCCGCCTCCGCCGTCAACATCGGCCCCTCCGTCCTCCGCTCCGTCTTCGCCCGCGCGTTCGGCCGCTGGTCGGCGGCCACGAACCTCAACTTCACGGAAGTCGCCTCGGAGCCGGACGCTGACATCACCATCGGGTTTTACGGCGGGGACCACGGGGACGGGGAGCCGTTCGACGGCGTGCTGGGGACGCTGGCGCACGCGTTCTCGCCGACGGACGGGAGGTTCCACCTGGACGCGGCGGAGCAGTGGGTGGCGGAGGGGGACGTGACGGAGGCGGGGTCCGGGAACGCGGTGGATTTGGAGTCGGTGGCGGTGCACGAGATCGGGCACCTGCTGGGGCTGGGACACTCGTCGGTGGGGGAGGCGATCATGTACCCGACGATCAGGGCGAGGACGAGGAAGGTGGAGCTGGCGAAGGATGACGTGGAGGGGGTGCAGAAGTTGTACGGAAGCAATCCGAGTTATGCGGGCGGGGGGTCGGCGGCGGCGGCGGGGGATCAGAGGGAGACGAATGGTGGAGGGAGGAAGGAGTTGGGGTTGGGAGGGGTTGTTGGATCGGTTCTGGTGGGGATAGTGATGGGTTTGTAGGTTGTAATTTTTTTAATGTTTTTTTTAATTTTAGTTTTTGGTGTGCTCGTTGTTTTTTTTCCCCTTCCTAAATAGTCCTTGAATATTGGATTCGATAGCTCGCTCATTGCAAAGAAATATTACCACCGTGTTGCAGTGACACTTGCTTCATATTTCATATTTGGTATTCATTGTCATACATATATATAGTTTTTGTACACCTGTATAGATTACGACACCAAATTTTATACAGTCATTCTTTGCAGTGAATGTCTATGAATTTAACTAACTAGTATACAGCCGATTTCCTTGTGGGTTTCGAGATGGTTTCGGCAAAGTAAAAAGTGGAGAAACTTGATGGGAGAAATAGCTTCAGTTTGTGGGGAGTCAAAATGCGGGCTCTCTTAGTGCAACAAGGCTTGTTGAAAGTCTTGTCCGGTAAAGATAAGTTGCCGGAATTCATATTCCATGATGAAAAGGAAGAACTCAAGATGAAGGCGCATAGTGCCATACAACTTTGTCTAACCGATGAAGTTTTGCGGGAGGTTGCCGATGAAGATACCACCGCCAGTTTGTGGCTCAAATTATAGAGCTTGTATATGACAAAGTCCCTGACCAATAAACTCTACTTGAAGTAGGCCTTTTCACCCTTCGCATGAAAGAAGGTACGCCAATTAAACACCATTAAGATGAGCTCAATAAAATTCTCATGAATTTAAAAAATATTGATTTTAGAATAGATGAAAAAGATCAAGCTCTCATCTTATTATGCTCATTACCTCCTTCCTTTGAAAATTTTGTTAATAGTATGCTCTATGGTAGAGATACACTTTCTTTTGAAGATGTCAAATCGACCTTACATTCTAAGGAGTTAAGACAAAAAGTGTCAGTTGTGAGAAGTGAGGATCAAGCTGAATGCTTGTTCGTCTGTGGCCATACAGAGAAGGGTTGAGAAAAATCTCGAGGAAAATCTAGATCTAAATTTAGGTTAAGAAAAAATATTGAGTGTCACTATTGTCATAAGTTTGGACACTATAAAAGGAATTGTTTTAAGCTCAAAGAAAAACAAAATGTAAGGAGAAAATCTCAAGATAAGAAATCTTCGGTTGTTAGTATTGTAAAAGAAGCCTCCACATCACATGAGGCTCTTTCAGTTACCGCCTTTGATGCCCGTTCACGAGATGAGTGGGTTTTTGATTCAGGTTGTTTTTATCACATATGTCCCCACAGGGACTGGTTTGTGGCCTACCAGCCAATTGATGGTGGTAATATCTTAATGGGAAATAACATGCCCTGCAAGACAATTGGTATTGGGTCAATCAAGATTAGAATGTATGACAGTATTGTTAGAATGTTGAGCAATGTTCGGCATGTGCCGGATTTGAAGAAAAATTTAATTTCTTTGGGCACCCTTGATTCCAATGGCAATAAGTTTTCAGCTGAAGGTGGAGTTTTGAGAGTTAGCAAAGGCTCTCTTGTTGTGATGAAAGGAAAGAAGGTGGATACCCTTTATATCCTTCAAGGTAGCACGGTGACATGTGATGCCGCTGTGTCAATGTCAGAAGACCCAGACTTAGATACCACATGTGTTTGTGGCATATGCGGTTAGGGCATATGAGTGAGAGAGGACTACATGTGTTGACTAAGCAAGGTATGCTTTGTGGCCAGAAAACAGGAAAGCTTGACTTTTGTGAACATTGTGTTTTTGGCAAGCAGCACAGAGTTTCTTTTGATACAGGTGTTCACAGGACTAAAGATACCTAAGACTACATCCATTCAGAAGTTTGGGGTCCCTCTCAGGTTCCATCGAAAGGTGAAGCTGGTTATCTTCTGACTTTAATTGATGATTATTCCAGAAAAGTTTGGGTGTATCCTCTCAAGTATAAGAGCGATGTGTTTGCTACCTTCAAGCAGTGGAAGGTTATGATTGAAATGCAAACAGAAAAGAAGGTGAAGCGCCTCACGACCGACAATGAAATGAAGTTTTGTTCCATGGAGTTTGATCAATTCTGCAAAAATGAAGGAATTGTGTGGCTTCGTACAGTTCAGTACACACCACAACAGAATAGAGTTGCAGAAAGGATGAACAAGACATCGTTGGAGAGAGCTAGGTGTATGCTATCTAATTCTGATTTGTCAAAATGCTTTTGGGCTGAGACAGTAAATACAGCTTGCTATTTGGTAAATCGGTCTCCCTCTACAGCTATTGATTTTAAGACTCCTGAAGAGGTATGGTCTGGTACCCCTGCTAATTACTCTCATTTACGAGTATTTGATTGTCCTACTTATTTTCATGTAAATGATGGTAAGCTTGAGCATAGGGCAAAGAAAGTTACATTTCTTGGTTATGCTACTGGGGTGAAGCCAATTTGATTATAGTAATGTTATGGATTGATATTCAGAGGGCTTAGAGTTCTTAAAGCTTATTTTTACTTATAGTGTGAGGAGGATCTGGAGTCCGCGACATCAGATAGCTTTGAACTCGTTTGTTGGAGGGCTACAACCGCTTCTGATTTTTTGTTAGAACCACCTTGATCTCCTCAACAACCAAATCTTGGTGAATCTAGGGCTGCTAAAGTTTGGCCCGATAACTCCAAATCTTACACATCGAGGAGTTGTAACTGCCACTAATATTCTGCTTCTTTTGATTTATTCAAACCCCAGATCTTTAGCATATCTTAGGCCGCCATAGTCGGCACATATGTGCCCACAACCCGCTTTCTGGAGCTTCCGTGCTTGTTACTTTGGTGGTTCGGTGATAACTTACTTTTTGGAGTTTTTGATTTTCATCTCTATACTACTCTTATATAAAGGAGTGTTAAGAGATGTTTAAAAATAAGTTTTACAATATTTACACAAGTTTTACAAAAAAAGTTTTCAGGTTTCTCATTCTAAATCTTTTGTGAGAAAGTTTCTTGAGTTTTTCTATTCAAAAGAATATTGTTTTCTCTCACCACACTTGAGCCTTCAATTCTCATCTATTCTATGAGTTGGGGTTGTAAGAGAGTTGCTATTTGTGGTCAAGAGTTTTGATCAATAGTGCTAAATCTTTTATCGTAAGTGTTAGGAGGTTGCGGTCTTGATCAAGCTTGCGGCCTCGAGTGTTGAAGTTCTTGCGGGAAAGAGTAAGGGAGTTGTGGGTGATGCGACATTGAGTGATCTTGCAAGATCAAATTCAATTGTAATCGAGAGCGATTATAGTAAAATTCTTCATTGCGGTGAAGGCGTGGGCATAGAGTAAGTGGCTTAAATGTCGATAATAACTCCTTACGTTTGCGATTGGCTATCGCGTTTAATATTTCCAACTCTACTCTTTATTATTCTTCCATCGATATATCTATTTATCTTTTGCAAGATTATTTGTTTTGACTCACAATATTATTAAGAAAGCAATTATACACTTCAACTCTTATTCAAGAGGAATTACAATGAGAAGTTCAGACTCCTTCATGAGATACATAACTTTATTTCTTGGTTATGAGATTGGATTTGTTATATCACATATTCACTCCCCCTCTAGGTGATTTTAATAATTACCTAAAATGGCAGCAGAAGTTTAATCTACAGTAAAAAATGATCAAAGTCCATATAAGGAGACAAGTTTGGGGATGGCTCAGGCTCAACGATTAATTCATCATTGCCATCAAGCCTTGAAGATGAATTCCAATATTTACGATCGTGAATCAATCTGCAATTGGATGAACAACATGAAGTAGCAACGACCAATAATCATCAAGAATTTTTCAATGGAGATGAGAGGTTCAGATTGTTCTCATCATAACCGTCGTTGTCATGAACTCAAGAGCCTACAATGATCCGATTAGATCAAGACTGACAAATAATAATAAAAAAAAAAAAGTAAATCTCAAAGTCAGAGAGGTAAATCATATTAAAATTAGATCCCACCCGCTCTCAAGGAGCCCCACATCCAGCTACACGAGTCCAACCAAAAAAACACAAAGGAAGTGCAGCTCCAAACGTGTAAAGGAAGATATTTACTTTTTTTTTTTTGTAGAAAAATTATTTTTTTACAGTATCAACGATGATGCCACTCAAGAACAGAAGTGTCGGTGAGCGAGGATGGGAGGGGAGAGCATAAAGGAAGAGAGAAGAGAGGCAAATTAGAAATTTTTTACAGGAAAACAATGCTGTTGTGCAAGAGCAGGAGGTGCAAGATCAATGACCGTCGCATGAAGAAACTTAGAGAGTAACTTAGCCAACGAAACACCACACAAAAAATTAGAAAAAAAAATAGAATGTGCCACGAGAGGTTTCGGAGGAGAGAGTGGAGGAAACCGCCGAGGGACTTTTTGTATGCCGCGTCATGGGCTTTTTCAACTAAACGCAAATGAATCGATAAAGCAAGTGGGCCACCACAACGTCGACTCAGCCCATTTTCGCCCAACAAACGGGCCCTAAACACAAGCATACTTATCCTCGAAAACCCAAGAACAACAACAGTGAGCTCTCTCCCCCTCTCGCGCCTTCCAATGTTGCTATCTCTCCCTCATCCTTCCCTTTATTGTCGGGAAGGCCCCAAAACCCTAATCCTCACCCCCCGCGCCTCGCTCTCAGCAGCCAAACCCGAATCCGCATCCTCCTCCGCCATCCAGCGGATCTCCGACAAGCTCCGCCGCCTCGGCTACCTCGAACCCACCCCCAGCCCGAAGCCCCCTGAGGGCCCCGGCTCCGCCGGCGAGATCTTCATCCCGACCCCTCAGGAGCTCCCCAAGCACCGGGTCGGGCACACCATCGACTCCAGCTGGGGCACCCCGGAGAACCCCGTCCCCGAGCCCGGCGCCGGGCTCACGAGGTTCAGGGAGCTCTGGAGAAAGGAGAAGGAGGAGGAAGAGAGAAGTAGGGATGTGAGGAAGAAGGAGGAGGAGGCGCCGATGGTGGCGGAGCTGACGATTCCACCGAAGGAGCTCAGGAGGTTGAGGACCGTGGGGATCAGGCTGGACAAGAGGCTCAAGGTCGGGAAGGCCGGTATCACTGAGGGGATCGTGAATGGGATTCATGAGAGATGGCGTCGGTCGGAGCTCGTCAAGATCAAGTGCGAGGATCTGTGCAGGATGAACATGAAGAGGACTCATGAGATTCTGGAGGTAATTCCATGTGATTTGATTAAAGTTTGCATTTTTATCGATAATTATTAATATGTACAACTAGAAACCTAAACACAAATGCTGGTACAATGCTGTTCTTCCACCCGCAACTATCCCTCTGTTGAACCCTATAAAACCTTTAGAAACTATATATTGCAACCTAACAATGCCGGTCTTGATTGATGTGGTCACCAAAGAAGTTCTATATGTTGGGTGAGTATCTGTCATGTTTTCTTCTTGTTCCTAGGGATATTTTGGGTTGGACTCTAGAACCCTGAGCAGTTTACATTGATGTGGTTAAGGATATTTATGGTGAAGTAGTGACTAGTGAAAGAACAATTAGAGGGGATATAGATGCATTTTGCTATCACTATGCCTAAACTAAGGGTGAACATTGTTTGGGGGGTTATGGCCCAACCCGTGATGGGCTTGTTGAAAGGACAGCCGAGATGGGAGGGCCCATAAAGGCTACCCAGGCACGGTCTTCCTAACTGGGACCGACAAGTTGGGCCGAGCTTTCCCTACGGAGCCCGGTCAACCACTGCATTCCAGCTCGGCGGCCACTCGGATGAAGTCAGCCTTACCACCTGTGAAGTGGTTTCATTCATGCCAGCATGCAATGCTAATCACGCTACACCATCCAAAGCGTTAAGTCATATGTTTAAATTTCATGGTGAAAGCTTGGACTAATGCGGTAGAGCTTTAATAAGATTTGGTTTGTTTAGCAGCTAGCCTGAGGTGAAGTACAAGCAAGCTAGTATAAATTTCACATGCAAACAGAAAATAATGTTTAGTTGTTCATGATGTAATAAGGGAAACATATTGTCTTGCCATTAACATTTAATAAGATCCGAGCACCACTTCTCACTGTTCCTTGTTTTTTTATTCTTTGATATTCTTATGGAAGTCTATATAATGCTTGATCGATTATCCTATGTTTTTATGTTGCACATAATGTATTGTGTTCAGCACTTCAAGTTGATGTAAATGGATCTCTGAGTTTTCAGTTTGATGGGAAACAACATCTTCATTTGTGTTTTTCATCATTCCTTTGGTATGTGTTTTTCGAACTTGATACATCTTTGAGTATTTATCTGCTCATTTGCTTTCAGAGGAAGACCGGTGGATTAGTTGTTTGGAGATCTGGAAGTATCATTATCCTGTATAGAGGGGTCAATTACAAATATCCTTACTTCAGCGATGGAGATCAAATTAAGTCTAACCTTGAGAATAAATCTGAGGACCCTAGCATGATTGATACAGAACAAAAGGGAAACACTTTGTCCATATCTGCAGTAAATCCACTGGTTAAGTCACTCAATAATTTAACTCACTCATCGCTGATTAGTGGTGTTGGCTCGCCTGATAAGGTTCGCCTGCAACTGCCAGGGGAAGTTCAACTTGAAGAAGAAGCTGACCGATTGTTAGATGGATTGGGGCCACGTTTTAGTGACTGGTGGGGATATGAGCCGTTACCTGTTGATGCTGATCTGTTACCAGCTATTGTTCCTGGGTTTCGCAAACCTTTCCGGCTTCTCCCATTTGGGGTAAAGCCCAAACTAACAGATCGAGAGATGACCATATTACGGAGGCTTAGCCGCCCCTTACCATGCCACTTTGCACTTGGTTTGATATCCCCCTTCTTTGAACACTGCAATGAGTTTTGTTTTTGCTGTTTGTATTCACCTCACCTAGTGTTTTGCAGGACGAAATAGGAAGCTTCAAGGGTTGGCTGTTTCCATGATTAAGTTATGGGAAAAATGTGAGGTTGCCAAGATTGCAATAAAGAGAGGGGTACAGAATACCAACAGCGAGATCATGGTTGAGGAGTTAAAGGTAGGTATGTTTTATTAACTTATGATCTCAATATTTGGTGATATTTCTATTTATTTGGTTATTCATGATCTTGAGCCTTTTCCCACCAACATTTGGGTCAGTTATGGAGTGCAATGCTTGATGAATCCTGAAAATTTTATGTCCAATGGTCAACCTACCGAATGTCAACTCTCTAAATTGGTGCAAAGTTCCTGCCCGCACGAACTATGAACAAGAAAATGACGTCCCATACATCCTAGAAGTCGAGTTCCAGGGCAAGGAGCAACTCTCCAACATTCTCAAAGATTAGGTAAAAGCCTAGAATAAGGGAAAAGATTGGGTTTTTCTTTCCTTCCTTTTGCTAGGTACAAAAGCAAATAAATTTATAACAGTTAAGTTCTAGAGAGACATCAATCAAATCATTCTTAGCTAAAACCAATAAAGGGGGAGGAAATGCTTCCAACATGGACTATATCTTGATCCCTTCCTTTCCAACATTGGCCATAAAGTGAGCAAGCTTGTTTCTTTCCCAGTAGATATCGGGATCAACTTGTGGTAAAGCAAATTGAGTCATTCACTCTGATATTGGAGAACATAAAGAGCCGATAGGTGAAGGGAGTCTTCCTCAATCCATAAGGATTGGTAGTGTATAGTTCAGTTCAAATTGCAGTTCCAGTCAGGCTTATACACCTATAAGTTTTGCAACTTTGATGCTTTCGTATTTATATGCATCCTACTCATAGCAGTCAAATCCTGCCCCTGCATCAAAGAGTTGACATCATTAGATACTGTCAAATTTATATACTTTTTTGTCTTCCGTTAATGCCAAGTAGCCCATCTAGGTAGAGAGCCTTTGGAAGCTCCATAATGACCCTCATTCATCCAATTGTTACTGATGTTAATGTCATTGATTCTTGTTTCTTTTAGTTTGTTTTATGTTTCTTTAGCATTTTCCTTTTCAGCACTGATTGTTTGTGAAAATCATTACTTACAAGCTTTAAACTTCTTAATTCCATGAAAACCCTTGTCATGAGCAACCATGAAGTTGCACTCACTCAAACAGACAAAGAAGATATTTTACCTACCATAAAAGAGGTTAGGTTTGGTGTTTATTTCAGCACCTCACTTTGTGAATCTTAATACATGCTTGTCATAATCTAAGTTATTTAATGTAGGATTTTTCAATATTACTCTCTAATTATAAATGTTTTTCGAGATCAGTCCCTCCAATAGCTATATTTCCTCCCCAAATCCTCAATTAATGTCAGATTTAGATCTTTTGTTACCTTAATTTGTAGATTTACAAATTTTATTGCTTATCATGTGATGATTGTTTTCCCCTTCATCAACCCAATAAAATCCCTTCATCAAGTCCATTAACTTCCTTACATAAACCAACCCAACCCAAACCCAAAACATGGTTTGAAGTCGCGTCTCGACCGCCGACTCGACGGGTACTGAGACGGATCGGTCGCGGCGACTCGGATCGATCTCGGGCGATACCCGCAAAATGTTACATAGAAAGCTCACAAAATTCTGAAAAAATCATGACAAATTGTTAAAAAAAAATGTATCCATTAAAATTCATGTATCACATGTCCAAAATAAATTTGTTTTGAGAGGGTAATTAGAAAAATATGATGGTTTGGGGGTAAATTTAGAAATATGAAAAATTTGAGGGATAAATATGAAAAAAAATCAAAAAAAAATTAAAAAGAGGATAAAGGGAGAGAGATCGAGAGCCTTTTCAGCTGAACCTGATCTCTCTTTCTCTCTCCCCCTCCCCCACTCTCTCCCGCACCCGATCTCTCCCTCTCACCCAGCATCTCCCCTTAATCACTCTCTCTCCCCCCCAGCCTCACCCCTCTCCCCCTCTCACTCACCCTCACCCCTTCTCTCTCCCCCTCTCCCTCTCCCGATCTCTCTCTCAGTCGAGAGAGATCGGGACAAAGAGGGAGAGAGGGAGATGGAGAGAGACAGAGGAGAGCGGGCCGGCGATAGAGGCGAGTGGCGATGATGGGAAGGCAGGCGGGAGGCCAGGCGGGTAGGCAGGCGGCGGCGAGGGGCGAGCCCTACATCAGGTATGTCTGTGTTTTTTTGACCCAACTCGGCATCGACTCAGCCATTCTGAGTCAGACTGTGACTCGATCGATTCGGTCGAGTTGACTCCGAGTCTTGGCCGAGTCGGTCAATTCTGAGCTGGCTCTCTCGAACCAAGTCTCGAGCTCGTCTCGGCACCCTCCGAGTCGGATACGACTTGACTGAGTTGTATCTGACTCGGTCAAGTCTTCGACGTTGACCCAAGCCCATAACCCAATTGAATCCTCATACCAACCCAACCCCCTCTTAATTAATTTCTTCCCTCCTTAACTCATTTTATTGACCTAAACCCTATGCCATCTAATATCCCAATGGTAGTCTATGGGTAAATGAAAACCTTCGTCTCTCTCTATATAAACTTGGCTACTTCCAGAAGGATTTGAGCATGAATCTTTTCTGCTCAAATGTTACGATATTCAAATACACGATCCACTCCGTTGAAGTTGATCAACATTATTTAAAGTAATTACAAATCAAAAATCAAATGTTTTATAGTTTTCTTATTCATGCATCAAGTAGGCACAAAATGAATGACTAAAAATACATATTACTTAGAACTATGACTTTAGACATACAAATTTTTGATCCCTACCATTTGATCATGATCTAAACATTTATAAACCCTCACACATCAAGTTTTGTTAGGGTTCAAATATTCTACACCGTTAAACTAGCCAACGCACTATTTCGGCTGTTCATTTTGTGCCTACTCGATGAATAAGCAAAAAAAAATTCAAAACAATTAAATTTTTGTATTAAGTACTCTTAACAATGTAGATCAATTCCAACGGAGTGGATTTTCAATTTGAATGGTCATTGAGTTTGAATGGGAAGAATTCATTTCCATATTCTTCCTAAAGGACCCAAGTATATGTCTGCGTGTATGTGTGTATATATATTCTAAATCCTACTTCCCTTATGCCTCTCTCTCCTCTGTCTCCTTCCCTCCACCACAATGATACAATGAGGTACCTCCCCCTTTCTTCTTCAGATGACTTCTCCAATTGCCAAAACACCACCAAGATCATCGCGAAGCACCTGGAGATAGAGATGTAAATGGTTCAGATACAGATTGGATATGGGTTACCCGATACCCTCCATCCTTGCCTCCTATTATTCCCTCTACACCCTTCAGAACATCCTCACACTATTCATCCTTGTCGAGTATGTACCAAGAAATTCTACCAGGTTACTGGCAGCACAAATCCTTTCCTCCCAATTTCTCGTTGTCCCGACACCAACAACTTCAACATCATCAATCACCACAATAATTGAGGGAAATAGTGAAAAATTCTAGCAATTCTCTCATAAGTTTTATCCCCTTTGGACTGGGGGTTGGGGGTATTTATATATTTTACCAACCCTAGTTAACCCTTAACTATCGTGTTAAGTTCCAATCCCAAGGATTGAAGGACATAATGGAAATATATTGATTTGAAGGATTAATGTTGAAATATGTCTAATTTGAGGGACTAATACCATAAAAAGCATTTTAATATGATTGCATGGATGCCACGATCGTTTTAACCAAACATGATAACAGTCAACCTAACCAATAGAGACTTTATGACCTTTAGTCAGCATGTCCTTTCTAGAACCTACATCATCTCTCAAGTCTTTTTACATGGAGCATCATAATTGTTGATCGTCAAATAGAAACCATGATGCATACGGTGAAAGGTCGATGAGTTCTTCTGTGTGGGCAGTTCGTGCTGTGGGAGTATTGTGTGGTCATCCAATTAATTTGCTAAAGTTCCTTTTGCCTTCTCCATGACAGTTACAAAAGGACAACACTGATTATCTAAGAGGACCCACTTAAAAGGATCACACGAGTTATATTTGCACTTTTCACGATTAAGGACAAAACCAATGGACAACTTATTTTAAGAGGTACCAAAGGATAACTCTTTCTTGGTCGGTGTTGTAGTGGGATATCCAAGGGATATTCCTTGGTATGCTTAAAATGTAATCATGTGGGGCATTAAGATATGCTATGATGGAACTTGTGTTTTTTACTACATTGGTGTGTCCTGACATGGGACATGCATGGATCTGTCTCTCTACTTTTTGACACTTGGAAACATGTTCACCTCTATTTACTTGAAGAACATGCAGAAGGCAAAGTGTATTAAGTCATCTTGACAAAATAGTGGTATATCACAATTGCTTTGTTCATTTATTTGATTTTTGGCTAAAATAATGGTATATTAATATGCATAACGTATTCATAACTTCTTCAAAGGACATTTAATCATGATGATGTCACTCTTGCAGCAACTGACTGGGGGAGTTCTTCTATCAAGGGATACAGAATTCATTATGTTTTATAGAGGGAAGGACTTTCTTCCATCTGCAGTTTCCAATGCGATAGAAGAACGGAGAAATTCTGAAGTTGGTAAACAGAAACAGATTAGTGATGATTCCTCCATGGATACTACACTTGCTCCTCCATTGAGGGTTGCAAGACTTGCTTCTGTAGATGAACTCTCGGAAGCAACTGCAAAACAATATCCATTCCCATCAACAGAGGATCGAAGCCGCCCAGTTTAGCTATCAAAAGAGTGGAGACCAAGCTATCCCAGGTGTGTTCTGATCTTTTGTAGAATCATATTTTCGTTTAACATTTTTAATTGTGCATCTCTACTAGATATTTACTGTAAATGGTCTTCTAATGCTTATAGTCTTCTCTATAACAGGCCTTGGAGAAGAAGGAAAAGGCAGAGAAACTTTTAGCAGCACTGGAGAAATCTATTGAACCTCCAATAGTAGAATCTGATAGGGGGGCCATAAGTGAAGAAGAGAGAAACATGCTGAGGAAAGTAGGGTTGAGGATGAAGCCATTTTTACTCCTTGGTAAGAGATTTTACTTCAACAATATAGGCATAGAAATTTAATATCTGTATAAAGTCTTTTAGCCTTGAATTACCTGGTCAATAGATGGACTTCAAAAATTATAGGTTGATTGAATCTGGTCTTTTACACGTCTTATTGTAACCTATGAATGAGCTTCAGAATGAAGTATGCCATCCACATTGCTCTTACTTGCATGGGATGTAATTGTGTCATGTACCCTGCATAATAATTGAAATATGGCATACTACCCCAAGTTGGATCATGCTGACTTGCATATAATCTTTGACATTGCAGGTTCATGTGGTTAATCTACAGTAATTCTTAAGGATTTAAGATGTTATCCCCTCAAAGATCATTTTCTTTAGCAGTATATCTAAGCTTGGTTTTAATTCTATGATTCAGGCAGAAGAGGAGTTTTTGCTGGAACAGTTGAAAATATGCACCTGCACTGGAAGTATCGGGAACTTGTAAAGATAATATCCAAAGACAGGTTCGAACATGTTGAAAGTGCCGCTAGGACCCTAGAGGCTGAAAGTGGTGGTATACTGGTAGCTGTGGAGAGAGTGAACAAAGGCCATGCTATAATCATCTATCGAGGAAAGAACTACCGGAGGCCTGCAGATCTGAGGCCTAAGACACTTTTAAGTAAGAAGGAAGCAATGAAGTGTTCTCTAGAGGCTCAGCGCTGTGCGGTAAACACATTATTCCTTCAGTAATTTGTGAGCTTCTGATGGTGATTACTAATGTAAAACCTCAAGTTTTTGTTTCATGTTTTTTTAGTCTTTGAAACTTCATGTGTTGAGCCTCTCCAAAAATATAGACCGTTTACAACATCAAATGGTGAGTTTGTGCATCATAATAGTTTTTCTTGTCTTTTCTTTTACCTAATTGTCATGTTATCCTTTTGACACACATTAAATTATGAATTTCTACTGTATCGTAATATCAGGCCAAGGAGTCTTCAGCAGTAGATCCATCGCAGTTAACTGAGAGTGATAAATCAGATGTTGAGGATGAAACGAATGAGCAGAGCTGGTCCATTGAAAGGGACAGTGGATCTGCTGAATCTTCTTATCAACAAGAGAATACCGAGGTAAGTCATGTACTTGAAGGAAGATGAACAGCAAAAGAGCCCTGTTTGTTGCTGTTGAGGGAGTTACTATGTATTGGTGTTTTAGGTTTAGTTCCACATTGTTGTGAGACTAGGAGTACTATGTATTGACTATTATATTTATAGATCAGAGTATGAGGCTTGGAACTCAACTCTTTCTCTCTCAAGCTTTGGTACAACATTAACATGGTATCAGAGCCACTCAAAAATCCCTCCTAATCTCACCAATACATTGTATCTCCCTCAACAGTTGCAAAATAAATATATATGATAAATAGCATCTCCAAACTTGAAAATTGTTAATATGCTTATGCTCAGGAGGCATTTTGAAGTCTAGTTAGGCTTGTAGATTCCTCTACTTTAATTTATCGTAACCCATGATTTCCATGCATTTTTACATACATATTTAATTATTTGTTTCAAGTTTATGTTGGGAGGGAGGTTAGGTTTTTTTGTTTCAAGTGTATGTAGGTTGTGCACCAATAACTTTGAGTTGCCTTTCGGTGGGGTCACTTTTCCTTTATTTGGTATGGTGTTCCACTAGGGATTTCCTCATTTGATCTCAAGTTCTTGCCCTTTTCTTTATTGACTGAAACTTCATGTCTCAAAGGTTCTTCAGCCATTTTCATGTTACTGCTTTGAAGAGATGAGCATTTGCATATTCATCCAAGGCAACTTGTTTTGTTTGTGTGGGTGAGCGCACGCGTGCGTGTGCGTTCTGTTCTGTTATGCCTTTGTTACTGTTCACATTTCACTCATTCTCTGCTCACCAGGGATGCTGCTCCATCATGTTGGAGCTATGAGATTGGGGCCAGTCCACCACCTAACTTCCTACTTTAAGTTAGTTGAGTGGGTTGCGTCAAACCGTAACTCTTAAAGTTATGAAGTTGGTCCACCTGAGCCCTAATGTTTCAAGTTCGGTGCCTAGGACCACAACCTTAACGCTAGTTTCTGCTTCCTAGGTGGCCACATAGCCTATCTTTTACTGGGTTCGCAAAAACTATGGACCATAACAGTGAATTGTAATCGAAATATATGATTTCTAAAAAAATAAATGATTAGTTATTTCTAAATTATGTGTATGTAAAAATAAGCTGGTTACAGCTGTGACTGTTTCTTTTATCTGGTTACTATCTCGAATATGTCCTCGTATTTCAGTGATAATTTTAAAAGCTGCTTCAAGTTGTGCCGTTCAATATTGACCACAAATGCACAGTTCATATTTTCTCCTATGCCTTGCTTTTTTTATGACCCTGGTTTTGCATAATCTTACTATTGCTCACTATTCTATAATCATCTATGGTCAAGGAAGTGAATGAAGCTGCTGCAGAACACTTACACTTGAATAAGCATGATTGTTTTCCAAATGATGAAGAAGCATGCACCATTACGCCAAATAATGTAATCGACTTCACATTTTCTTTGAATCTTAGACAGGTACAGTCTTTTTTGTTATTTTTATACTCACTTTTGGCATTTCATTCCTCGTACGTAGGCACAATGGGGCCTTATAACCCGATCTAAAACCTACCCGAACGTTCAGGTTTGGATCCTTAAAGCTGTTCACTTAGTTCAGTCCACATGATCATTTTATATTTTATTTTTAAACATTATTTGCATAAGTTTATTTTGTCATGTTTAGATATGTGCAGTATTTTTAAAAAATTGACAATAGAACAGCCATAGTTTCAAATATCAGTCGATTCTGATAAATATTGGCAATATGTATCGGGGTATTAAGATACCCGATATGATATCAGCCGTATTGTATCAGCCGGTATCGAGGCTGATATTGTCGATATGGGCTATTTTGTCAATATTGATGCCCGATATAGCTGATATTGATACTAAAACCCATTGGTCGATACCAATACCAATACTGAGTTAAACCATGAAAACACCACATTTGAACAAGAAAATCTTGCAAATTTCTATATAATTCTTAATCGAAACTTTTATGTTTGAAAAGAACTATTCAACTGACATTATCCGAAAGCCGAATCTGAGTCCAACTAGTGAATTTGGATCCTCAAGTGGATCGTAATTTTTTGGTGGGTTTGGATCTGGATCTGCATGTGGATATTGTAGGATCCAACCCAAATCCAACCCATTGCCTCCCCTGTTCATATTATAGGATTCTGCAGATTTTCTTAATGGTCTTGCTGCAACAGGACAATCGGATAGCTCACAAGCAGGTAGATGAATTTAGTAGGAATGAAGATGTTGGGCTTACCTCTGAATCCACAAATAGCATAAACATGTCTGATAATCATGCAGAATGGATTTCTATTGAGCCTGAGTTCCTCCCAGAGTCTTCCCAGGTATCGACCAATGGCTTTATACTGTATTTCTCTTCATTCTTTGCTGTTTCTCCTTCTGTTCACTGCTTATCTGAATTTTACAGAAGCAAGAGCAGGTTTCCGAATCTGCTGCCAGTAGTTTATCAAAATTTTCCGATGAAGAGGAAGCAGAGTTGTCATTTAAGGCAGCTCAGAGCGAACTGGACCCATTTGTTCACAAGGATATGCTGAAAGATTGCTCTGATCTTGAAAATCCCTTCAGAGCTTCTCCGCTCTCGAACCGTGAAAGGCTTATATTACGAAAACAAGCTCTCAAGATGAAGAAACGCCCCGTGCTTGCTGTAGGTAATGATATTTATGGCCACAACCTTAATCCATGCATTCATGTTCTTCCTCTTTTTTTCAAAGTGACAGATGGTCTCCTTTTGTAAGTTGTATTAGGGATGTTACGTTCTTGGCTGTCTTCTTCGTAACGATATTGATCATGTTACACTTGACTGCTATTATTTGATTGTAGTTATTCATTTGATTATGATCTTAGAAAATTTACTTGTTTGTTGATTTAGCCGGCCATCTATAAGAGAGCCAGTTGGCTTGACTGTCTTCATTTAGTTCAGTATGCTCCCTTTCTCAACAATGCAAGCAGTATACTTATCTATTGCCTCACTTACAGGGAGGAGCAATACTGTCACAGGCGTCGCGAAAACAATCAAGACTCATTTCAAGAAGCACCCCCTTGCCATTGTGAATATCAAGGGGAGAGCCGAGGGCACTTCAGTCCAGGAAGTGATCTTCGAACTAGAGGTATGTTACAGGTGGTCTCAAATCTATGGGTTCAAAGTATTATTACATAGTTTTTATCTCACTAATCGTTTGGGGCAGCAAGCAACTGGTGCCGTTTTGGTGTCACGAGAGCCCAATAAAGTGATTCTATACAGAGGTTGGGGAGAGGGAGAGGCTCCTCCAGGCGAGCTCGAGGAGAAGAAAGATGCAAGAAAGGGATCGAGTGTTGCTGAAGGGGAGGAAGTTTCTCCTGAGCTCATGGAAGCCATAAGAGTCGAATGTGGGTTTTCAACCAACAGAGTGGACTAGTAACATACATTTTCTGTAAATTGTGATTATATCCATTTAACAAACAAATCAAATTGAGCCCCATTTCTCCAAAAATCTGATCCTATGGTTAGAGGTCTCCTTTGAACATAACAAAACTCGTGAGAGTAGATGACTGTAAGCTCTCGTGTATTGAAAATTGTCAGTAGTTGCTCCAAGCAAGCAAATTTTAGGGGGGTGTTTGTTTCGCCGTAAAAAGCGTAACAGTCTATAATTTGTAAATGACTTACAATCAAATTACAACTATGGCGTTTGTTTGGACCGTAATTCGTAAAACACTGACGCAACTCAACTACCACTCACTTGTAACTTAATTACCACTCACATACAGCTCAGTTACAGTTAATTTTATAGTCATATAAATTTGTATTATTTTTTTATGTTGATATTAAATTTTTTTTAATATTTAATATTTTTAATATTTATTTACAATATTAAAACTTTTTAAATAACTAAATAGTTAATTTTGTGGTCAACTTTTTCACCTACGACTTACACATTACGACAAACAAACATTGTAAATACAATATACTTTCCCACTTACAACTTTATATTACAAATCAAACACCTAAAACTTCCATGCATGTAACTAATTTATAACTGTAAAAGACTTTACCAATTATAACTTACAAATTATGATCAATTACGGCAACTCTATTATACTTGAGGAAGTAGCTGAGACAAGAATATAATTCAATTGAGAGAGCGTTGCACTAAAAACATGATTAGATACATGAAAGTCCGTCTCGATGATTTTAGGTAGTGTCCCCAATGAAAGAAGACATGAAAGTCAGTTGCAAGTTTGATCTCGGCTCACCAAAAAAAAAAAAAAAAATCACCCAGGAGAAATTTTGCTGGTGGCCAAAGGGTATTGTGTAAAGAAAAATGTCAAGAGTTCAAGAAAGTATATTTTTTGTACTTCATATAGCCACAACTTGCAGGCTGTAGAAGTCAAAAGGTGTTTCTATTTAAGTAATTTGTTAGAGGTAAACAAAATCCAGTAACAAACTAGATACATGATAATATCAATGCAACTAACTAGTATTGACAAAAATTAAAAGGAAACAAAAAGATATCTCTACTCACCCGAACCTAAATCTACGACTTCCCATGGTGCAGCAACTCCTTTACCTGAGCTAGACCTTATCGGCAAGGAAAAGCACCGATGACAAAAAGAAACCCTAAATCGTGCTGGATATCAAGGAGAAGCAATTGATGCATCAGGCTTCTCCTCATCTGTATTTGATTCAGTGTCACTTGTGAACACGTGTTCCCCCTCTTCGTCTTCCTTGGTTGCTTCTTGGTAGCGTAATACCTGTGGAATTGTTGTTTGAATTCTGCATACCACCCAATTTTTCATCTGAAAATATAAAAGAATTGCACGTTACTTTTTCCTTGAGCAAACCCATTGGAACTATTTTATGCAAAGGAGATGGAGTACTATCTCACCTTGGGATCTTTGAGGTTCTCTTCATCTTTGATTCGATATTCATCCAATGTCCAATTGGTCTTATACCGCCCGCTCGGCCCTAGTTCTCTCGTGTGGTAGATGAACGAGTTCTTCAACGCAAGGACTTCTTTGGTATTCTCATCCTCAACGGGCACATTGCACTCGGCTAACTTCCAGTAGCCGTCAGGGGTTGTACGTTCTTTGTTCTCTTCAGTCATATATACAAAGAAATACATCCAACGCTCTGCTCCATTAGAAATAGTAACTGCACATGAAATCATCACGATCACAAACATATTAATCATGAAGGGTAACAAGGGACATGTTCTATGAATTCTGTGTCCATTGGTCAGTAAAGAAAAAAAAAGGATAAAAATGAAAAGCATATTAACTTCTTTGAAATCTAATAGCTCCAGATTTCAGAAAGCAAGATTGCGGGGGCAAAAAATATGCAGTGAGAGAAACTAGCAAATTACGGAGACAGCCAATCCTTGATTACAATCCAAGTTTGTTAGAAATCAAAGAACGTTTACTTGGAAGGAGGGCTCGAAGAAAAAAATAACGAGCTGTGCGACAGACTCAGGGATATAGCAAGCAAGCAACAACCGTTCTCTCTTTAGGACCAACTATAACAAGCTCGAGACACAAAGAAACAAACGGTGACGATGTCTCATCTCCTCTATTTGCTTGCAATGTCTTGCCCATCAAAGTAGGCGAACGCCGGGGACACCTCTTGCCCTTGTTATGCAACAATTGGTTTTGATAAATCAATGGGCTACAATATAATTTCAGTACAAGTCCCAGCACAAAACATTCAAATGTCATTAGTTCCTCCTATGAGAAAATCAAAACACTAATGAACAAAGTACTAACTACAAAAGGATACCAATTGTGCACAAGTCCACAAGAAAAAATAATATAATATTAACATATAACAGTAAATTTTCAAAACATGGCACCAATTGACCAAAGCACCAACTTCTTGAGGGTTTCAAGTATGCAAAAAGTCTCACAAAACAAACTTTAACATGAAGTAAAATTTCTTAATTGAGATTAAATTAATTAAAAAGTAGTACTTCCGTATCCTAATGGAATCAAATTGCACTTTATTGGCATCCATCTTCTATTTGGATGTCTTATATTTTACTAAAATTAAGATAAAAAACCTAATTTCATAACTCTCTTGATTTAGTCAATGCAAGCTCTTATCAAATAATTCAATAAAGATCTAAAAGGTAGTGTGATCCATAACAAAGAACCAAAAGGGGAAAAAGCATATTTTTACTGTTAGCTTTCATTATTAGATTTCTATCATTAAATCTTAAAAACTTTTTTTTTAAAAAGTAACAAAGATTTGCAGAAGGCTAAATAAACAAATTATATTATAACCATCAAACAAACAATTGAACAAAAAGTACCAACTATGCACAAGTCCACAAGAAAATTAACATAAGAGTAGCACACATCATCGAATTTTTTTTTTTTTTAAAACAAGACTCCATTTGAACAAAGTAACAACTTCTTAAGGATTTCATGTATTCACAAAGTCTAACAATATTTACCATGAAGTATAATTTTCTTAATTAGAGATCAAACTAATAAAATAATAGTTGTTCCGTATCCTAATGGCATCCATCTTCTCCTTAGGGCCTATTTGTTTTTTTTGGAAGATATGGAGGAGAGAAGGAAGAGGGGTGAAGAAAGAATGAAGAGAGGAAGATGTCACTTCTTTCTTCATCCACAATTGTCTATTTGGCAAATTTGGAAGAAGGAAGAGGTCACTTCAAGCTCTCGAATTCACAAAAAAAAAAAAAAATGAAGCCCAACAGCGGCGGTGACAGCTCCGGCGAGAGTCCTCTAGCGATCACATCCCGGGCTCCCCAAGGACCCCTTCCCCCACTCCTCCCTCGCCTGCTCCGTCTCCTCCACGTGGAAGCACGCCCTCTCAAATCCTAGCTTCCTCCAATCAAAATCGAGCCATTCCCTCTCCCTGCCCCACCACTTTGTCCTCGCCTCCAATGGCAGGCCCCTGACCCCTGTTCCCGCCGCTGGTTCCTCCTCCCCCCATGCCAAACAAACATGGAGAAGGAGATTGAAGAAGGATCAGAAAAAGAGGAAGGACGAGAGAGAGAGAGAGAGAGAGAGAGAGAGAGAGAGAGAGAGAGAGACAGAGAGAGAGAGAGAGAGAATATAAAGAAAAAATTGTCTAGAGATTTGAGGTCAACCCAGGCCAAAAATTGGGAGGAAAAAAAAGAGGAAGAGAGATGACACATCAGCTGCCATGTAGATCTCCTCCTTCCTCTTTATTTTCTCTTTCAGTGTAAAACAAAGAATTAAGCTGGGGAAGAGCTCTCTTCCTCTCTCTTCAGTGAAAGCAAACAGGCCCTAGATACATGCCAAATATCTTATTAAGTTTGAGATAAAAAATCTAACTAAAATTAAGATATAAACCCCCTTAATTTTATAACTTCGTTTTCTTTTGACAATGCAATTTATTACCACATAATTTTAATAAAGATCTATAAAGTTAGAATGAAAACCCTAATTTCACAGCTTTGCGTACGTTTCACAATACAATTTCTGACCAATCAATCAGAACAAAAGATCTAAAAAGATCGCATGTTCGATCCACGCCACACAGAACTCGAACAAAATAGAAATCGCGTATTTTCAAACACCAGGATTCATTATTAGATGTCAAAATTAAAATCACAAACTTACTCGGTAGATCCTCTGGATTGTACTTGAACACATCCATCTCCTTGATGGGAGTGGCCGGCATTGGCGCCCCTGAGACCTTCATCGGAAGGAAGAACTGGGCGATGTCTTCCGGCGACGGGCAGAACCGGAACCCGACGAGCGCCCCGGGGTGCGTGCCATCTTCACGGCACTCCGACGGATTGGGAGGAACGCCTGAAACCGGCCACAAGGAGGAGATATCTTGAAAAGGAGGAAGAAAGGAACTCATAATTTGATTGTAGAACTAGGTTTTCACTCTCTATAGTGTTTTTTTTTTTAATTTTTTTTTTTGAAGAGGGCGGCCACAATCTGAATCTCAATCTCAGTTATATATATATATAGGGTTTTTGTTTCTGGGGTTTCTTATTTCCAGCCACCGCGAGTGAGGTTAAGGTAGCCGTCACCGCACGTTTTCTTACTCTGGAGAGTTTTCAGAAACGGAAAAATTCTGCAGCACCGATTTAAAATTTGTCGCAGTAATTAAGGAAATACAATTAAACTTGACGTCGAGCCGTATCAGACCATTTCTGTTAGAAATTCAGTCGAATAAATAGTCCCACGTTAGCTTGACATAGAGATGATCTTAAATATATAAGTAGTTGAACAACTTCTTTTAAAAAGATATTTGATATTGTTATTGTTCTCAACAGACAAATAATCTCCATATTTTTTAAATTTTTATCAGGGATACATACTTAATACTTTTTAATGTAATCTTGGAATAAAAATTTGCATCACAACCTACTCAACAGTAATATTGAAAATATACTATTTTTGAGAATATCATTCAAATTCATGATAAATTATTATGATCATCACCATGCAGCAAGGATTAGTTTCTTTTCATATGTAAAAAGATTGACATCGGGTGTAGATTTTATTTGATTATCATTCAATTTTATATTTATCGGACATTTTTCTTTTCAGACCCGATCCAAATCCGAATCTTACTCAGAGAAAGGTCCGGTCCAACCCGAAACCCAACGGGCGGGTTGAAACCCGTTCGGTATTTCGGGTTCGGATCCAAGCGTCTCTCTAAAACCCTCTTGCAAACCTTGTGGATCTCTCTTAACTCTGCCAATCTCTCTGGAGAAATTCTCAGGTGTGTTCATTGCTTCTCTTGATCCGATCAAACACTGAATCTAAATCAAAACCCTAACCCTAACACTGGTTACGTTTTCTTCGCTGCCCAAAAATTGATCACCAAACCCGAAATCCCCCTTGCTGTGCTCATTTCATGTTTCCAATGTTTTGATTATTGTTTCCCCCCTTTTAAATGCATTTTTCCCCTATCCATTGCAAAGTTGGGATTTTTTTTAGTCATCTGGGATCCTTTTTCTATTTATAATCATTATATAATCATGCTACTGCTTGTGTTAGCTTTCTAGAAATGAAAAGAAATGTACCTTTTTGTGAGAACTTTTGTGCTCAGTGATGAATTAATTGACTTTAAGTATCACGATATTTTCTTTCTGTGATTGATAACTCAGGATTTATTATACATATTGTTAAAAGATCGAACTTTAATGGATTCATCATTTCGTAGAACATAAAAAACGGTTTCCTACATTTATCATGATTAATATTTTTTTTAATTTCAACTATCCCTTTGGTATTTATTGATTTATTTATACACCTATTTTATGTTTTTTGGTCAAAGTATTAAAATTTTTTTCTGGGTAGTATGGACATATTAGTAAACTATATATACTTATAATCTGAGTAATTGTTTAATGATTTAGATATTTTTCTACTTTATTAGTAGTAATTATGTGCAATTCATACTATAGTAGCTGTAATTGAGTAATATAACTAAGGGAAAATGGGATAACTGTGAGTTAGATACATTGTTTAAAAAATATTTTCTCATAATTCATTTGGAAATAGTAGATTGATCTAAAAACTATTTTTGGGAACTTTTCATCATCTAAAAAATATATAATTAAAAAAACGCAACTTCCTCATAATTCTTTATAATTCGTTTATGTGGTGATTAGACTGTATATGCTTATGCACTGCCGAACTGCATGCGGAACAAATGGTCAAATATGTGTTTAACACTGGTGGGTTTTTAAGCTTGATTTTTTAATTTCTACATTTCTTTGAAAATCTCCTCATATACATTTGATTTATTTGTTCTTCCTCCTCTTATTATACATGCTACTTGAATGATACAATTTGTATGGCATTTGGCAGAATTTGTTTGAGGAAATGAGTAGGCTGAATGGTATTTGCGGCTTCTTTAGATCAATATATCAGAGAAACTATTCTCAGGTTGTAGCCATTTTATCTTTCTTAACTTTTCTCATCCAATTTCTGGGTTTATCCGTGCTAGTCAAATAAACTGAACAAACAATTGAAACCAACATGTCTGAGCATAATTTTTTACTTTGATTTTAACTTGGCAAAGAAAACGAAAAGAAGTTATCTCTATGAGTACAATTTTTTTGCTCATTTTATAATATGATGATTCTTTGCTTTGTTTGGATCTTTGTTTTAACTAAGGATTCATATGCTCACTTTTGGTATCATAATTTGGGTTAACACTATAATTTATGTCACCTCCACTTTTTCTACACACAAAGTGTTCCTTTTTTTGCTTGTGGAAGCCATCATTTTCTTGCAAAATTGCTCTTATGTCAGATTGCTTTGGGACAAGTTAAGTTATATTTACCGATATCTTGGCAGCTACTTGATCAGAGTGTTAGTCGACATTCAATTATTGTAACTTTCATTCTCTAGGTAGTTAGTCATTCAACGTTTAGTATAGTCTTGTCCTTATTATTATTATTTCGTGCTTTGAGGACGGAATAACGGTAGGTTAGACTAAAGAATGGACCTGCTAAATATGACATGCACAAAATGTGCATTGAAAATGCTGAAGGAGGCGGCTTTTAACAATAGTACTATCCAGGGTAGTCCAGACATGGGGTTAAATAATCTAAAAAATCGAGAACTATTCTCTAACTTTCAATTTCTGCAGCTATGACTTAGTTTTGGATTTCAAATTATTTTTTTTTAAACTGAAAATAACTAATTTCTATCACCTGTTTCAGACGATAATTTATGGAACTTTGTGATATTGAAATTCAATCAATTTCCGTCACGTTTTAACTTCTATGAGGACGACATGCAAGGTGCTACAACGATTAGGTATCATTTTTCCTTTTGATTCCTTTCATGTTATGGTTAACCTTTACATGCAACTGCCATTATGACCGTGGTTTCAAATATCAGCCAATTCCGATATACATGGCAATATCATATCGGGTTTTGAGGTACCCAATATGATATTAACCCTATAATATCGGGTGTTTCTGTACCGATATCGCCAATATACCGATATTAAAAGCTGTTTGTGGCAATTTTGATACTAAAAATTATTGGCCGACACCAATGCCGATACCAAGATTTTAAACCATGATTATGATATAACCATTTTCCTCATCAATATGGGGTTGGCTTAAAATCATAAATCTAAGTTTAGAAATCTCCACAGATTGGAAGACTGACCGAGTTCTATATCCACTCATTCTTAGTTGGTGCCTAATATTATTTTCATCCTTTTACGCTTTCTTTCTTTTGACTTTCTATTTCTTTCTCATCACTTTGTGGCCCTTTATTTTTTCCATTTCTTACTCATCAATTTGTGGCCCTTCATTTTTTTTCACTTGCCGGTTATCATTTTGTCAACTGCAAATGAAGCCTCAAACATTATCTAATAGATATATAGTAAGAGCTTTTTCGGCATCAAAACATACCAATGTGAGTACTTCTTCAGTTGTTGCGTCAGGGGAAGTGAAAGGGGCTGGGGAACCAAATTTGAGTGATCCTATTAAAAGGGCTGTGCCAGGTGGGGTAAGTTATATGCCCACAATGTAATTTTTACTACACCTAAAGCTTCTTCTCATGCTGATTTGCTTCTTCTTATGTTCATTTTATGGTTCTCTTTGTAGCCAGTAGATCTATGTCTAATCTATTGCTGTACTATTCTAGAATAGTTGTTATTATTGGAATATGTTGACTAAAGGTGATTGTTGAAGATGGAATACGCATACATCACAGAGGATGATTCCATGCAACATGTACATTACATGACTCTAGTTTATCCAGTTGACTAAGTTCTCTTAGAATACTGGATGTCCATACTCCCTGGATACTTGGCAGTTAACTTTGATTTGGATTTACTCCACTGCTAGCAGGGCAATGGATTAACCACAGCCATATGTTGATACAAAGGCAATCATTTTTAACTCTGGTATGAGCAGTAGTACATAGGCGAGTATAAGTTTCATTTGGAATATATTGTACTAGTCAATATAATAATGGATGTTTGTGATTGAGGACATAGACTCAATTACCCCCTCTAGGCTGCAGTAAAGTTCCCTTTCCAGTTATCCTGGTATTGACATCCATATTTCAGGAAGACGGACTCCATGCTTCTCTGTTTGGCAATGTCAATTTGATCTAGAAATGGAAAAGATATTCAGGGTAATGAAATATGTTTAGAGATGCATGGAGTAGTTCTTTTTGAGTGTTGCTGCCACTCTCTTCATTGCTGGTCAGGTGTATTACTTGTGAATTTCTGTAATAAACGTATCCATTTTTTCATACGCCCTCGGTCTTACCTTCGTAGGGGAGGGGGAAAACAACTCTTGTACCTATGTTGTGGAAAACAGAAGCGAGAGGGAACCAGGAGGGTTGGCGGCTTTACAGGTTTTAGTGGCAAAAGACACTTTTTTTGGTGAAAACAAAAGGTTAAAAATAATAAAAAATGTTAAAAATAGAAAATTAGGAAAATATTAGAAATTAAATTGGATAATTAATAAACAATAAAGAAATCAAAATGAAAACCTTAAAGACAATAACATTCATCAATTCTAAGAAGATAATGCATATAAAGTGAATATTTTACTTCTTGAAGTTGGTGTGAGGAGCCTCAAAGCAGACACAACAAAAGCAAGAACAAAGTAGGGCTTTAGTGGTACAACAACATTTGTACCCATTGCAGGCTTCTTGACACCGTTACTTGGACACTCAATGACACTCCAGTTACACATGAAGTCATCAAACCATGACGGGTATCATAGTTCTTTTTCAAAGCCGGTATTCACTAGAAGATGTCAAATACAGATGGTACCTGAGTAAAGGTGTAAATCTATTTTATCAAACTATACTGTGAATTACTATTTCAGAGTGTACCTATCAACATTTTACATAAACATATATAGTATACACATATACCTATTTCTCAGCTCATAGGTTACCCCCTCTGGTTCTCTTAGACACCAGACACTTTTACCTAATTATATGTCTACGCTGTCCGTATAGGTGTATTGTAGTTGATGATTGATATTATTGATTAAGTGGATATTATGATTGTCTCCGTCACTTCTAAATTTCTCCCATTCCCTTATAATATTCTTACGTTTTCTAATCCTACTTTTTCTTCCATTCTCTCACCTTATCATATCTTACTTTTTCTAATCCTATCATCACTTGTCTTCATAAGTTTTCTTCCTTCCAAGTACATCAGAAATATTGGGAACATAGTAGATATCAAAAGAAGATGAAAATATTTTGATTTCTAATATACTTTCCATATTTTAAACATTCTTGTTTAGATGGCATTTGCAAGTACGATTGAAAAGATTGGAGTGCATAGTACGATGTAATTTGTAAGCTGTGTTTGGGTGGTTGAGTTATTGGTAGAAACCCTAGAATCAGCCGGGAAGGTTTTTTTCTTTCAAAATATGCTAATGTTTTGGTAACAGTGGACAATCTTCTTAGTTTAGAATGCACGAGTTCTTGTATCTGCTCTAACTCTATACAAATGTAACTACCTAATTTATTTGATTTTTGCTGCACAAAAATCTGGGATAGCACTTTGTTGTTGCTGTTACGCTGATGTATTTAGTTATCCTTCCCCCAAGGGGCATATTCTTCTCTATAATTGATAAGTTGCAAGGAAAAAGAGCCTCTTCTGTATTTAGTATCTAACATCTATATTGCACAAAATAAAGTTTCTATTCATTTAAAGCCCATTTGATTTCCTTGATCTTTTGAGTTTTGATTTTAGGGTTGTATTCTTCTCTTTAATGATAAGTTATAAGGAAAAAAGAATGTATCCTATATGCAATATCTAATCTCTGTTGCACAACATAAAGTTTCTATGCATTTAGAGTCCATTTGATTTCCTTGAAAATTTTAATTTTAAAGTAATTATGTTCTTAATGTCATAATGCAGCCTGTCTCATGACTGAGCTTTCTGTTGCTTATTGCAACTGGAACTGGGATAACTGTGTACTATGACAAAGAGAAGAAACGACACAAAGAAGGTGAATTATTATGTTATATTGGAAATTTCTTTATTTTTTGGCTTCAACTGCTGTGTTGATTTCCTCAACTTATTTCTACTGTGTTCCCCAACCATTCTATTTTCCAACATGATTATTTGCAGTGTGTATTATCTATCTGGAATTGTTTATTTCCTGTTCCATTATACATTTTCGCTGGTTCACACTGTTGGTTTGGTAGTTCCACTTCCAATTCATGCATCTGGACTATCAATGTGCCCTAAGAAGCACTAACACCGACAACAGGACATTGAGGTTTGTGCATCGAGCTTTCTTGTTCTCTGCTCCTTGCTTTGGCCCATTCTGTTAACCAAAAGGATAATCGGCACTACTCATCTTGATTTTACCACCACCACCCCCCTCTCTCTCACGCACACGCGCACGCCTGTCTGGGTCTGCATTCTCTGTCTTTTTGTGCGAGTTATAGAGTTCTCTTCTTATGGTAAGCGACTCATTTTTTTTCAAGCAGTGAAAAATGTTTATTTATGCATGCTGGAAATGAACACATCAGATCGCCTGCAAGTTCTGCTATTTTCTGATTTTAAGTGGGCTCTATCAATTTCAAATCTGCTAATACCACCTGTATCTACAACTTTTATCCACATGGAAGAAGTCTTTGGACATGCTGTTTGTGCAACAGAAACTCACATGTGAAGCTGTTTATACAGAATTCTCTCTCATTCAAGTAATACGCCTTCTCTCTTTCCATATATATTCCAAATAAAAACCCTTACCAATTCCTACAGGAAATAGAACTCATAATCAGAACATAGATGTTATCCAATCTCTAAAATATCTCGTATAATCACAAATTAAAGTCAAATAAAACTTGTAAAGAATCTACATAATTTAAAGGACATCCATGTTACACTTTGCAATAGAACCCTTCCAGACTAAAATTTAAAATAAATTCCAAAACATTGCAAAAATCTTCGGATAAAGACTGAAAATAAAATTTATTTCTAAATATATTTAAAGATATGCGGTTATATCTTCATAGAATTTTGATGAACTATGTGAATTCTTTATTAGAACACATGGCCCATTCATTTAATGGTTGCAAATGAGGACTGTTTACAAAAAAAAGAGAGATTTTTTATGGATGGTTGGTACTTCCGAAACTGTCATTTTTTATCCACAAACATTTGATAATTTTGGATCCAGGTGAACAATATGGATCACCCATTGATCGCCTCTTCATGTGGTTTGGTAGATGAGAAAAACTTTAATCTTTTTCCTTAGTGCCACCCATGTATACCAGTGTGTGCGCGTGTAGTGGGGGATGGGGGTGGGGAGTGGCGGTGGTGCTGTGTGTGTGTGTGTGTGTGTGTGTGTTGACTGCACATTCAATGCATTTGGTCAAATCTAAAAGCAATCTCACAGTGAGAAGTAATCAGATCCTCTTTTGAAATTGAACCCTTCTCTCTCTCTCTCTCTCTCTCTCTCTCTCTCTCTCTCTCTCTCTCTCATGCTCATGTGTTACGCATGGAGGAGAGGATAGCCTAATAGAGCAAGATTTTCTCTGTTATGGCGATTCACGGATTCAGATACAAATGATGGACCATTTTCATCTATGGGTCTCTGTACACTAAAATGTTTCTGGATGATAAACCATGCAGTTTGAAGACTTATCATCCATGCATGAAGTGATTGCATAATTTACAGTTTTTTTTAAATAATTGGACAAACCAAATAACAAGCTTTTGATTTTTTAACATTGATAAAATATTCATTAAGTTATTCCAATCAAATGATTATTGCTGAATCTGGTATTCATGCTTTCTTTGTGTGGAAGGTGTAACTTCTGAGCAAAATTCTCCCCGTTTATCCACTTATTCATTTTGTATCCTTGGTTAAAGTATCATCCCTAATATACTAACATGCATAAAACATTTGATCTATTTCAAATTTGAGCACATGTTTTAGTGACTCATCTTACTTCCAACTGTGGAAATTCTTGCACTTAGCCATTTGATTTTATTTCAAATTGCAAATACGCTGATGTAATGAGATTGTCACTTGTCTACTCTTTCAATTCTATTCCCGTTTCTATTACTTCACCTCTCCTTTTCAATTGCAGAGCTGATAGTGCAACAAAAGACGGAGCATCTGTTGGAACAGCAGCTATTGGGGGTCCATTCAATCTTGTAAACCATGATGGAAAATCTGTTACAGAGAGAGATTTTGTCGGGCAGTGGACACTAATATATTTTGGATTCACCCACTGCCCTGATATTTGTCCAGATGAACTCCAAAAACTTGCTGCTGCTGTTGATGAGATCAGTAAGTTGTCCCCCCAACCCCGTCGCTGCACCCACACCCACACGCCCACTCGCACCCACCCACCCACACGCGTGCATACGCACACGCACAAACAAAACAAAAGCACCACAAAGACCACACACAAAAAAGAATGGAAAGGAAAAGAAAAAGAAGAAAAGTTTTGAATAGTATTTGCTCATTCTGGGCTCAATTTTGCTTATGTTTCAACATTGATGAAAGAACTATTTTGTCTTGTCGATCTTTCATCTTTCTCTTTTTCTATAACTGTTTCAGGCAATCATAAGTTTATTTTTTTCATCTTTAAATTATGGAATTTTGGAGTAGTTCAGTGATACTTGGTCACAGACATGCGTCTTCAGAGCCCTAGGCATGTTCTGTATTCTCTAGATGCAATGTACATATCTATGACTCTGCATGGATGACGAGCCAGGAATCCAAGCTACATGAGAAACTAATCATGAAATTTGTGCATATCAACACAGGCTTATCCAAACAATCTCGGGTATTATGGATGACTAGAAACAACTATAGCTTATGGTATCACCTATATTCACAACACAGCTCTATGGAAAAATAGGACAACCCTAATCGTAAATTGTTTACCTTTTTCCAGAGATAATTATACATCTTCGTAGAAATGTCTAATTGATGCAAGATTTTCTTTAATTTGTTGAAGTCATTTGCTGATCTATTGTAATCAAATGATGAGTTCAGTTTCCCATTAGTTGTTTATTTCATAGGACAAATAATATTGCTATTTATTAGTGTGAGACATTTTTATATTATATGGCATGCTAAATGAAGTTTTGCATGTTCTCTGCAGAAAGAGAGGCTAGCATCGATATTGTACCAGTTTTTATCTCAGTTGATCCAGAGAGAGATACTGTTGAGCAAGTCCGCGATTATGTCAAAGGTGTGCTTTTCAAAACTCTCATTAAGCGATTAAGGCACACAAATACAACAAAATAATAGCCTCTTCTCCATTTCCTAGTCATAGGGTAGCCTGTGAATCCCTTTTCCTGTTCTTCTGTATGATGCGTCAGTTTTTCTGTGAAATTCAATAACCAACCTTCTATTAAGTTGATGAATTGGGATATCAAATTATTAAAACTGCTTTTCCAATTGTTCTAATTTTTCATGCTTTTAGACTTTTGTACCCAGTTTTTCTGTGTTTTTAACTTATTATGGTTTCCATATATTGAGTTCTCGTGCTTCTGTCATATGCAGAATTTCACTCAGATTTAATAGGCTTAACTGGTACAGCAGATGAAATCAGACAAGTTGCTCGCGCTTATCGAGTTTATTATATGAAAACAGAAGAGGAAGGTTCGGATTACCTTGTCGACCACTCAATTGTAATGTAAGTAGGATCAAGAAACTTAGTTCGCTTATCTTTTTCTCGTTGCAGTCTTTTTCTCTTCCCATTGCATGTGTAGTTAAACTACTTATTCATACCAATTATAGACGGTTCTCTGGTTCAAAGTTGTGGCCGTTTTGGGTAGATTTAGCTGCCCCATTCCCAGAAAAGGCTTTAATTCTGTTTCATCTTGGCTTGCAATGTGCATGGCCTGAGTAAATTACAAGTCAAATGACCACACTGGCAAAACCTCTGCAGAAATCTACAGATTTCTGATATGCTTGTGCTCAACACGCTCTCTCTACAGTTCCAAGTTGGTTCCTGAACCAAAAACATTTTTGAGCGAGAATATATATTGCTTTATGATCTATAATTTGCTTTTCAATTAAATGTATAAAGTGTATTCCTCAATTTTGGGAAATATTTTTTACTTGAACTGGTTGTCACAGTTTGCGACCAATAACAGTGATGGTTGTAACTGTCGCCAATATCCAATCCTCTCTAAAACTATTATCTGAGAGTGGTAGTATTGCGAGTTGATAGTGTTGGTAATTATATTCTGATGGATAAAATCCATAGTAATATGCTATCAATTTTCAGGTACTTGACGGACTCGAACATGAAGTTCACTAAATTCTACGGTAAAAATTATGATGCTGATACACTGGCGGCGGGCATAATCAAGGAAATATCAGAGCTTCAGAAGCAAGGGAAACGATCATGACACATGCTTCCTTCATGAATCTCAGTTTTGTAAATTACAAAACATTTGTAATATTTTACTGGATATTATTCATAAAATTTTGTCAAGCCTGTAATTTTCCAAACAGAGAGAACGACAATATTTCCTCACCAACTTTTATTTGGCAGAGGTTTCAGCGATGTCAATTACATTTCAGACTGCTTGTAAACTGAGATATTATCACAGTTTTTTGTTTATTTTTTCCCTAAATAATTACTATCGAATAAAGTGTGATACAACTATGAGTGATTGCCAACTTTTTTGTTTAATTTTTTTTCCTTATATCTCTTATGTAGAAAAACGCGTAAGAAAAGTATCTCATGGAAGTTCAGTTTAAACTTAATGATCAGATTAAATTGAGTAACAAACCAAAAAAAAAAAAAAAAGAAATTTGGATTAGCATGAAAAATCCAATCTGAACTGATCCAGAGAGAATATAACAATTAAGAATATGAATATAATATGAAAAGAAATATATGTTCTGAATTTGGAAGGAATATATGCAATAAATCTCTCACATTCACATATTTATCATTTAAAAAAAAAAATCGTATACGGCCAGCGAGACTTCACTCATCGCTAAAAGGTAAGAGTGGGTTACAAGAGAGTTTCAGGTTCAAATCCGACTATCACTTATGTCCATAATAGTATAGAGAATAGCATAGAAGGGGGGACATCTTTTTAGTACATAAATTGCATCTTTGTTGTCTTTCTTAGCAGTTTGGTACGTTTCTTCTAAAGGGCTTGAACAAGAGTGAGGCTGACGGTTAATCACGAGTTTTTTTAAAAAAATAAGTCAAAAAAAAAAAATTCTTAATTTTTAGTCTCGATTTACATCACCATCTTTCCTAAATAGCAATTTGACATTTTTGAATTTTCTGAGTCGAGTTTACCTTGTTATCAAAGGCGTTGACTTATTTCTCAGACGTTGTCCGTGCGTTTTGGTGCACGTCAAGTTTCACTATTATTTCTCTAAAAATATGTTACATTTTCCACACCCAAGCCTGGGCCTGGACCGGCCCATTGACGAACGCAGGAAGGGAAGTCTCTTGAAGTAGAAAGTGGACGACAAAGAGTCCATCAAATTGACAAAGATCTGCTCTTTCTCGAAGCAAGAAGCCGATCGATCGGCCGGCTGCTGTACGGCAAAAATTTTTTTTTTTTTTCTCTCCTCCTCTCTTCTCGTTGCAGGTGAGCGGCAGCTGATCTCTCTCTCTCTTCTCATATCTTATGTTTATCGTCATTTTTGGAAATTTTTCTGAGCCGGATCCGTTTCGATTCTCGTAGCAGAGGTTGACTTTACTGTCGATCTCAGATCTAGTTAGTATTGCAGCGCCAATCGATTCAGACATCTTTAGAATGCTGCAATTTGTCATTTCCCATCGAGATCTGCTCTGATATCGGTGGAATTGTATTGGATCTGTGTGAATTTTGGTCTCTAGTCGTGGAATCTGTGTTGATTTTTTTTGTTGGAATATAAAGTTATGATCTTTTTGCTGCTGTTTGAATTGGTTGGACTCTAAAGATTTGATTTTGTAGGTTTCCAGGGCTTTAGCTATTCAAATTGAAAGATAGGAGCTTTTTCATCAAGTTTATAGGCTTAATTAGAATAAATAAAGTTTCGTTTTTGCTGCTGCCGCTCTATAAACTTGTCGTTGTATTCTGAGAGCTGGATCTGGTTTAAATTGTGGTTATATGTTAGATTCTCGATAATATATGCCATAAATTGTTGCTTTCTTTGTGGTTTATCTAAGAGATCTGCTTTGGATCTGCTTGTATTAGGTCTGGAAGTCGATCTTGCATTCGAGAGAGATTAATCTCTGCGGTTATCTCTGTAGTTTTTGGAATTGAGACTGTGAAATGGCACCTAGCACTATTCGAAAGGCCTTGGGAGCAGTGAAGGATCAGACCAGCATTGGACTTGCCAAGGTTTCGAGCAATATCGCCCCTGAGCTGGATGTGGCCATTGTTAAGGCCACCAGCCACGACGATTTCCCTGCGGACGAGAAGTACTTGAGGGAGATCCTCAACTTAACTTCCTACTCGCGGGGATACGTCAGTGCCTGCATTGCCGCTGTGTCGAAGCGGTTAAGCAAGACCCGGGACTGGATTGTTGCGCTGAAGGCCCTCATGCTCGTCCACCGTCTGCTGTCCGATGGGGACCCTGCGTTTCAGCATGAGATACTATATGCCACTCGCAGGGGCACGCGCCTTCTCAATATGTCTGACTTCCGTGATGAGGCTCACTCAAACTCCTGGGACCATTCTGCGTTTGTCCGCACCTATGCACTTTACTTGGATCAGCGTCTTGAGCTCATTATCTACGAGCAGAAGCAGGGAGGTGGTGGCAGTGTTGAGAGCAATGGTGGTCGTCGCCCCTACCAGTCCACTCGGGACCAAAACTGGCGGTCTCCCTATTCTGATTTTGGTGAGCCTGATTCTTATGGTGGTGGAAGTTATGGGAGGTCTTCTTTTTCGTCACCTCCAGCACGGACCAACGGGGATTATAGATACGAGGACAGATACAAGAGCCCCGACCAGGGAGCCGAGGAGAGGAAGGCTCGGACGCCACTGAGGGACATGAAGCCTGAGAGGGTGTTGGGTAAGATGCATCAGCTGCAGCAGCTGCTCGATCGGTTCCTTTCTTGTCGGCCCACAGGCATAGCAAAGAACAGCAGAATGGTCCTCATTGCACTGTACCCTGTTGTCAGGGAGAGCTTTCAGCTCTATGCTGACTTGTGTGAGATATTGGCTGTCCTTCTCGACCGCTTCTTTGACATGGAGTATCCTGACTGTGTTAAGTCGTTTGAGGCCTATGCCAGTGCAGCCAAGCAAATTGACGAGCTTGCTGCCTTCTATAGTTGGTGCAAGGACATTGGGGTGGCCAGGTCATCGGAGTTTCCAGAGGTGCAACGTATAACAGACAAGCTCTTGGAGACATTAGAGGAATTCATGAGGGATAGGGGTAGAAGGCCAGTGGACCCCCCTAGAGAGAAGGGGCCGGCCCCTGAGCCGACAGTTCAGGAAGAAGAACCGGTACAGGATATGAGCAGTATCAAAGCTCTTCCGGCACCTTCAGATTATGAGGAGCCGCCTGTGGAGGAGAAGGTGGAACCTAAACAGCCACAACCACAACAGCAAGAGGGTGACCTGGTGAATCTCAGAGACGATGCTATATCTGCAGTTGATCAGGAAAATAGATTGGCGCTGGCACTTTTCTCTGCAGGAGGGGCAACATCAGCTGGTAATGGATCGTGGGAAGCATTCCCCTCCACAAATGGTGCTTCTGGGGACTCTCAGGTGACCTCTGCATGGCAAACACCAGCAGCAGAGAAGGGGAAGGCAGATTGGGAACTTGCTCTAGTTGAGTCTGCGAGCAATCTCAACAAGCAGAAGGCAAATTTAGCTGGAGGTTTTGACCCGTTGCTCTTGAACGGTATGTATGACCAGGGAGCAGTGAGGCAGCATGTGAGTGCTCAGGTGAGTGGAGGGAGTGCCAGCAGTGTGACTTTGCCTGCCAAAAATGCCACTCCGGTTTTGGCCTTGCCGGCACCTGATGGCACAGTTCAGACCATAGGCGGGGATCCTTTCGCAGCTTCTGCTTCCATCCCCCCACCATCATATGTACAGATGGCTGACATGGAGAAGAAGCAACAGCTCCTGACACAAGAACAACTGATGTGGCAGCAGTATGCAAGAAATGGAATGCAGGGTCAAGCAACCTTGGCTAGGCTTGAAAATAGCTACATTTACCCCAACCCAGCTATGCCATATGGAACGCCACCCATTCATGGAAGCGCTGGAGGATACTATTATCCGCCCTACTGATTGTTCTTTTTCCATAATTTTCTTTTTGATCAAGGGGCGTATGATTCTCTCTTTCTCTCTAATCTGTGAGTATGTGGCGGGCGCAACATTTGTTGGCATGCTAGTTGTTTTGGGTTCCCTTCCTGTTTGTACACGCGTTGAAGAGTGAGCAGCTGGCAGGGATGCAGGTTGCCTTGAAGTAGTTCTGTTCTCTCTGGAGTTTGGCATTTGTGTTACGCCTGCCTTTCATTTATCGGCTTTCTACGTTCTCACATGCAACCTTGTTGGTAAGGGGAAATGGGTGCTCCGAAGCAAATGTCTGCTCAACAGTGCTTGTACTACTTATGCTGATGTTTTATCCTTTTGATTATGTTATAGCAAATATACATGTAGCTGGATAATTTAATAAACCTTTGTTTTTGTTGCCTAGAATATTGGAACTTTTCATGCTGACAACTTGTGTTATGATTACACTGTTGATTAGTGAATCTTGATATTATGCATTAATTGACATATTGTGTTATGATCTAATTGCTAGAGCAACATTATCCTTAATCTATGTGCTACCTGTGCTGAAGTTTTATCCTTTGATGGTGTTAGAGTACAAGTACATGTATCTGTATAATTTAATAAACCTCTGTTTCTGCTGCCTGGTAGTACATTGAAAATTTCATGGCTTTAGATTGTGGTATGATTACTCTAGATTCCAGTGACTCTTAATATTATACATTAGTTGTTGACATATTATGTTATGTTGTTCTAATTGTTAGAGCAACATCATCCTTAATCTATGTATGACCACTAGAAACTGTGGCAATCAGTGTCACCAAATTTGAACTATGGGAGTTCAATAATTGGACCCTGAAATTGTTTGTAAGGGCAGCATTCTCAACCTTGAACCCCATTGGCTTATTATATATTTGCATACTGGATGCTTATTATATATTTGCATACTGGATGCTATTTGGAAAGAAAGCCAGATTTTCACAATTTTTGGTGAAAAGCAGGCATTTAACAGTCTTATCATCACATTAAAAGAGGTTATTTTTTTTTCTTTGTTGAATGTTAGATGCATCTTTTTTGCAATTTTTTGCTTTTACATTGCTCTCTCTCTCTCTCTAGTGAATTTCACAACTCTAGTAGTTTATAGTTTCTTCTCTCTTTATCAACTTTAACTGAAGCCTCAGCTTTATCGTATTAAAATCTTGTTAGATCTCTCTCAGTTTCAGAAAAAGCCAATATGTGCAATGCTTCAGTGGCCGCTCCTGATGAAGTAAATGGAGCTATAAATCAAATTTGATCGGTGCTCCTTAAAAAGAGGTCCTTCACAGAGGGGTACGTATATTACTCTCTTTGATGTTCATGTTTTTTTTTTGTTTTTAAATATAAGTTTCCCCTTTCACTGCTCACTAAGATATGGTTATAACTACTATTTATTCCCATTGTATGTGCATAAAATAAATATTATTATTAAGATTTATCGGCAAGAGGATTATCCTCGCAGATGGAATATTCATCCTTTGGAGTATTATAAGGGGAACATCTGCTTCTTGAACTGAACATGCATTTTCTTTTTGATAGAAATCTGTATTCTGGAGTTAACCTAGGATGTCCATCCTCTACATCTGACCGACGCCTCAACAACCACTTGGATATACTTAGCATACTTTGGTTTCATAGAATATTGGACCTCCATATGCCCTTTGAACCTTTGATGTTACTGGTGGTGTATCATTGCACCTAAAGAGAGTGATGATTCCATGTTACTTTGATCAATAATATGCAGTTTGGTGTGATAAAATGGAATGAAATATGTTTCTGAGATCCTGTAAGTGAGTTAAAAGTTGCATAGATTTCTCTTGTTTGCATCTTGCAGGGATTCACGCTCCGTCGAGTGATATCACTTGCTAATCTCATTTTCTTTTGCACCTGTATGTGCTTTGTTTCCTTGCTCTCAAGATAACCTCATGGGAGAAGGAAGAAAACAACTCTTTTAACCAGTTTGCTCAATGTCACCAGATTCATTGTGGACTTTGGTTCATAGGACGGGTTTAGGGACTGGTAATATCACTTACTATACGAGTTGTGTTGTAATTGTATCAATATTTGGTTTGCGGGTCATTTCAATCATTCTGCATGTTTTTTTTTTTTTTAAAAATTCAGCATTGGTTGTATCAGTATCAAATGATGGTTTAAAGTATTAGTATCGTAATACCAATGTGAGCAATATCAGCCTATTTTACATGGTTGATATTGTTTTGGGTACCTCAAAACCTGATACGCTATTGAAACCTTGTATGGAGTCTGGACAAACAATTCATGCATAGACGCTTGGAGACTTGCAAGATTAGGGATTATGACAATGATAGATGAGATAGACTTGTGTCATTTCAAAAGGATTTGAGTCTGAATTCTTTCCACTCAAATTCAACCAGCCGACATTCGAATACAAGATTCACTCCGTTAAAATTGATCTATATTATTTTAAGTATCTATAAACTAAAAATCAAATGTTTTAAATACTTTTTTGCCCATGCATCAAGTAGGAAAAAACGGACGGCCTAAATAGTAAGTTGGTTAGTTTAACGGTGTAGAACTTTTAAAACCTAACAAAAATTGGCTTGTAAAATGTTAAGATCATAATGAAATGGCCGGGTCGAGAATTTATATGTCTAAAAATATAGATCTAACTAACTCACTACTTTCGACCCGACCTTTGAATCCTTGATGAGCTAATTCAAAGACGGATCGCGGAAGCCAAGCTGCAAGGCCACTTTACGCCTTCAGCTGCCAAAGTTTTCGACTCTCCCCTCTCTGAAAACATCCTGGAATGCAAGTTTCCGAGGAAGTTTTCAATTCCAACCTTTGGCTACTACTCCGGGGTGAGCGATCTCATCTAACACATCAGGCATTTTCGGGACAAGATGGTCTTTTCCTGCAATAATCCACTATTGTGCATCACTTTTTCCTCCAATCTGTAAAGTGTGGCATCGGATTGGTTCTACTCTCTCCCACCCCACTATCTCCGCAACTTCGAAGAGGTAACGAAAGCGTTCTTCACTCAATACGCCTCTCGTCAGGAGGTCAAGAAGAACAATCATCTCATCTCCGTCAAGATGAGGCAAAACGACAACCTCAAATCATAAATCAACTTATTCCAAAGTCAACTTGCCAAAGTCCCTCACTGCAGTGAGGACGTCTCTGCACACACGTTCATCAATGGGCTGCAGGTTTCTCACCCCCTGTACAAGCACCTACTCAAGCACGTCACTTAGATAAGCGAAGTCTTGTCCCTTTCTTAGCCCTACATCCAGCTGGAGGAAGTAATGAAGACTTCCTTCAACCATACCGTGAAGCATGGTGACGTAACTCCCCGATTCTAGATATACGTATCACAGTATCGGTACTCGATACGGCGTACAAACTTGATTTAACCTTTCTGGTAATCAGATTAAGTAGGTTTTAGTATCAGATCTTGTACTTAATTACTGATGGAATTATTGAGTATATTGTGTTTATTCCCTATACTGAGGCTTAGCGTACGTACGTGAGAGTATTTTTGCCTTGTGTTTGAATGTCACCGTAGCGTCTCCAGGAACGGGACATTACAGGTGACGTCAGAGGAAAGTCAAAGTCTCTACAGGAAGCCTTTGCCCGCGCCTAAGATCGGAACCGAGGGCAGCCCCACTTCAGGAGACAGGGGCTCCCCTATCCTTTGCGAAATCTGCTCCGAACTTTTAAGCCAATGGAATAACATTTCACTCCGTTAAGGCTCCCCATCAACGAGGTCTTCAACACCATTAAGGACCAGTCGTGAGTTAGACGCCCGAGACAAATCCGATAGGATCCCTTGCTCTCACTATCCAGAGCAGAAGAATATTGCTTCTACCATGACTGCAAGGGACATAAGATCATTCACTACTGTATTCTCCGGAAGTACCTGGAAGAGCTCATCCAACAAGACCTCCTCAAAGAGTACATCCTCACTCCAAAGCAATCTCTGAATCTGGACAGTTCAACGCTCCATTGCCTATCCAGTTGCAACACCTAATCACTTAATACAAAGCAATTGAGTGATCCCACGTTTTCAAGAGACATGGCAGTATTCTTATCCCTGTCATTTTCTGTATTCCAATTCCATGTGTTCCATTCTGATATTGAATAAAATGATAGTTCTTTTCCTAACCATTGCAGACCTTCCAAGCTAGACATTTCGCTGATGGGATTTTCCTAACTCGGAACTACTTCGTTACCGGGATTTTTCCTATTCGGAGAACTGTGTCTATATGCTTCGCTGATGGGATTTTCTCCTACTCAGAGATGACAACGCAGACTTGCCTACCAGCCCCTTTCTCGATTAGCCTATGAAAATCGAAAACCTCTGCTGTGGGTTTTTTCCCACTCGTAGTTCCTACTCTGCTGCAGGAATTTCTCCCTCTCTGAGTCCCCATTTGATGTTCCGCTGATGAGATTTTTTTTCACTCGAAAACACAAACTCTAGCCTACGGTCTCCCCTTATCTGACCTACTGGCGGATGAACCTTAGGAAGTTTTCCTCTGTCCAGTTCATGCCGGATCGCCACTCCGCTGCTGGGATTTTGCCACTCTGAGTAGACACATCTAATCTGTCGATGGGTGATACCCCTACTTCAGGACCCTATCGAGGTCATGGCTCTGTGGGTGAGATTTTTCTACCCGGCGACTGTGAGCTCGACTCTGCTGCTGAGATTTTCCTCACTCGAAGTTCAACCCACTGTTAGAATTTTCCTACTCGGAGGTCCAGATCGCCACTCTGCTCTTGGGCCACTCTGCTCTTGGGATTTCTCCCACTCGGAGTCGATACATCCAATCTGTCGACGGGTGATACGCCCACTTTAGACCTCTTTCTAATTTGCAAGTAAGTGTTCCAGAGAGCCTATGATTGCATGAAATATAAGGTATATACATGAGAGTTTTCTTATTTGGATTATCTCCTCGACATACTAGTTTTATGTGATTACAGGCTGGAGACATCAAGGACACCGGAGAAGACAGTCGTGCAGGTATTATACGAACATCACCTCTGTGAATGTATGCATGTGTTACTCATCCCGAGACGACATGGTTGTGTATGTTTAGCCTATAAGCGCATGAGATACATGGTATATACATGAGCGTTTCCTTATTTGGATTATCCCTTCGACGTACTAGTTTCGTGTGATTAAAAGTTGAGAATGCATAGTCTTGTCAGTCTAATCTATTTAATTTACGTCTTATGTTTTCTTATATTACTGCATCTAACGTTTAATCTAAGTTATTTCATTGCATGCTTGTATGTGCATCATTTCTCCGCTGTTGGGATTTTCCCCTCTCGAAGGCCCAACTCTGCTGTAGGGATTTTTCCCTCTCAGAGTGCTACCAAATTTTATACTTCGCTGTTGGGATTTCTCCGACTCGGAGGTCTAACTATGCTGTAGGGATTTTTTCCTCTTGGAGTCTCGAGTTCATAGCTCTGCTGATGAGTCAAACCCCTACTCGAAAGCGTATGTGAATTCAACTCTGTTGCTGGAATTTCCCCAATCAGATGTAAAAAATTAGCAGGCACAGCTAATGGGATTACCCCCACTTAATTAGCAGGTACTGTTGAGGGGACTATCCTCACACAGGAACAACATTGCAAACTTATCAAACCATCCACATGCTAATGGCAGGTGCTCAGAGGAGAAGTGATCGATTCTGAACAAAGCTTATAGTTAAGCAAACCTGCGATGTTGGTTCTTTGATCAAACATGAATGGTTTTAACAAACTGATGCATTTTGAGTTGATGTCACTTTTTGTGTCTTTTTTGAATATCATTAACAAGGTGAGAAATCAAGAGGCATAAACTTTTCTTAATGCTCACATGAACATGTTATAACAATTAACAAGCTGTATTATTCATAAAATGCACACTAATTATTTAGTGTAAGCTACTGGTATATATAATTTGTACACGATCAAGGGGCCAGGACTTGGGGAAGGAGATCAGACTTGGTGCCCAGGACCCTAGCCTTGGTGTCAGGAAAGAACTCCATTCCTGGCAATGCATCAATTTTCTCATCTTCCATGACCCCGACTGGACAGCTGAGCAGATGGCTGGGGATGTCGGAATCAAGGAATCAAGAACGTCAGTCGCGTACATCTGCCAGTGGCACTTCACGATCCTGTTCACCGTGTGCACGCACTGCAGGCTCTCCGGCTAGTGGGGAGGCCTCCGCGTGCGTCTGGAGGTGCTCGTACCAGAGAACAACCGGAACTTGTGGATTTCGCCTCTGGAGCGCCTTCGGGTCACAAGATGGTTCGGTTGGTACACTCCCATTGTGATTTCTGAGCCCCTGTCTCTGTCCATGGACCTCTGGTTGATGTTGGCTGATTCGATGAGTATGTACTCATCGTCCGCTGGGAATGAGAAAGAGGTAACATTGGTTTGATCTCTACTATTATAAGTTAAAAGCTTTTCAACTTTTGATTACTCACCGATTTGTTGGAATATCAAATAAAAATATCTTTTATGACATTAAATTTGAAAGTAGAAGAGATACCATAAGGTGAAGAAATGAAGAATCATTATCATCAATTAGGAGAAATGAATAGTCATCATCAATTGAAAGAAATGAAGAGTCATCATCATCAATTAGGAGAAATGAATAGGAGAAATGAAGAGTCATCATCAATTGAAAAAAATGAAGAGTGATCATCATCAATTAGAAGAAATGAAGAGTCATCATTAATTGAAAGAAATGAAGAGTCATCATCATCAATTAGGAGAAATGAAGAGTCATCATCAATTGGAGAAGTTAAAGAGTCATATATGCATTATTGTCATTTGTTTATGTCATTAAAATAGATGGTTGGTATTCTTATAAGTTTTTTCTTTGAAGCCTATAAAAAACTAGTGTACCTCTTTGTTTTTTCCAAGCAAGCAAGAAAGAAAAGTTGAATAAGATCTATTTTTCAGTTAAAATTTTAGATTATAGTATATTAGTCCGTAGACTAGTATACAACAATTGGTATCAGAGCCAGTTCAATTTTTTTCATTTCCTCTTCTCCTCATGGCCTCCACCAACAATCTCATTAATCCACAAGTACCCAAGTTATTGAAAGATAACTATGAGAGTTGGTCAATTCAGATGAAAACTTTATTTGATTCTCAAGAGTTGTGTGAGCTAATCTTTGATGGGTTCAAGGAACCCACACCGGAAGTAGAAGCCATCTACACCGCCGAAGAGAAGAAGGCTCTTAGAGAGCAAAGAAAGAAGGATAGTAAGGCTCGTTTTCTAGTCTATTAAGGGTTAGATGAGTCTACATTCAAGAGAGTTGCCGAAGCAACGACGAATAAGGAAGCATGGAAAATCCTTATTACCATCTACAAAGGAGTCGAGCGGGTGAAGCAGATTTGCCTCCAAACTTTGAGGGGCGATCTTGAAGCCGCTCAAATGAAAGATGAAAAAAAAATCTCCTATTATTATTCACGATTACTTCTAATTGTGAATAAAATGAGGAGAAATGGAGAGAAAATGGAGGACATCCGAGTGATGGAGAAATTGCTCCGATCCATCACATCAAAATTTCAGCACGTGATGGCGGCAATTAAGGAGTTCAAGAATTTGGAGGAGATCTCAATAGAGGAGCTTTTGGGATCTCTTCAAGTTGATGAACAACGCATGCAAAAGAAGACTGGTTCCATAGTTTTGAAACAAACATTAGAGTCAAAGTTGACTCTAAATGATCAAGGCTCACACAGTAAAGGTCGTAGTCGTGATAGAGGTAGGAGACGTGGTCCCAAACAACGAACCACTCAAAATCAAGTCAAGCTCCAAAGCTTCAGAGGTCGAGGATGAAGCAATCGGGGAAGATTTACATCTGGACGTGAAAACAAGAAGATTGTCCAATGCTACAACTGTCAAAAATTTGGACACTATGCCTCAAATTGCTGGCACAAAAGTGAAGATCTTACCAATCTCGCCGAAGTAACAAATGATATGGGTAATAATTCTACTCTTCTTCTTGTCATGATGATTCAAGTGTTCAGAATGATATTTAGTACCTTGACTTGGGTGCTAGTAACTACATGTGCGGGAAGAAAGAACTTTTCATGGAACTTACAGGAAGAGTTCATGGAAGTGTGAGCTGGGGAAGTTCTTCAAAACTCCCCGTTGAAGGCAAAGGGAAGATCAAAATTTACCAAAAGGATAGAAAGCTCGAGTATATTTCAGATGTTTATTATATTCCTAACATGATAAGTAATATTCTCAGCATTGGTCAATTACTCGAAAAAGAATATAAAGGATATATGGAGAACAACCATCTTTGGCTGAAAAATGCAAAAGGTCTTATAGCTTGTGTTAAAATGAAAAGGAACTGCATGTTTCCCTTGCATCTAAACACGAAAGTTGAGAAGTGTTTTCAAGAACTCATGAAGAATGAGTCATGGAGGTGGCAACTTCGCTTCGGTCATCTAAACTTCAGCGGCCTGAAGCTACTATCTACAGGCGGCATGGTACGATGTTTACCAACAATCGATCCACCAAATCATACTTGTGAAGTTTGCATAATTGGCAAGCAAGCACGACTTCTTTTTTCCCAGTGAAAAGTCGTGGAGAGCGGAGGCACCATTGCAACTTGTTCATACTGACATCTGCGGACCACTAGATCCCGTCTCTTTAGGAGGTAATAGATATTTTATTACCTTCATTGATGATTTTAGTAGAAAGTTATGAGTGTACATTCTTAAATAAAAATTTGATGTTTTTACTAGCTTCAAGAATTTAAAGCTCTTGTTGAAGCGGAGAGTGGCCACAAGCTAATAACTCTTCAATCTGATCGAGATGGTGAGTACACATCATATATGTTTCAAGAATATTGCAGAGAGTAAGGTATAAAGAGGCAGTTTACTACTGTCTACACACCACAACAAAATGTCATCACAGAAAGAAAGAACCGCACTATTCTTGATATGACAAGAACCATGCTCAAAGAAAAGGGGTTGCCGAAGTAATTTTAGGCGGAAGCTGTGGCATGTTCAACTTACTTGCTCAACCGGTGCCCGACGAAGCAAGTGAAGGGCAAGACTCCTCAAGAGGCATGAAGCAGTTACACGCCTAATGTCATACACCTACGAATTTTTGGGTGTGTTGCATATGCTCAAGTAGCTGAAGTCAAAAGGAAGAAGCTTGACAATCATGGTGAAAAATGCATTTTCACCGGATATAGCGAGGAGTCGAAGACATACATGCTCTACAATCTGCTATCTAAGAAACTAATGATTAGTAGAGACATTGTCTTCAATGAAGCTGAAGTATGGAGTTGGAGCAATGAAGAGACTGTCAAATAGCAACCCATGGTGAATGAACCTGACAAGCCCTTACAGGAGGTTCCATCACTAGCTACACCACCATCTACTCAACATGCTACACCGTCTCCTGAAAGAGGTTTTCTATCTTCTGAGGAAGGTAGTAGTAGCAAATCCTCCGTGCAAAAAGATTCCATCAAAATGAGAAGCCTCAGGGAGATCTATGAGCAGATAGAAGAAGATGGAGAGACTAATCTCTTCTTTTTATATGCTGATCACGTGGCTCTCACTTTTCAAGAGGCTAAGGAAAAAGATTGTTGGCGATCAGCAATGAAGGAGGAGATGCATGCCGTCCAAAAGAACGATACATGGGAGTTGACATCACTTCCACAAAATCACAAGGCAATAGGTGTCAAATGGGTGTACAAGATCAAACACAAAACAGATGGTGAAGTTAATCTGTACAAGGCGAGGCTTGTAGCGAAGGCTACAAACAAAAATACAACATCGACTATGAAGAAGTCTTTGCACCAGTTGCTCGATTGGACACGGTGAGACTATTAATTTCACTTGCAGCTCATCACAGGTGGAAGATATATCATTTAGATATCAAGTCAGCATTTCTCAATGGTATTCTTTAAGAAGAGGTGTATGTACAACAACCAGAAGATTTTCTGGAAAAAGGTAAGAAGACAAAGTATATCGCCTAAAGAAAGCCTTGTACGGCTTAAAGCAGGCACCATGGGCATGGAATGCCCGAATTGATGGTTATCTTCATCAAAACGACTTCACCAAATGTCCTTATGAGCATGCCATCTACATGAAGAGGAACCATCAAGGCGAATTTCTAATAATTTGTTTTTATGTTGATGACTTGTTATACACAGGAAGTAGCGCCGAGATGCATGCTGAATTCAAGAAGGCGATGTTCAATGAATTTGAGATGACGGACAATGGATTGATGTCCTATTTTCTTGGTATCGAAGTGAAACAACAACAAGATAGGATATTTATATCTCAAAAAAAGTACATGAAGGAGATCTTGGAGAAATTCAAGATGAGTAATTGCAACTCAATGAACACCCTTATAGCCACAGGAATGAAGCTATCAAGAGAAGAAAATGGAGAGTTTGTAGACTTGACTTTTTCAAAAGTCTCAGTCTGAGATATACTTAACGATCACAAGGCCTGATATTATTTATGGAGTCAGACTTGTGAGTCGATATATGGAGATATCGAAAGAGTCTCATTGGCTAGCTGCAAAGAGGATTCTAAGGTATATCAAAGGCACACTCAACCTTAGTCTATTTTATACTTATAGTGAAACTGCAGAGTTAGTAGGTTATTCAGATAGCGACTGGACGTGACCAAGATGAGAGAAAAAATACCACTGGCTATGTCTTTTATCTTTGGTCAACTGCATTTTCATGGACCTCAAAGAAGAAAGGAGTTGTGGCCTTATCTTCATGCGAAACAGAGTATGTGGCAACTTCATCTACTGTATGTGAAGCAATTTGGTTGCAAAACATTTTAAAGGAGTTGGATCATCCACAAGAAGAAGCGACTGTAATATTTGTGGACAACATATCAGCAATCCAACTTGCAAAGAACCCAGTACATTATGGGAGGAGCAAACACATAGGTACGCGATTTCATTTTCTCAGAGGCTATGTAAAGTAGAAAACCGTAGAGCTGGAGTATTGTCATACCATGGAGCAAGTAGCAGATATTTTCACCAAGCCATTGCCAATTGAACCTTTCAGAAGACGAAATGCTCGGTATGAAAACATTTTGATTTGAGGGGGCGTGTTGGAATTGTTGCGCGCCAACAACAACCACAAAGAGGAAAACCCTAGATCTCAGATGCAAAAGAACAATACTACCAACAGTAATAACACAATCCCAGAGAAAGAGCACAAATCAGATTTAACGAGGTTCGGCCTTGTTGCCTACGTCCTCGGGGCAAGAAAGAGGGGTTTCTATTGATTTGTATGAATCAATACAATGTTACAGCAATGGAGATGAAGAGAGAGCTACCTCTTTTCTCTTCTCTTCGCTCACAAACCCTAGAAATCCAATCAGCCCTTAAATAGGCTTCAAATCAGCACTTTTCCGAAACAGCCTGACCCGACTGTCGGTCGACCGGTCGGTCGACCGACCATATGCACCGGTCGACCGGGCCGGTCGATCGTGCCAACCGAGAGTTAGGCACTTTCAGTCGGTCGACCGGACGGTCGACCGTTCTCCTTTTGCGGTCGACCGGACCGGTCGACCGCTACTCCTGTGCATGTCTGCGTGCACGACGGTCGACCGGGCGGTCGACCATTCTGCTGCTTCTGCTGACGGTCGACCGGGCCGGTCGACCGTGTGCCTGCTGAAGCTACTGTTTCTGTTGTTTCTGCTGCTGCTGATTTCTGGATCTGAACGTCGACTTCCTCGACGACTTCCTCTCTCTTCCTACAATTCTTCACCTCGGTGAAGATTTTTCAAATCTGAGCCGATCTCCAACGTATCCCAGTCTATCACCTGGCGAAATCGACACACGATCTCGGCGAAATCGACACACGATCTCGGCTTGGAATCTGTAGCTCAGCTATCCACTGGAATGCACCATACATGCCTTCCCTACACTTCACCTTAGGAGAACTTCCATACATACCGATCACCGAACGTGGCTCCTCCTTCGCAACTTCACGACCTCACGAAGAACTCATCATGAGCCAACACTGACTCTTCAACTGACTAGCTCTATCTAGTCTACATGTCTTCAGCTGACGGTCCAAACAAGTCTGCGTAGAGCACACCGAACACCATCATCGGCTTCAACTGGATGCACACCACTCCTTATGTAAGCTCAACATCTTCTCACCAGAAGATCAATCTGTTCATCGAGATCACAACACCTCACCTCTACGTGAAGTCCAACTCTTCACCTCTACGTGAAGTCCAATCAGCCACAATACTCCACCTCTACGTGAAGCCTCTCCACCTCTACGTAAAGCTCCAATCGGTTACAACTCTTCACCTCTACGTGAAGTTTCAAACAGCTTCTCGAGAATCCAAACAGCTTCATACGGGTTGCATCACCAAATGGGTGCGCCTTTACGGCTGCCTACGTATCTTGCCCAAAGGATCAAGCCAACCGTAGTTCATTGAAATGAGCTTTATCAAGCTCAAACATTTGTACCTGAATCTGCAATAGCGAACCTGTCTGACTGAGTCATATGAACCTCCTCACGACCATCATGGAGAACAACGGCCTTCAACTTGATCTTGTCGCGATCACAAGCTTGAGATTCATGCTTCTTTACCCACAAGCGTGGTTTTACCTTGGTTCCAATGGCTGCATACAACTCGACATCCTCAGCAATGTCTTTAACCTGTTCAACATCAACCTTGGTTACATGATCTCCACCCGGTGTCACATCCGGTGAAGTCTTCTCTAATGCCGAACCAACTGGAGATGGTGGAGTAGCATCAACTTCCACCCGCTACGATACTTCCTTGGTCTCCGTCCTCTCCACCTGCTGAGAGACAGTTGACTTCAATACTGAAGTCTCTCCAAATGTGACATGCCTACTCAACACATCTTGTTTTCGGGGTCCCACAACCTGTAGCTCTTCCCTTTGACACCCAAAAACACAAACTTCTTTGCTCGCAGATTCACCTTGCCGTTCTTGGCACCGAAGTAGGTCGGACTTCCAAATTCCCACAGCAAACCATGATCTTGAGCAGCTTTCCCAGACCAAATTTCCAATGGAGCTTTACTTCCTATCGCAGTCGATCTGTTCATGAGATGGCTAGCATACACAATCGCCTCAGCCCAAAACGATTTATCTAATCCTGCATTAGACAACAACCACCGAACCTTCTCCAGTAAGGAACGGTTTACTTCCTTAGCCAACCCATTTGTACCTTCTGTGAAGTGAGTAGCAATACCGGTGTTCTGGCCAAATCGTAGGAATTGGTTCATGTCTCTTCCAACATTACCAATCTGTAGCTCTTTTATCTTCCTACCAATTTGCTTCTCCATTCTTCCTCTCCACTTCACCAACATATCTAGGGCTTCACTCCTTTGTCTCATAGGATATATCCAACAATGCCTAGATAAACTGTCAACAAAAGAGATAAAGTACCTGTGACCTCCAAGCGATGCAGTCTTAGCAGGTCCCCAAATGCTCACGTGAACACAATCAAGAAGACCTTCTGAGTGGTGAGTACTGGTGCTGAATTTCACCTTCTTCTTGTCCAGAACGCTGTGTTCACCTTCCAACTTGCAGGTAGCAGCACCTTCCAACGATCCCGTCTTTGCAGGAGCTAGCAAAGACCTTTCATCTTCATGTCTGACCTCCTGCCAGACCTCCGTGCAACCATCATCTGAAGAACTAGAAGTCTCCACCTGATCTGTAATCGTACTACCCTTCAAGTAGTAGAGATTGTCTCGGCGGACGCCCTTCATCACCACCATCGAGCCTTTGATCATCTTGAGAACACCATCTCGAACAGATATCATTAGACCCGATGTTTCCAAAGCACCAACAGAGATTAGGTTTCTCTTCAATTGAGGTACATACCTCACTTCTTTCAGTTCCCTTACCATCCCATCAAACATTTTGATTTGGATTGTACCTACACCCTCCATGATACATGGATGATCACCCATAACGACTGAACACCCTTCCAGTTTCTCAAAGTTAGAAAACCAATCCCGATTAGGGCACACATGGTATGTAGTACCTGCATCTAAAACCCACTCATTTTCTCCTGAGTGGCCAACGATGGGAGTAGTGACTGAGAATGAGAAACCCGACGAGTCCGAGTCTGATCCACCTGCCTGTGAAGTACTGCTCTGAGTACGGACCACCTTTGCAAGGTTTGCCTCAGTCTTAGACTCTTTCTTCTTCCCTTTAGCTTTTGGACAGTCCACTTTCCAGTGCCCTAATTCTCTGCAGAAGGCACACTGTTTCTTCTTCAGATCCCTGTAGCCCGGCCTGGACTTCGATCTCCCTCTTTCATCTATGCCCTTCCTATATGAACCCCTGCCTCTTACTGCTAGCGCCTCTGCTGACGAGCTTGACTGAGAAGGCTGTCTCTCCTTTCTCCTCGTCTCATAATTTGCCAAAGCAGACGACACTTCATGATAGTCCAGAGTCTGTCTACCATTTATGAAGGTTAATGTGAATGTCTCATACTCTTCCGCAGGGAGAGAGTTCAAGAGGATTACCGCCTTGTCTTCCTCATCTATCTTGACATCCACATTGACCAAATCCGTAAGAAGTTTCGTGTAGCGATTTATATGTTCATTCACGGAGCATCCCTTCTTCATCTGAAACCCGTACAGCTTGCTCTTCAGCTGCAATCGCGATTCTATACTCTTGGTCAGATATTTCCTTTCAAGGATCTCCCACAGCTGCTTCGCAGATGTCTCGTGTAACACAAGATATTTGATGTTTTGTGTTAGACACGATCTAATCAAGCCACACGCAGATCGGTTCATCTTCTCCCACTCTTCTTCAGTGGTTTTACCTGGCTTCTTCTCCAGAAGTAGAGTATCCTCGAGGTTCGATGCATTTAGGGCATCCATCACCTCGCACCTCCATATCCCAAAATTGTTAGTGCCATTAAACTTTACCACATCAATCCTCGAATGAGGATTCATGGTCCTCACTGATGTACTTTCTTCTGCCATTTATCTAACAGATCCTCTATGTATGCGGAAACCAAACGGAGATAGATACACAACTTTGATAAAAATCAGTTTTTTTACCTTCTCACGAAACCCTAGAATGAGTTTCTGATCAGATCTACTCCTCCAATGATTACTTGAGTACTCCTTGCGATGTTCTGAGATCGACACATGATCCCATGAACACGACCACCGCTGATCTGAGATCGACACACGATCTCCACCAAATCAGCACTCGATGCCCTCCGAATCGCCAGAAAATCTCACGAAGAACCTGGGATGCTCTGATACCACTTGTTGCACGCCAATAACAACCACAAAGAGGAAAACCCTAGATCTCAGATGCAAAAGAACAACACTACCAACAGCAATAACACACAATCCCAGAGAAAGAGCACAAATCAGATTTAACGAGGTTCGGCCTTATTGCCTACGTCCTCGGGGCAAGAAAGAGAGGGGTTTCTATTGATTTGTATGAATCAATACAATGTTACAACAATGGAGATGAAGAGAGAGCTACCTCTTTTCTTTTTTCTTCGCTCACAAACCCTAGAAATCCAATCAGCCCTTAAATAGGCTTCAAATCAGCACTTTCCCGAAACAGCCTGACCCGGCTGTCGGTCGACCGACCATATGCACCGGTCGACCGGGCCGGTCGACCGTGCCTAACCGAGAGTTAGGCACTTTCAGTCGGTCAACCGGACGGTCGACCGCTCTCCTTCTGCGGTCGACCGGACCGGTCGACCGCTACTCCTGTGCATGTCTGCGTGCACGACGGTCGACCGGGCGGTCGACCATTCTGCTGCTTCTGCAGACGGTCGACCGGGCCAGTCGACCGTGCGCCTGCTGAAGCTACTGCGCCTGCTGTTTCTGCTGCTGCTGATTTTTGGATCTGAACGTCGACTTCCTCGACGACTTCCTCTCTCTTCCTACAGGAATATCAAATAAAATGTCTTTTATGACATTAATTTTGAAAGTAAAAGAGACACCATAAGATGAAGAAATGAAGAGTCATCATCATCAATTAGGAGAAATGAAGAGTCATCATTAATTGAAAGAAATGAAGAGTCATCATCATTATTTAGGAGAAATGAAGAGTCATCATCAATTTGAAGAAATGAAAAGTTACCCTGAATTGAAGAAGTTAAATAGTCATATATGCATTATTGTCATTTGTTTATGATATTAAAGTAGATGTTGGTATTCTTATAAGGTTTTTTTTTCTTTGAAGTCTACAAAAAGGTAGTGTACCTCTTTGTTTTTTCAAGCAAGTAAGTAAGAAAGAAAAGTTGAATAAGATCCGTTCTCCACTTAAAATTTTAGATTATAGTTTATTAATCCGTAGACTAGCATACAACACAATCATCATCTTGGCATGAACATAGATCATGGATCTCCTCGCCCGCTGTGCTCTGTTGTAATTGGTGTCAGGCTCCGGCTTCTCATGCATGTAGTCTGCCACCTTCCTCACTTCCCAGTTCCCCAAGCAGAAGAAGGTGAGGTAGTCCTTCGGGTTCGCCCACGATATCCCCTTGGCACGAAGCGCCAGAGCAACATCAGCGCACATAATCTCCATCGTCCTCCGCTGCCAGTCCAAGATGGCTTGCACCGACACACTCTCAGGCACACCTTCAAGCCACATCGGGATCACGATATAGATGGTGACCGCTCCCCAGCCTCAATCTTGCTGACAATCTTCAGGGAGAGCTCCTTTGAAATGAGGGTGAGCATGCCAATGTCCTTGACGTTGACATTGTCGGCCTTCCAGCTGTAGGAGCTCCCAAGGAAGTACTGGTTCTCGATGTAGATGAAGTTCTTCGCCCTGCGGATGGCGTTGATGTTAGCATCTAGGATTCTCCAGTCAATGATTGGTCCTTTCCACTGAAGTCCGAGTCTCGCAGCTTCTTCTGGTAAGTCTGGGAAGCCTCAGGCAGCTCCTTCGTTGATGGACCTGAACAGCTGCACGTTCCACGCATCATCTTGGGGGAGAAATTCAACCAAGGTATCAGATGGCATGCCGAGCTGCAGGAGGTTGTTCCCTTGCTTCCTTCACCGCTGCTCGAAGTTATACAGGACACCCCAGTTCTCCGGCCCTTACAGTTTTGAGTGGATCTCGTGCCATGTCTCCCTTTGCCCGCCCTTCTTGATCAACGCCCCCGGGAAATTCGGCTGGTGGAAGTCTGAGTGATGCGTTACCGAGGGTCCTGAACAGTGAGTGTTGCTGCGTGTTGTATTACCCGTCGTAGAGGTCAACACTACCAATGAAGCTCGCATTCCATGTCATCTTCACCCCCCTTCCCTCCTCGCGAACTCTAGCAGAAAGCCCTTGACGCTTTGGTTTCGTTGAGCAGCCGATATAGACACCTCGTCGGTGTCCACCATGACGAGCTTCTGTTGGTGAGTTGACGTAGACGAGGAAGTGAAGAAGATGAGCGATGCGGGCTAAATCTTGTTCTAGCGCCGACGAAACCCTGAAGATATCTCCAGATAGGGTAACTACTTGAATCCACGAGCAAGAACTACTCGAATCTACGAGCCAAGTGAACAACTCGAATCCACTAGCAAATATGAAGAAAACTCAAAAGTTTATTGATTAAAAGTTAAAAAAAGTTCATACAAAATAAAATACAAGGGCCTCTATATAGGCATACAAAAGTCCTATTCTATCTATGAAAGCTAAATTTCAAAATAAAGAAAGTGTAAAATCTACAGGAATCTAAATTTGAAACCCAAAATAGAATCCTAAGCGAACTCAGAAACCTTGTTATGTAATAGGACTGTCGACAACTGAATAGGGTTGTCGACAGAACTGTAGTAGCTTCAACTCTGGGAAAACCTCCGTCAACAACAAAAAGAAGGGTATGTTGATAGCTGAAGTGGTCTATCGACAGTTGAAGTGGACTTTCGACAGCTGACAATTCTGTTGCTATTTGCTTCCTACACCAGTCCTTCTCTCTTCCAAAGAACTCATCCTCGAGTTCCAATCTGGATATAGCTGCTTGGTAGGCACTCTTTCAGCTGAGATTATTTCTCCATTCAAATACACCATCATCATTTTTTTTTGCTCAAAGAATTTCTCTCGTTTTATCTTGTCAGCGGTTGTCTTGTATTTCTTATTAGATTTATTCATAAAATCTATTCTCTTTAACGTACGAGGAAATTTTATTGAATCGCAAGTTATGTTGTATGCAAACTCTGCTTGGGAAAAAGTGTGATTCCAAAATCTTGATTCACCTAGACGATCTTCATTAAACTCCAGTAGTGTTGTGTCATCGAATCTTCAATATAATCATCTCAGATCGGCTGATAATCAATGCCAATTGGTTGGTGCTCCATCATCCAGCCATACACATACATCATGTTCTCATAATTCATTGATTTACTTCCACGAAGATCTTTCAAAGTACGATTGGAGATGGAATTTAGCATACCTTGAGGAATATGTTGCACTCACGTGCTGATAGTAGGTGATATGAATTTGAAGAAATTAAAACTTTCATCTCTAGCACTCTTCTTCCGCATGAAAGAATCCTCGAAACCATGAAGGATAGTTGTGCCATGATGTTGAATCTCTTATGGGTGGTAAGATGTCCACATACTTGTTGTAAATAACTTCTTTGAACTCTTCCAATGATTTGTCTACTTCCTTGATAACTTCAACAATCGGAGATATTTTTTTCTAAAACAATACCTTGTTTGACCTCCTTTGGCTCCATGAAGAATTCACTTTGATTACATATGGATGTGAACTTAGGCTCTTCCCGTTTTGTAGGCTTTGGGGCCGGTGGAATTGGCCTTATGACAACTCTTTTACCCTTCTAATTGAACATATAGATGTTCTCTTTACTTTTGTGGGTAGCGCTAAAACCATGATGCCATGACTTCTCCAAAAAAAAATATGACATGCATCCATGTCAACCACATCACAAGCAACAATATCTTGATAATATTTACCAATTGAAATAGGAACAAGACATCGACCTATTATCTTAATAGAGAGGTTCTTCTTGATCCAACCAATGGTGTAAGGATGCAGATGTGGTTCCGTTTCTAACTTCAAGTAGTCCAAAAGTGCTCTAGAAAAAAGATTCTCGCAACTTCCATTGTCAATGATGAAGTTGTATACCTTGTTTTTAACCGAACACCTCCAGTAGAAAATTGGATGCCATTATGTAGTGTCGTGGGTCTTTTGGTTGCACTGTAATCTTTGAACAATACAAGTTGTAGACTCGTTGATGGTTGCAATGATGTGTAGTAGTGATGGTTGAGAAAAATTAGTTGATGTGTGATGTGGGGATGGTCACTGGGGGGTGCGATGGTGGAGGTGGTGAAGAAAGATTAGTTGACGGATGATATGGTGGCGGTCGATATGGTGGATGTGAAGGTGGAGGTGGTAGATGAGGATTACCTGATGGTGGTGGAAATGGTAGCGGAGGGTTGTTTGCTGGACGATCCAACCCGCTTCGGTGCGTACTATTGGCTAGGTTTCGATCATCAAGTTGAGGGAAATCTTCTTGGGTTCCTAAACCACGATGTCCATGGTTAGTTCAAGAGTGCTGAGATTCTCTTTAAAAGTATTCACCTTGTGGACAGGTTTGGTTGCTTATTGCCGTTTCTGGCCATCATTGGAGCATTCGCCGAAGCTCTGATACCACTTGACACAGACACGGAAGCAAAGAAGATGAGCGACGCGGGCTAGATCTTGTTAGCGCTGACGAACCCTGAAGAGATCTTCAGGTAGGGGAACTACTCAAATCCACGAGCACGAGTGACCTGAATCCACGAACCAAGAGAACAACTCGAATCCACGAGCAAATATGAGGAAAACTCAAAGTTTATTGATTAAGAGTTGAATAAAAAGTTCATACAAAATAGGAATACAAGGGCCTTTATGTAGGTTTACAAAAGTCCTATTCTACCTATGAAAGCTAAATTCAAAACAAAAAAGTTTAAAATAAAGAAAGTGTAAAATCTATAGGAATCCAAATGTGGAACCCAAAACAGAATCCTAAGCAAACTCATAAACCTGTTACGTAATAGGATTGTTGACAGCTGAATAGGCCTGTCGACTGGACTGTAGTGGCCCCAACTCTCAGGAAAATCCTGTCTATAGCAAAAAGAAGGGTCTGTCGACAATTGAAGTGGTTTGTTGATAGTTGAAGTGGACTGTCCTGATAGCTCTGTTGTTGTTCTACTTCCTACATTATGAGTGTACATCGTCGACTCTTGAAGATCCTGCACGTAGCTCTCCCCAACACCAGGTTTCCGCGGGCGGTGCACGACCGAGCTATAGAAGTACTCGCAGTGTCCTGGTCGTGGGTGGCCATTAGGTCTTCCCTCATCAGCTGTCCGATGGAGACCGACGTCCTGTCGTCCCAGACGAGCTTGAGGACCCGCAACTTGGCTGGCCTTCATCTTCAGCAGCTCGTCGAGTGTCTGCTGCCAGTTCCTCCCCCATTTGGATTTCTCACCAAGGTGATCTCGGCGTAGACTGACACCCGGCGTTGTAGATGAAACATGAGTGTAAGTTATTGCATCGAAGATATCAAGCCAGCATCGATAAGGCTCGTAGCTGATGCTCCTGGAGGCGACATCATCGGCAATGTGGGAGACTTGGTACAGTGTCACCCTACAGGATCGCTGCTGGCCGAAGTAGGTGTGAGGCACGCTGAGGTAGTCCGAGCTCGGTATGCCTTTCTGATGTAGGAAGCAGAATAGCAACAGAGCTGTCAGCTGTCGACAGTCCACTTCCACTATTGACAGACCACTTCAGCTGTCGACATGCCCTTGTCATCAGTATTTTCCTGAGAGTTGGAACCACTACAGTCCTTTCGACATGCCTATTCAGCTGTCGATAGCCCTATTACGTAACAAGGTTTTTGAGTTTGCTTAGAATTCTGTTTTGGGTTCCAAATTTGGATTCATATAGATTTACATTTTCTTAACTTTCTTTGTCTTTATTTTAAATTTAGCTTTCGTAAATAGAATAGGACTTTTATAAGCCTATATTAAGGCTCTTGTATTCTTATTTTGTATAAACTTTTTATTCAACTTTAATCACTAAATTTTTGAGTTTTCCTCATATTTGCTCATAGATTCGAGTTGTAATCTTGGCTCGTGGATTCGGTTCGTTTTTACTCATGGATTCAAGTAGTTACTCATACCTGGAGATCTCTTCAGGGTTTGTCGGCTCTAGAACGAGATCTAGCACGCGTCGCTCGTCTTCTTCGCCTCTAGTTCTTGGCGTCTCTTGGCATGTTAACATAGCGAACCTGGACATGGATTCTGGCTTCTTCGACTGGATTGAGGTTATTTTCTAGGATCTCCAGCTACCGATCGACTTCGTCGCCGTCAATGATGCACTCGGCCTGCCGGCCGCCACGCGCTCGGCCAATCAGCGTCGCGCCGACCGGGTTGTCGGACCCTACGATGAAGATGATGTTGGCAGCCATGTGGGGCGCAGTAGATGCGGAAGGACTCGTACCATCTTGGATTGTGGGGCTCGTTGGCGAACAGTCTCGTTCGGCTAAATCTTGCCTTCTCTATGTCAATGGATGCAGACACTTCGGCTGACTCCTTGCCAAGAACTGTGCTCTGGGTTTCTGCAAGTAGCTGTCCAGTTTGTGTTGATGCAAAAAGAAAATGAAAAATGGAAGAAAAGTTGTTTGATAATGTAATGTCGAGAGTATGGAGTCAGAGTGAGACAGAGAGACCTTTGGCCTACAAAATGAAGCTCTTTTGATCCATGAGAATCTCTTTCCGAACCTCCTCTTTGATAAAGTAGAAGTCTTCTTTGTTCCACAACAAAAATTAGACTGCTGAGTTCATATTAGACATCTTAAAAACATCAAGAAAGAAGATTGAAAACAAAAGGTTGGCACTGTAATCTTCTCACTGACAAACACCGACGTTTTGGAATGATTTGTTGTCTACATTGGACTTGATTTGCTAACTGATTTGTATGGTTACATACCCCAGTTTCATTTTAACTTAAAACGTAGGCCCGGTTTCGAAAACTATGTTGCCAAACGAGGCCTAAGAATTTATCATATTTCTCGACATATTTTTCCAAACTAATTATAGTGCGAGAGTGATTGTAATGACAGCGGTGATATTGGTGGCACATGGAGGTGACTGCATCGGCAACGGCGACGGTAGCGCGGTGGCAGCATTGACAAAGATAAGAGTGATGGTGGAGGCGGCAACAACAACAATGTGCCGGCAACAACAACGATAGTTACGGTGTGCATCGACAGTAGTGATGTCAGCAACGACGGTGACTTTGACGATGACTCTGGTAATGGTGGCAGTGGTGGTGATAGCGATAATAGGGTAGTGGCATTGGTAGCACTAGTGGTGGTGGGATCGGCACGACAACAGCGATGGCGGTTGCAATAATGACACATTAGCGATGATTGTTGTCGGGACAATGATGTTGGTGGTGGTGGCCACAATAATACTGGCAGTGACAGCATGGGGGGTAGTGATGGTGGCGGTATTAACAGTGGCGGAATTGACGGTTATAGTAGCAGTGATAGTTGTGGTGGTGGTAGCAATGGCTATGGTGACAATTGTGACACTAGTGACAACGCAGCGGCGGCATACTAGTGGTGGTGACAATGGTGGCACGACGGTCAACTATGGTGATGGAGGTGGCAACGATTGTCATAGTGATGGATGACAATAAAGAGAGAAGCCAGACGAGAAGAAATTGTAATATTTTGCGTCATAATTTGGGTAGAATTTGGTCTCGTTTGGGTCCTTATATAAGAGAGAGTTGTATTTTAAGCAGTTCTATTTTGTAGTTCTTGTTGGAATATCAAATAAAATTGTTTTTTTTTGGAAGATGATGAGTCATCAATCATCATCAAATTAGGAGTCATGATCAAATTAGGAGTCATCACCAAATTAGGAGTTGTAATTCTTGAATTTGGAGGTTTCTATTCTTATAAGTTTTGAAGCCTATAAAAGGCCATGTATCTCTTTGTTTTTTGTATCAAGAAATCAAGAAATCAAGCAATAAAGCAAGCAAGTAAGTAAAAAAAAAATTGCTCTCCTCTTAAAATTTTAGATTATAGTATATTAGTCCGTAAACTAGTATACAACAATTGGTATCAGAGCCAGTTCAATTCTTGTTTCTTCTTCTCCTCATGGCCTCCACCAACAATCTCATCAATCCACAAGTGTCCAAGTTATTGAAAGGTAACTATGAGAGTTGGTCAATTCAGATGAAAGCTCTATTTGGTTCTCAAGAGTTGTGGGAGCTGATCGTTGATGGGTTTAAGGAACCCACACCGGAGGTAGAAGCCGCCTACACCGCCGAAGAAAAGAAGGCTCTTAAAGAGCAAAGAAAGAAGGATAGCAAGGCTCGTTTTCTACTCTATCAAGGGTTGGGCGAGTCTACCTTCGAGAGAGTTGCCGAAGCAACGACGAGCAAGGAAGCATGGGAATCCTTGCTACCATCTACAAAGGAGTCGAGCGGGTGAAGCGAATTCGCTTTCAAACTTTGAGGGGCGATCTTGAAGCCACTCAAATGAAAGATGAAGAAAAAATCTCCGATTATTATTCACGATTACTTCTAATTGTGAATAAAATGAGGAGAAACGGAGAGAAGATGGAGGACATCCGGGTGATGGAGAAATTGCTGCGATCTCTCACATCAAAGTTCGAGCACGTGGTGGCGGCAATTGAGGAGTCCAAGAATTTGGAGGAGATCTCAATAGAGGAGCTTTTGGGATCTCTCCAAGTTCATGAGCAACGCATGCAAAAGAAGACTGGTTTCATAGCCTTGGAACAAGCATTAGAGTCAAAGCTGACTCTAAATTATCGTGGCTCACATAGTAGAGGTCGTGGTCGTGGCAGAGGCAGGGGACATGGTCCCCAACAACGAACCACTCAAAATCAAGTGGAGTTCCAAAGCTTCAGAGATCGAGGACGAAGCAATCGGGGAAGATTTACATCTGGACGTGGAAACAACAAGAACGTCCAATGCTATAACTGTCAAAAATTTGGACACTATGCCTCAGATTGCTGGCACAGAACTGAAAATCTTACCAATCTTGCTGAAGCAACAAATGACGTGGGTAAGAATTCTACTCTTCTTCTTACTCATGATGATTCAAGTGTGCAGAATGATGCTTGGTACCTTGACTCGGGTGCTAGCAACCACATGTGCGGGAAGAGAACTATTCAAGGAACTCGCAGAAGGAGTTCATGGAAGTGTGAGCTTGGGAGATTCTTCAAAACTCTCCGTTGAAGGCAGAGGGAAGATCAAAATCTATCAAAAGGATGGTAAACCCGAGTTTATTTTCGATGTTTATTATATTCCTAACATGAAAAGTAATATTCTCAGCATCGGTCAATTACTCGAAAAAGGATATAAAATATATATGAAGAACAACCACCTTTGGTTGAAAAATGCAAAAGGAGGTCTTATAGCTTGTATTAAGATGACAAGGAACCGCATGTTTCCCTTGCATCTAAACACAAAAGTTGAGAAGTGTTTTCAAGGACTCATAGAGAATGAGTCATGGAGGTGGCATCTTCGCTTCGGTCATCTAAATTTCAGCGGCCTGAAGTTACTATCTACAGCCGGCATGGTACGAGGTTTACCAATAATCAATCCACCAAGTCATACTTGTGAAGCTTGCATAATTGGCAAGCAAACACGACTTCCTTTTCCCAATGGAAAGTCATGGAGAGCGAAGGCACCATTACAACTTGTTCATACTGACATCTGCGGACCGCTAGATCCCGTCTCTTTAGGAGGTAATAGATATTTTATTACTTTCATTGATGATTTCAGTAGAAAGTTATGGGTGTACATTCTTAAAGAAAAATCTGCTGCCTTTACTACCTTTAAGAATTTTAAAGCTCTTGTTGAAGCAGAGAGTGGCTATAAGCTAAAAACTCTCCGATCTGATCGAGGTGGTGAGTACACCTCAAATATGTTCCAAGAATATTGCAGAGAGCAAGGCATAAAGAGGCAGTTTACTACTGCCTATACACCACAGCAAAATGACATCGCAGAAAGAAAGAACCGCACTATTCTTGACATGACAAGAATCATGCTTAAAGAAAAGGGACTGCCAAAACAGTTTTGGGCGGAAGCTGTGGCATGTTCAACCTACTTGCTCAACCAGTGCCCGACGAAGCAAGTGAAGGGCAAGACGCCTCAAGAAGCATGGAGCGGCTATACACCTAATGTCGCACACCTACGAACTTTTGGGTGTGTTGCATATGCTCAAGTACCTAAAGTCAAAAGGAAGAAGCTTGATAATCGTGGTGAAAAATGCATTTTCATCGAATATAGCGAGGAGTCGAAAGCATACAAGCTTTACAATTCACTAACTAAGAAACTAGTGGTTAGTAGAGATGTTGTCTTCAATGAAGCTGAAGCATGGAGTTGGAGCATTGAAGAGACTGTCAAAGAGCAACCCATGGTGAATGAACCTGACGAGCCCCTATAAGATGATCTACCACCAACTACACCACCATCTCCTCAACATGCTACACCGTCTCCTACAAGAGGTTCTCCATCTTCTGGGGAAAGTAGTAGTAGCGAATCCTCCGTGCAACGAGGTCCAATCAAAATGAGAAGCCTCAGGGAGATCTATGAGCAGATAGAAGAAGATGGAGAAACTAATCTCTTTTGTTTATATGCCGATCATGAGCCTTTCACTTTCCAAGAGGCTAAGGAAGAAGATCGTTGGCGATCAGCAATGAAGGAGGAGATGCATGCCATCCAGAAGAACGACACATGGGAGTTGACAACACTTCCACAAAATCACAAGGCGATAGGTGTCAAATGGGTGTACAAAATCAAATGCACAGCAGATGGTGAGGTTGATCGGTACAAGGCGAGGCTTGTGGCGAAAGGCTACAAACAAAAATACGGCATCGACTATGAAGAAGTCTTTGCACCAGTTGCTCGATTAGATACGGTGAGATTATTAATTTCACTGGCAGCTCATCACAGGTGGAAGTTATATCATCTAGATGTCAAGTCAGCATTTCTCAATAGTATTCTTGAAGAAGAAGTGTATGTACAACAACCAGAAGGTTTTCTGGTAAAAGGGCAAGAAGACAAAGTATATCACCTAAAGAAAGCCTTGTACGGCTTAAAGCAGGCACCACGGGCATGGAATGCCCGAATTAATGGTTATCTTCATCAAAACGGCTTCACCAAATGTCCTTATGAGCATGCCATCTACATGAAGAGGAACCATCAAGGTGAATTTCTAATAATTTGCCTTTATGTTGATGACTTATTATATACAGGAAGTTGCGCAGAGATGCTTGCTGAATTCAAGGTGGCGATGTTTAATGAATTTGAGATGACAGATAATGGATTGATGTCCTACTTTCTTGGTATCGAAGTGAAGCAACAACAAGATGGGATATTTATATCTCAAAAGAAGTACATGAAGGAGATCTTGGAGAAATTCAAGATGAGTAACTGCAACCCAGTCAACACCCCAATAGCCACAGGAATGAAGCTATCAAGAGAAGGAATTGGAGATTTTGTAGACTCGACTCTTTTCAAAAGTCTCGTCGGTAGCCTGAGGTACTTAACAATCACAAGGCCTGATATTGTCTACGGAGTCGGACTTGTGAGTCGCTATATGGAGACACCGAAGGAGTCTCATTGGCTAGCCGCAAAGAGAATTCTAAGGTATATCAAAGGCACACTCAACCTTGGTCTATTTTATACTTATGGTGAAACTGCAAAGTTAGTAGGCTATTCAGATAGCGACTGGGGAGGTGACCAAGATGAGAGAAAAAGCACCACTGGCTATGTCTTCTATCTTGGATCAACTGCATTTTCATGGACCTCAAAGAAGTAAGGAGTTGTGGCCTTATCTTCATGCGAAGCAGAGTATGTTGCAGCTTCATCTGCTGTATGTGAAGCTATTTGGTTGCGGAACATTTTAAAGGAATTGGATCATCCACAAGAAGAAGCCACTGTAATATTTGTGGACAACAAATCAGCCATCCAACTTGCAAAGAACCCAGTACATCATGAGAGGAGCAAACATATAGATACACGGTTTCATTTTCTCAGAGACCATGTAAAGCAGAAAACTGTGGAGCTAGAGTATTGTCATACCATGGAGCAAGTAGCAGATATTTTCACCAAGCCATTGCCTATTGAACCTTTCAGAAGGCTAAAAGAAATGCTCGGCATGAAAACATTTTGATTTGAGGGGGTGTGTTGGATATCAAATAAAATTGTTTTTTTTTGGAAGATGATGAGTCATCAATCATCATCAAATTAGGAGTCATGATCAAATTAGGAGTCATCACCAAATTAGGAGTCATCATCAATTTAGGAGTTGTAATTCTTGAATTTGGAGGTTTCTATTCTTGTAAGTTTTGAAGCCTATAAAAGGCCATGTATCTCTTTGTTTTTTGTATCAAGAAATCAAGAAATCAAGCAATAAAGCAAGCAAGCAAGTAAAAAAAAAATTGCTCTCCTCTTAAAATTTTAGATTATAGTATATTAGTCCGTAGACTAGTATACAACAGTTCTTCTCAATATTAATGAAGATAATTTATAATAAAAGATTTCCAGAAGAACAGAGAACAAGAACAAGCACAAGCCTTCATCTAAATAAAGGATTTCTTCAGGATCCAAAAGTTTTCAGCAAGAAAGGTACGAAACGAAGAACAGCTTGAGGAGAAAGAAATATGTGGCAAAGGTATCTGAAGATATAATAAATATAAATTGACATGTGTTGTGTGGAATGAGAGATCCAAGCTTGAGAAAGATAGGCAGCTTCAGAATCAAAGGAAGAGATCAAATGAAAGATGGCCAAAAAAATTGAACGAGAAAGGAATTCCTCACTTCAGGATCCAAGGCTCTGAACCTGGAAGCCAAGAGTAAGCGGAGAAGAGCATAAACAGTGAACACAACTGTGAAAAACAAAGAAAAACAACTCGAAAATTTATGATAGTTCAAAAGAATGAAAGAAGATTGCGACATCACATATCGAAATAAAATTTAAGCAAAATCTGCACAATGATGCTCTATGGATATGCACTAGTTCTTTCATTATAGACCCCTGAGCTGACCAATTAGACCAGTTAACCCCACCCATTTCTCCAGTGCATCTGCAGAAGACACGAAAGCCGATCTGGATGATTCGAGGTCCTGCTTATCAACTGGAAGAACGAAAGAAAGAGTGTCGGCGTTGAAATTTGTAGAAAGAAATGAAAAAAAAATGTTTTCATTGTTATGATTAAACATAACACCTGATGAAATCAAAGACGCCAATGAGGAGTTGAACATGTCCACCTCTGCCTTCTCCTCGGCGCTAGAGCTCAACTGAAGAAAACAATTTTACGCCACATTTTCAGATAATCAGTCAAAAATCAGTAGTACAATAATAAACAAGTGACAATAGTTGTTATGCTTTAACCTTTGTGAAAGCTGTATTGACATTTTGTAACCAGTCGGCTTCTGTGGTTCGAGCTAGAGCAGAACCTGCTGAAGAGAAATCACTGTTTTCAATAGCTTGGCCGACTTTGCTCAGCTTGTAAACAAGTTCTTGCAGATAACCTGCGATAAGGCGAGCAAGTAATACTTGAGTCATTATAGACAACGATATAAAATTAGAAAAAGTAAGGTATATTATTGTTGCTATAATGGGTCGTATTCAAGTTTTGAAGGAGGCATCAGAAACAAAAATCTCTAAGTAATCAAGCAAGTTCCTTTTAGTTACTTATCAATCAATAAGAAAAACAAATTCTATGACATATATCCAATTCTCCCTGCTAAAAATTGGATCTCTATCTCTGTGCTATAATTAGCATATGACGACATAGATTACATACAAATCCATCTAATTACAGTTATGCCTGATTCAGATCAAACCTATGCCCTGCTAGCATTTACATGAGCTTAAACAGTGACAGTCCACAGTCCACATTTTACTTTTAAGTTCGGCAGAATCATAATTTATATTTTGAAATAAACAGTGTTATATCACTTGGATGTTTGCAGTATGACACAGAGAGATGCTTTCATATTTTCTACTAGTTACTTATGACATTGATGCCCTGAGTAAACAGAATGCCTCTAATAAATTATACTATGTCCGTCAGAGAAATTAAACTTGTTGAACCCTTAAAAGAAATATAAATTCAGGATAAGAAGCAATTCCTCGGATATCGCTTTCAAGCTTCATGATTTCTATGTTCTTTTGTCTGAATCTAATTCAAGGAACTGAAGTTGTAATTTGTAGGAAAACCTAAGGTTGTGAAGTGTTAAAAGCTCTGACACCAAACATCCAAGAAATAACCAGTGATTAAACACATTCTATTACCTTGAGGACAAAGATGAGCTTATAGAAGCATTTTCATAAGCTCCACATGGAATTACATCATAAAAGAAATTCCATATGACATGAGTGGACCATAGCTAGAATCAACATAAATCACAAGTTAATTAGCATTTCTGTCTGAAAAATCAATTTATGATCTGAGTTCGAGTATGATCTATGTAGCTATTAATGTACCAGTACACTGATACTAATACACGTAATATTCTTCTGAATTTTTCTAAATGATTTCAAATTTTAATATGAACTCTATAACTGAGTTCAATACTAAGTAATAACCATAGGAACTTAGTTATGAGATGAAACCTTGATTTGGTTCTCATATGAAACTAGTATTTCTTTATTATTTCTCTTTTCACTTTCCTGCAATCCTCCTTAGGTGGCTAAGAATTCAAGCTCTAGCATCTTAGAATACATGTATCCCTTTCATAGCAGAACATGTTGCATTGCTGTCAAGAAGAGGGTCATCCCTCACACCACCTTATTTCTACTATATTCTGAGTGCAACCATCAACAATTTTGATGGAAAAATTAATTCCTGTGTCATCAGCTACCCATACAAAGATTATTTTCTTCAATAATTTATTTTCTCTTTTTTTTTTCCTTTGAAATCCTTTTCATATTTGGAATTTTTATCAATCCAAAAAGTTAATGGTGCAGTTTAAAAAAAAAAAAAAAAATCTATTTTTAAATCTTTTCAGGCTATGTTACTATGATTGTAGATTGATATCCCAAGATTGGTTCTGCATTAATCTTCTCTTGTAATTTGTTTTATTTCCTCTTTCTTCTGTAGCTCATTAAACATGATCCCTTCTTTTCCAACAGATCTAACTTGTGAATCCGAAATCGTTTTGTTTTTCTCCTCCCTCCATGATTTTCTATATTTGTGGCCATATAGAACTTTAGCAATCTTTTACAAATACCTTCTCTCTTTAATTTTCCTTTCATGAGGTTGATTGGTGAGGTAGCATTCTATCTTTAACCTTCTCATGTATCATACCTTCTTTCATCCATCTTTCACCAATATACCATCCCTTCCCCATTTCTTAGTATTTCACTTAACAGTTGAGATTTTCACGGTTATTTGCTTTTACTTTATACATGTATGTTGTGTGTTTGTGTTAAGAAGCTAAACATGACAACCGCCAACAATGATTATTTGTTTCATAGTTCTTTTTGTGTGGAGTAATTTTGCATTAAAAAGCTAAACATGATAACCAACCTTACTGAGTACTTGGTTTGTTGTTCTTTCTTTGTTAACCTGAAAATTGGACTATGTTTTATCTTCCAACTGTTTGACAGAATCAACACTTGGTGAAGAAACCCTACCGATTATGCACAGAACTATAATATAGTCCCTTAAGTATTGCCAACGCAGAGGAAAGGCCAGATATTATACGTGATAAAGAGCACAATCTGCAATATTCCACCGTAGGTTCCTCAAGAAAAGTTTTCTACCTTCGAAAACTAAGAACTGTAGCTGGAATTGTGGCATCTATGAAAAGGGAAATGAAATTGCCACAAAACATTCAAGGAGGAGATCCGTCCACCAAACTCCATAATGAAGGAAGATTTTGCTCGATCTAACCTTTGATTTCTCTCATACCAAATCACCCAAATGATTGTGTTCTCGACACAATCTCATTGATTTACGACATGGCATGGGAGATCTCCAATCATCCCATAGAGAGGCGATGATAGGTGGAAAAGGTGATAGATTTAAGTGACTTTTTTCGGGAGCTCAAAGCTTCAAAGTAAAAGGGCAATGAAGAAAAATGTGGGCGGTGGTTTTCGAATTTTGTCCACAAAGTAAGTACGGAATTGTGATATGAATATTTCTTTTAGCAAGGTTGTCCACCGTTAATAGACAGTCATAGAATGAGAGCCACATATGAACCTTATTTTTGAGTGGAGTTAGTCCAAATCCACCGGAAGCAATTATTATCCTCATGGTAACTGGAAAGGGTTCTATAAAGAGATTTGATGGTGAAAATACCATTTTATTCAAGCTTCCACCGTCGGACATCCTGTGAGGTGGAGAGGTGGTTTGGGTGAAGGAGAATGGGGAGGTTGTTGAGGGCATTAGAGAGGTTTGGGTATGGCCAATGTGCAAAATCGTTTCTCAATGTAGAGAATGATGGCATAATCATGATCATTCATTCTGTTAGGATTTTGCATTATTTTTAAAGAGAAAATGATGGTCTAAGAAAATCCAATTGAGTTGGAGAAGATGATGACTTGCAGCAGAAGCAAATCAAGATGAAGCAGTTTCCTTTTCAGACAATTGCGAGTTTTCTTTTCAGGAGGAGTATGAATAAGATTCAATTCTTATTCAATGAAGATTTGTTTCTAAAGGTTAAAGGATCTAGAATCCTTCTAAATCAAGGAGATCAACTCCTAATAGAATTGATCAAGATTATTCAAGTATCCAATGATCAAGATCATCTCATAGTCCAAATAAGAGTTGTATTGTAAAATCCTATAAATAAAGAGTTGTAATTTAAGATTTAAGTGGAGTAAAAGAGCAGAAAAAAGTTATAGTGAACAATAATGTAAGGCTCTAAAAAGCCAAGAAAAAGAGGAGTAAGGTGAAGGTGCATAGAGAAAATATATACTCTTGTAATTTAGGATAGATTCAAGGGGAAGGTGAATATTCTTATGTTATCAAGAGGAATGTTAGATCTCTTTTTATTAAGTTTATTAATAAAACTCTCTCAAGTTCTCTCTCCATGAACGTAGGCCAAGTTTGAGCTGAACCACGTTAAATTGTGTTTTTCTTCTTATATCTTTTAATATTCATCTTGTGTGCTCGAGGTAATCGATCTCATGGCGTGCTTGCGGTCGTCAGTGGGGATCTCCGTATCTCCCAACTATTGATATCATAATAAGTATGATATCCCGGATTATGAACGCAACAATTGGTATCAGAGTATATCAATTTTAGTTACAATAGAATGATATCAGAGCTGATGGTGTTCGTTCATGACTCGAGTGCTCTAGATGAAAAAGAAGATGTCAAGTCGATGGAGTGATGGAGGCATCAAGATGAAGAAGATAACAAGAAAGTTCATATTTATTTTAAGGTAAAAATCAATGACTTTTAGAGTATATTGATCAAGGTGGAGTCGTCAAGGCTCAATGATGCTCAGATATGAATACGACAGACGCAATGCCGATGATCGGATCATCGCCAATGGCAGACGACAAGACGAGCTCTATGAGCTCACGGAGGTATCGCACAAAGCATCACATGGAGGCTTGTTGCGGCAGCAAGTCAAAGGAAAAACAACAGAGGGTGATGAAAACGATCAACGGACGAGATTATTCGGAAGATAGATCGTGCAATCTAGTCAAATTCATGTGATCAAGGTGTCGAACCCTATGTTTTCAACATTCTGGATGGAATGGTGGGTGCAGATCGAGGAGATTTTAATGTCTGATGCAGGTTTTATATAGATTGGTTAAAAGAATCGACAGAGATCACGGTCAAAGTTACGACGAACTAGTCGTGACAAGGTGAGATTATTGCAGGTATTGGTGGATCTATCAGATTTGAAGATCATCAATAACAGGGCAATAGATCTGGCAAACATCAATACAGGGGTAGATGACAACCCTGATTGATGGAAGAAAAATCATGGCAGTGTGTATCAGGAAGGCCCGATAAGACTATGACAGATATGTGAAGACGGTAAGTCTCAAGGTTAAAACATCGATGGAAGATGGATCATCACCAAGTGATCAGTGGAAGACCATGGCACGATAAGTCCTTGACAATGTTCGTGTAAAGTTGGTAATATTATGGCAGAATTAGAGGCGGATTGCTTCAGGACCGGGGGCCTATACTAAGAAGGCGTCACAAAGCGGAATTTACTGGTGGAGGAGGTGATGCAATGTAAGATAAGGAAAAGAAACTAGGTCAAGGAGTTTCAATGAAAATTTGAAGGGAGCTCACTTCGAAGTAAAGCTTCAAGAAAAATTGCAATGGGTCTAAGTGTTGAAGGACGACTAAAAAAAGGGTGCATTCGGGTTAGACCCGAGATGGCCCAAGGCATGACGGTAAATAGCCACAGGCCCTAGGGAGAGGGGGCATGGTTAAAGGCTTCACGATGTGACTAAAACTAAAGAAAGAATTAAGGTAGTAATCTTAAATCTCAAATTGTTATACCAAAGTCTTGAAAAACAAGTCAAGATGGAGATTGTTAGGATTTTGCCTTGTTTTTCAAGAGGAGATGATGATCCAAGAAAATTCAATTCAGTTGGAGAAGACGATGGCTTGAAGTAGAAGAAGCAAATCAAGGTGAACTAGTTTCCTTTTCAGATGATTGTGAGATTTTTTTCAAGAGGAGTATGAATAAGATTCAATTCCTATTTAATCGAGATTTATTTTTAAAGGTTAAAGGGTCTAGAATCCTTTTAGATCAAGGAGATTAACTCTTAATAGGATTGATCAAGATTTCTCAAGCATTCAATAGCCAAGATCATCTCATAATTCAAATAGGAGTTGTATTATAAAATTTTATAAATAAAAGGTTGTAACTTAGGATTTAGGTGGAGCAGAAGAGCAGAAAAAAGTTGTGGTGAAAAATAATATAAGGCCCTAAAAAGCCAAGAAAGAGAGGAGTAAGGTGAAGGTGCATGAGAGAAGATATACTCTTATAATTTAGGCATAGATTTAAGGGAAGGTGAATCCTCTTGTGTCATCAAGAGAAGGTTAGATCACTTTGTATCAAGTTTATTAATAAATCTCTCTCAAATTCTCTCTCCGTGGACGTAGGTCAAGTTTGGGTCGAACCACGTTAAATTGTGTGTTCTTCTTCTTATATCTTTTAATATTCATCTTATGTACTCGAGGTAATTGATCTCATGGCGTGCTTGAGGTCGTCGGTGGAGATCTCTGTATCTCCCAACTATTGGTATCATAGTAAGTATGATATCCTGAGTTATGCACGTAACAATTGATATCGGAGTATATCAATTTCGGTTATAACACATTCAGCCTCTCTCCCTCCCCTACAGCTCCTTCCCCTCACTCACACCTCCCCCAAGCAATCAGATATGGGGAAGGAGGCCACCCACCACCTCCACCTTCCCCCACCTAGATCTCTCTTTCTTTTTTCTTTTTTCTTTTTTCTTCTTCCTTCTTCTTCCCTTTTTTTTGGATTTTTCTGTGCTTGTCGACGGTGGCCAGCAAAGGAGAGTCTGGATCCAGTCGTAAATCCTCAGATCCGGTCGATCCGGCCAAGGGGGGCGCGGACCCAGCCTCTCGGACCTGAATTCGTGACGACGAGAGGATAGTTAGAGATGAGGCTCCGACGGCGCTCGATCTGTTGATGTGATGGCTTGGGGTTTGAATGAAGGAGGCCTTTGAGTTGTAGAGCTTCAAGAATCTGCTTTAAACTCTCCAAACTTTGACAGGTTCGATCTCGCGCATTCAGCATCGGGGAAAGCGTCGAGCCCCATGAGTCTCGCCACGACGATCTGCGATCGTCTGTTCTTGTCAAAGTCAGCATCGATAGAATCTAGTTAGTTCGTCAAGTAGTTCGCAGGCGTTGTTCGGATCTCTGGAGGGTGAAGGCGGCTGTCTAAGGGAGTGCTTACAAATCTGACTCGGAGCCTACAGATTCGAGGGGGATGTCGGATCCGGTCTGGCGACTTCAGATTGGGGGGAGGCGGCGGTGATCCGACCTGAGATTTTTACTCTAAGATCCGGGCAAGGGTATGTAAGAGTTACCGGGGTGTCCGGCCGAGGATGGTTGTTTTTGAGCAGGGAGACCGACCAAAGCTGCAGTAGTAGGGACATGCCACGATTTTAGTGGTGGGAGATCCAGTCACGGGATGACTGGATCAGAGCTGCAGATATTGTATCTGAGCTGCAAATGTCACAAGTACGATGAAGGGGATGCCACGACTTTGGTGGTGTGGGGTTCCGGTCACTGGATGATGAGATTTGAGCTACAGATGTCGTGACGGCGCTGATGGGAGATCCGGCCAAGGGATGGATGGGTCCGAGCAGCAGGCGACACATCTACAATGGATGGGTGAAGCCACGACCGAGTTGAGGGTGTTATAATGGCTTGGCTATTTTTTGTTCTTTGTTCTTTTTCTTTTGGAAAAGGAGCAAATTATGTACGACTTTTTTTATGTAAATTTGTATCCTTCTATTTTGGGGTTGTTTTACTAAATTTTTATTATGAAACGTCGAAGGTTCCTACCTCACGGTTTTATCTCAAAAAAATTCATGATCATTCATTCAACCACAACATGTGTCAAGGAATATAATTAGATTTAAGACTAGAACACTATTTAACTAGAATTTGCCTTATGGAGTTTTCATATTATGTAATTGTAAAAATTTAAGACTAGAACACTATTTAGCTAGAATTTGACTCATGGAGTTTTCATATTATGTAATTGTAAAGCCTATATATTAATTCTCGGGCATTGCTTTCATCAATATACACAATTCAGTTTCTTCAACTGATTTTAACAATGCGAATTCAATGTCAGTGAAGGCAAATGCAGCAGCAGGAAGGAATCTAATGAAACAAGACCTGTCTCTTTTTTGGAGGAGCTGATGACACCCTGCTTCTGTAGCCTCTTCTCCCTGTCCTTCTTCACCTTCTCCAGGAGATCCACATCGTCGTCGGCCTCCAGTATGGCTGCCCGTGACGACGATCCTGAGACGAGAGAGAGGCCGAGAGCGGCGCCGAAGCAAGAAGAGAGAACACCTCGCCTGCCCACAGACAGAAGAGAATCATGGCCTCTCTGTTTCTCCTTCTCATGGTGGCTCACACTAAGAGCACACTCGGGAGTTTGGGAGAGAGGAGAGAGGTGAGTGCTGAATGAGGCTCTTGCAAGAGAGGATAGGGTGAAGGCTGATGTTGCCATTGTTTTTTCTCTCTCTCTCTATTTTGTTTGATGGGTGGAGTTCAAGTTGAAGAGGAGGAGGAAGAAGAGGCTGGCATTTTTCTCTTTGCTATGTTAAAGAAGAATGAGATAAGGGGAGCTCCACTTGTTGTCCAAACCAACCAATTTGGTCCTTTTATTCTTTTATTTATTTATTTATTTATTTATTTTCGGGTTGGTCCTTTTTTTCTTTTTATTTATTTTCGGGTAAATTGCATGAAATAATTTTTTTTTCTTTTGTTTTATAAAATATTTCGAAAAAGGATGATCCCTGTTTGATTGTGAAGCATTTTCATTTTTGGACAATAGAAATAATTTGATTTCTGTATCGTACTTGTTTGCATTTTTTAATTTTGTGTCTGAGAGAATAACAGAATAGTAAATGAAAAGTAAAGGCAACTCACAAATAAAAATAGAGTCAGATGCAAGAGAATTGATTCAAACAAAAAACAAGGGTACCCATATAATTTTCCCCTTACATTACAAAAAGTGTAAAATTTTTAGACGGGAAAATTTCCTTAAATAATTGTGAGAGACACTTTAGCCCAAAAGGCAAAAGTGACTGCTGCAGTTCAGACTCACTTGCGCTACAAATTGTTCATCTAGGGAGTGTTTGGTTGCAAGGAAGTGAGCGGAAGTAAGGAAATGGGAAAGTATAATTACTCACTTCCCTATCTATCCAAACACCAGAAAAGGAAAATAAGAAAACCCCTTTTCCCTTTTTTCTTTTCTCTTTTACACAACCATTTCCTTATTTTCAGAGTGTTACAGTTAATTTTGTGGTCATGTAAATCTCATTTTAATAAGTTGTAGCACAAAACAATTAATTTTTTTAATCAAATAAATCTCACTTGCATTCTAATTACAGTCCATTTTTTATTTTTCTTAATTAATTTTATTTAATAATATTTTGCGGTCAACTTTGTGGTCAACTTTTCCACTTCCACTTTCACATTACCATCCAAACACTGGAAAAGACAAAACATTTTTCAAACCACACTTCCTAACAACATCCAAACACTGGAAAACTTACTAACCAATTCTCAAGTTCCAAAAGGAACTATTATCACTTCCTTACTTTTTCACTTCCTTACTTCCACCCTTAACCAAACAGGTAGAATCAACTTTCTCAGCAATGAAGCACCAATCTACATGAATCATGGAAGTTCTGAATTTTGATATGACTTTAAAAAAGTAAAGAGAAAAAAAAAGGGCTCTCTCAGGTACCAGTTTATAATTGGATCACTCACCCTTGTGAGGACCTTTGGAGCCTTTACGAGCTAGGTGTTGGTCTACTCATGTGGCTGAGAAGGCCAAGAACATAAGGGTATCTCCAACCACCCCCTCCATTTTGGAGTGTACTTTCACTCTAAAATGGAGGGTTCAACAAAAACCTCTCCAACCATCACTCCATTTTCCACTCCAAATGGAATATTCTCTACATATTTTATTATTATTATTATTTTATTGTATCAAATTTTAATTATCAACATATTATGTGATAATTTAAGTAAATTGCGTAATACTATTAAAATATTTTAAAATGTATTTAACTTTTTAATAATTTTATATAATATTTAATATTTAACTTTAATAATTAATTAATATTTTTATTTATGAAATTAAGAAATTATTTTTTAATTCTACTATATTCAATTATAAGAAATATGGAATTTTTAATAATATATTCAATTTTTAAATTAATAGATTTATTTTTCATTTAATTTATATAAAACAATATAAACAATAGATAATTGTACGACCGAGGTGAATCACAAATACAAAAGGAATTTATTTTACACTACGATTTTGCTAATGCACAACAAATTACAAATTTAAGCATAAAACAATTATTAACATTGAATTAAACAAAGTAAAATTATAAATTTAAAAACAAATAATTAAAAAATTAAAATATAAAAACTAAATAAAATACAAAAATATAAAAACTAAAATTTAAATTAACAAAAATAACTTAAACATAACCTAAAAAATCTAAACTTAAAACAAAAAATTTAAACTTAAAACTAAAATAAATAAAAAAACATTAAAAAAAAAAAAGCCACCCGGCAAAATGCCGGGTGCTACAGTGCCGCGCCATTTCTGGCGCGGCACTGTAGCACCCGGCATTTTGCCGGGTGCGAAATGGCGTGGGTTGGACCCACGCCATTTTTTAGCAAGGCCAACCCACGCCATTTTTGGCGTGGGTTGGAGATGGCCTAATTCTAACTTTTGATATATAAAGAGAGAGACTTGTGTCATTTTGAAAGGATTGGAGGCTTGAATTTTTTCCACTCAAATACAACTCTACAATATTTTAGTGTAAAATTCACTCTGTTAAAATTGATCTACATTATTTCAAGTAACTATAAAATAAAAAAACATGTATTTTGAATACTTTTTTTCATTCATCAAGTAGGCACAAAATGGATGACCGAAAATAGCATATTACTTAGATTTACATTTTTAGACATATAAATTCACGATCTGATTATTTCATTATGATTTAAACACTTAAAAATCCTCACACACCATTTTTTTTGTTAGATTTCGAATATTCTAAACCGTTAAACTAACAAACTCACTATTTCAGCCGTCTATTTTGTGCCTACTTAATAGATAGGCAAAAAGTATTAAAAATACATGATTTTTTATTTTAATTACTTGAAATAATGTAGATCTAAGAGAAAGTCGGAAGCGTGAGAGGGAGAGAGCTGCGGGAGAGAAAGAAAGAGTGGAGTGCTTCGAGTAGAATAGAGATAGCATGAGTGAGATGAGAGAGAGAAATTTCTCTAAACTTAAGTGAGAGTAAATTAGTCCAATTAAATCAATAAATCTGCAAAAGGGATTTGTTATGTGATAAAGGGGCAGAAAATGATGATATTTATAAAAGACGGGTAAATCAATCACAAATGTTTTAAATGAACAGAAAATTGGTCTTGGACTCCTCTCTTTTCAATTAATTTAGGAAAAGCATCAATTACAAATTTATTTTCACCTCAGTCTCAATCCACATCAGCACATGGTGCATTTAATATTGGACTCTGCCGTATAACTAACTCATATTTTTTTCTTTTTCAATTTTACCTTTTTTCAGATCTCGCGATTAAATTCTCTTTTTGGCTTTTTTTATTTATTTTCTTTGTCATCTCCACGGATCTCGCTGATCTTCTTCATCAATAATCTCGTGACGAATTTGATCATTACAGTGTTTCTTTTCGTCATGATTTTTGAGATTTAGGATTTGAGTTTTTGATTTGATTTCTGATGTATGATGATGATGTTGAAATTATCACAACCCTTTTATGTGAGGAATGCGACAAGTACTGCGACTCATGACCTGATTACGATTTTGGGAGAGTTAAGATTTTAAAGGGGAGTTACATAGTGAGAGAAGAGATGTCGCGATCCTCACAATAAGGACTGCGACCATGAGGACTGCAACTATGGTCATGAGGACTGCGACCATGACTGTAATCCTCGTAAGCTCTTTAAAAAAATAAAGGGAACATGAAAATGAGGTCATTAGTGTAAGGGTTGCGACTCATGGTCGCAGTCCTTTATATGAGGACTGCGATTCGTATTCCTGAAGTTGCAGTCAAAATTTTTACGAAGTCGCAACTCTCACAAGTTTATATTGCAATTCTCATTAAATTCTTACAAAGTCTCAGTTCTGAAGTCGCAATTGCAATTGAAATCACAGTTACGGAGTGCTTTCAGTTGCATTCTTGATCGCAGTTAAAAGTTAAATGAGAGTATTTTAGTCTTTTGCATTTTTTGTGATTAACCCACTAGTCAAACACGTGTTTGCAATCTAGCGCCAGCAAAAAATGAGGTCCAAGCGATGAAAAATTATAATTGAGATTTTCTCTAATTAAGTTTTACTGTAGGTAGTTCTGCCTAAAATCCTTTTAAATGAATTGTTATTGTTGGCATTGGATAAAGGCATACTTTGCAATGATAACTCATTCAGGCGAAGGAAGCAGATACATGAAAGAGTCTAGATTCTGATTACCGGATCAGATCCCTCATGATTCGGATCCTCTCATTTGCGTTAAAATTAGATGATAGTCTAAGTCGATAATCTTAATCGGGTATTATTTTATGGATGATTGCGATTTTTTCTGAGTGTAAAGTAATTATGGGTGCAATTCACGAGATATATGGGTGTTAGTTATGAAAAGATTGAATCGTGTATGGTTAACATTGTCGACTTGAACTGCCTTCTAATTTTAGCGTCAATGAAAGGATTCAAATTCTCATGACTATAACATGGTAGTAAAATCGTTTTGCAATAAATAAAGATCTACGTTGACCTACGCCAAAGCGGTCAGCTCATGTGCGAGTGGCGCATCGAAGGGGCGATCAGAGTCATCGGGATCTTTTGAGTTCTTGATCGTGGGGGGACGTCCAACAACGGCCAGTGAGGGGATGGGGACGATTGGTTTCAGGCCTCACTCGAAAAAGTCTCCGGAGCTGGAACGGTGTTCGTCAGTACTGTTGCACGACGGCGAAGATGACGATAGTTACTATGTCAAGAGCAGCAGACAACAGGGGGCGCATGGTCGTAATAAGGACGACCTCTGTGGACAGCGCGAGGAGTGGGGCTCGATGCAGGGAGATTTCGAAAGGGGGGCGACCGTTACAGATTCGAATTCAAACGCGAAATCTAATGGGGGATCGGTGTCCGGGTTTGAGCGGGTAGCGGAATCGATGCAGACCATTATGAGACCCGTGTGCTGATAAGGGGCTTAGGCCAGAGAACTGTGGGCTTGGGCTAGAGAACCAACAGTTTAATAAACAATAATCCAAGATTCTGTCGGTGACCAGTGCGTTTTTTAAGCCCACCAAAGTTCAGCGAACTAGCTAGAGAACTGGGGGGTGAGGATGGGGATAATTTTGTTGGGCTCACCCTGGCTCAGCGGGCTTGCCCAAAAAGTGAGACAATAGTAGGCCGTAGGGTTTAAAAATGAGATTTTTATTGCGGGACCACTCTAGTGGGATTGAGAATAGGGGAAATTTTGTTGGAATCAAAGCAGAGAATTTGTGCAATCGTTGGCTAGTCCAAGAAATGGGGAAGCCGCCAGGCTCTTTGGCCAGTGATAAATTCTTCAGTCAAGAATCGATGCCAACTAAGTTAGAGGTGCATTGTGAGCCTCTGGGGACAGGGTGTGGGGGTATGGATAATTCCGTGAGCCTGCCGTAGAGATGGGGGCACTTCAAAGGGGAAATATTCTGACCGGGACCCATCTTCTGTCGAGTTTGATTTCAACAGGGATGGTTTTGATTTCAGCGAGGATGAGTTTGATTTCAAAGACACAACACATGGTCTTAGTGAAGAGCTCCTTTTGAACAGGATGGGCCAGAGACTATAAGGGTATTTTCAGAATGAGTTTGAAAATTTAAAGAGAAAGTTTCTCCCAAGCGGTCAGGGTGAGCAGAAGACTAAGAAGAAGAAAGGTAAATCGAACCGCAAAGAGTCGTCGGACAAAAACAAAGATTTCTTCTTATCGATAACAGTTCTTTAATAAGGGTGAGAGTCAATGAGGACAGAGAGAGGTGAACGGTAATCGTCAGAGATGAGTAAGACGGATTGGGTCAGACTGAGCTCTGTGGTGTCAAATGGGTCACAAAAGCGCCCTGATGCGTCATGTCGGCATCATCAGGACGCTTGAGCTACGATGGTCCTCTGTTAGAGATTTTTTTTTCCTGAAGAATAATTGTGTAATTTCACCTTTGTTCCCTTCATTCTTTATATTATTTTGTTAATGACTTATTAACGGAACATCGAGGGGCTTTCTTGGCCTCACGGTTTATTCTAAAAAAAAAATTCTAAAAAAAGATCTACGATTCAATTGACAATTGCAGTCCAGTAAATCACGGTTAAATTCTTAATTTTTATATATGTTTAAAAATTAAGAAGAAGAAGAAAAAGAAAGAATTCTCTCTGGTTATTTCACGGTTCACCTCCCACTGACAGGGTATAATAAACTGTCATATTTCAGAGTCAAAGTCATGTTGCCACACAATCCCACCCACCCACCAACCGACGCAATCTTTGAGGCTCATGGCAGTCAAAGTCGTTCGAACTTCAATTCACACTATCCATACCCACCGACACGCCAAAAAAAAAAAAAAGAGGAGGAAAGAAAAATTCAGCCAAAAAAGCTAATCGCGTGTCCTCATGTGCTTCATCCCCAACTCCCTTCACATTTTTTTTTCCCCTTCAAACAGAGTGAGAGGCAACATGCCGCGTTGCTCTCTCTCTCTCGAGTCAAATGATGCAATGCAGTTGTTAGGCCACCCACCACCTGATGATCTCTAGAATACCAAAGAAAAACTCAACTTCAACAGTGGGTTTCTATTCTCGTTTTTTTTTCCAGTATAAATACAGGCCTATTGAGGCATCTAAGTGTATGCAACAAGAATTCGAGAGGAGCGACCTGAAGAACACAGAACACAACACAAGAAGCAGAGATGGCCAGAAGAGCACTGTTGATGGTTGCTTTGGCCGTAGCCGTGAGCACGGTGTCGATGACAGAAGCCGCGACGAACCACGTCGTGGGGGGGACGGCGGGATGGACCATCCCTTCAAGCGCTTCCTTGTACTCTCAGTGGGCGGCCGGTCGGGCCTTTGTTGTCGGCGACACCCTCTGTGAGAATCTCTATCTCTCCTCTATTGTTCTTTGCGGTCAGGTCATTTCACAATGCGAATGTTTTATATGATTATGTGTTGATTTTCACGTTCAGTGTTCAATTTTACGACTGGCATGCACAATGTGATCGAGGTGCCGAAATCGAGCTACGATGCGTGCTCCGCGAAGAACCAGATCGGGTCCGCCATCACCACGGTCCAGCCACCATCACCGTGACCGCCCCCGGCAGCCACTACTACATCTGTGGCGTCACCGGTCACTGTTCCATCGGTCAGAAGCTCGCCATCAGCGCGGCCCCCGCCGGGGGCAGCTCCTCTGGCACCGCACCCGCACCAAAGGCCTCCTCCGCTGGGCCCACACCCGCGCCTGCCCCAAAGGCCGGTAGCCCTGCCGCTTCAGCAGCGCCCAGTAGCGGCCGCGGCCGCGGCCTGGCCCCTGCCGCCTCCTCTTCTGGCCTCGCACCCGCCCCAGCCGCTGGCAGCACCGGTGCTGGGACATTGACAGGGCCCTTGGCAAGCAGCCCTTCGGACAAAGAGACCCCCACTGCGGCGGCTGGGCCATCGGGCAGTGGACCGAGCAGCAGCTCTGCCCCATCATCGTCGCTTTCTTCAGGCTACCTGACATCCTTCGCGACCGCTGCTCTTCTGTCGGCGACCGCTGCTTTCTTGCTGTAGATGTTAGCTATCTTCACTTTCTAGACCATTTTGTTTTCATTTAGTTTTTTGAGAGACTGATCGAGCGAGTGTGAGAGATTTATTTATGCTGTTTACGGATGCTTCCATGTTATACTTCATAGAGATTGTGTTCTACATATTACATAATCTTGTGATCATATATGGTGTTATGATGTCTTATTCGTGGAGAAATGATGAGTGTTTTATCGGAATATGTCCTCGTCTATCTGAGTGAAACCAATCTAGAAACAAATTAAGAACGCAAAGGGAAGGGGAAATGTACAGCCATCTTGGACTGTAACTACAAACATCGCCATGGTTTTCATACCTTTTAAGGGGATATGTTCTACTTGATTACATCTAACGAGATGTTTTAGCTTCAGCTATTTCATGAACTAGCAACACAATGATATTAACAAGTTTTTCAATCATGCCTGTCATAATCTGGAGCAAAATAATCTGGAAAATGTTGGTATGTAAGTTCTCTTGAAATGGTTCTAAGGTGTCGAATTCTTGCCAAAATACTCTTTTAAACTGCCAAGGACTTAACCCTCATGTTCAAGATGTTCAAGGTGGGTGAGCTCACTCAAGCTTTTGAGAATTATACTAAATTGACAGAAGAAGAGCATAATCATAACAATTGGAAGATTATACTAAATTGACAGAAGAGCATAATCATAACAATTGGAAGCGCACCACTAAAATATAATCTCAAGTACTTTTCCTATGAAAGCAAAATCTTCATGTAAGTAACCTCCATTATGCGCGTGAACATTAATTTGGATTTTCATGGTGATAATTCCTTAAAACGATATGTGACAGAAAAGACAGCATGAAAATTCCTTAAAACCTAAAATATAGGAACATATTGACATATACAGAGACAAATACATACATTTATTCTATGAACACCTAGAAATTAGTAGTGACTAGTGTTGTGCGCAGCAGTTGGGGGAACACAACAACACCCTTGAGGAATCCGCCCACCTGGCGGAGACTCGATGCAGCCGGAAAAACAACCAACACAGCAGGAACAACAACCAATAGAGAAAAGCAATTAACACACAAATTTAACGAGTTTCGGCAAGGTGCCTACGTCCTCGGGTAAGGGGGAGAGAGATTTTATTGATTCAACAATCAATACAACTAATACAAGAGGGGAACTTGAGAGAATTCTTGGAGATACTTTGGGATACCGTACATGAGGGCTCTAGCTTCTCTTTTATAGCCACAGAGTCTCTGGATTTAAGAAAACCCAGATTGGATTTGATTCCATCCAGAAAAGGAATCCGAATCCTAAAAGGAAAGTCCAAACGCGCCTGTCGGTCGACCGGCCGGTCGACTAACCCATGCCATGGTCTACCGTGCCGGTCGACCAGACCCAACCAAGAGTTAGACCATTTCAGTCGGTCGACCGGGCGGTCGACCGCTTCCTTCCTATGCACGTTCGTGCACGCCGTGCATGCCGGTCGACCGAGCGGTCGACCGGCCTCCTCCACCGGTCGACCGAGCGGTCGACCGGGAGCACAATCTGGCCTGCTTCAATGCATCGTTTCTCGCTCCTTGATTTCCGATCTCTGTGCTAACTTCCTCAACTCCTCTATCTCCTCTCTCCCACAATTCTCCACCTCGGTGAAGATTTTTCAAATCTGAGCTGATCTCCAACGAACTCCAGTCTATCACCTGGCGAAATCGACATACGATCTCGGCGAAATCGACACACGATCTCGGCTTGCGCGCTCCGGACGAAATCGATACACGATCTCGACGAAATTGACACACGATCTCGGCTTGAAATCTGTAGCTCAGCTGTCCAACTGGAATGCACCACACATGCCTTCCCTACACTTCACCTTAGGAGAACTTCCATACATGCCGATCACCGAACTTGTCTCCAACTCAGCAACTACATGACCTCACGAAGAACTCATCATGTGCCAACACTGACTCTCCAACTGACTAGCTCTATCTAGTCTACATGTCTTCAGCTGATGGTCTAACCAAGTCCGAGTAGATCACACCGAACACCATCATCGACTTCAACAACTGGATGCACACTCCTCCTATACAAGCTCAACTATCTTCTCACCAGAAGATCAACCTGCTCATCGAGATCACAACACTTCACCTCTACGTGAGTCCAACTAGCCACAACACTTCTCCTCTACGTGAAGTCTCTCCACCTCTACGTGAAGTTCCAATCGGTTTCTCGAGAACCCAAACAGCTTCATACGGGTTGCATCACCAAATTTGGCTGCGCCATTATGACTGCCTACATACCTTGCCCAAAGGATCAAGCCAATCGTAGTTCATTCAAATAAGCTCCATCAAGCTCAAGCACTTGTACCTGGATCTGCAGCAGTGAACCTATCTGGCTGAGTCATATGAACCTCCTCACGACCATCATGGAGAACAACGACCTTCAACTTTAGCTTGTCACAGACACAAGCTTGAGATTCATGCTTCTTTACCCACGAGTGTGTTTTACCTTGATTCTAATAGCTGCAAACAACTCGACATTCTGATCAATGTCTTTAACCTGCTCAGCATCAACCCTGGTTACATGATCTCCACCTGGTTGTTGACACTTAAAAAAGACAAGATTCTTATTGGTCCGAACAATGTCTAAACTTATTGACATTTATAAAAGACAAGTGACAGACGAGCTGAAGACCAGTTTTCACCATCTCCGAGGGATAGGGAAGCAACTTGGACTCCACTGATCCAGCAAGCAGACAGTGAACCCGGATTGTTTCTGAACAGACCTCAGCAGGTCTAAGATGCTAGCACTTAGCATCACATGAATCCAAAGGGATATCCTCGCCTGAGAGGCTAAAATCATCCAACTTCGCCTTGAAGCCATTCAAAGCCTCACCAGGAAGCTAATTCATAGCTTCGCCAAAGAGAGTTAACTCCGCTTGAAGCCATACACAACTGCGCAGAAAGGGTATATAATAGCCTCGCCACAGACGACTTCTAGCTCCGCCGGAGAGTTTCTTTCGGACTTCGCCAGAAACTGCCTCCAGCTCCACTGCGAGTTCAAGGCGGGCAGCGCCGCTATCGGTCTGTTATGGTCAACCTTTGACCAATCAAATCTCCGGATGAGATCGGATCAATATCAAATCTAATCAAGATCAAATCTGAGATCAAATTTGACAGTTGATTGCCACAATCTTTTGACTCTCTTAAAACGAGTAAGAGGATCAGGAGAGATCTTTCAACAATATGAAAAGAATCAAAACAGATCAAGAAGATCAACCGACCTGCCATTTTTAGCTTCGCAGAAGCTGATCCTAGCCTCGCAGTAAGGCTACTTTCTAGATTTAAACAGATTTGATTCAATCTGTTTCCATATCTTCAAGGGACGGTTATATCCTTTGCTCTCCTTATAAATAGCCCACCAGGGGCACAAGGAGGACGGACCGACAGAGAGGCAAGGATATCTCCAGAAACAAAGCTTTTCTGAGACAACACGCACAAGAGGACTCCACAAGCAGAGGCTTCTTCACGACGCACCGTGCGCTCTTGAATTCAGAGACTTTTAGAGAATTGCTTCTCTAATTAGGGTGCTGATACCCTAATACCTTCTTCTCAAGGAATCTCTGGAACCAGGCGAGAAGGAATTCCTAATTGAAGGCGGTTTTGAGAAGTAGCAAGAGGGTTCTACCAACCTTCTGTTCTCTGATTCCCCGAACCAGGCGAGAAGGGAATCTCATCGCTCGCATCGTCAAAGGGACAAAGTGGTCGCGCACTGACCAGACTCCTATCGGCACACTTCTCCAGAATCTCTGAGGAGATCTACTTATAATCTTTTTAAGAATACTTATAATTTAGCTCCTCAACCCTTTTTATTTGTAAGTTTTCCCCTTTGCAAATCAATGGAAAACAAGATGGCGACTCTGCTGGGGATTAAATTCTCCACCGCCGAGAATCAGGTGTCGCAATGCGACGAACAGACCTTCGGGTCTAACTCTGAATTCAGAAAAGCCGGTGCAGCCAGAGCCTCTTTGGCTAAATCTTCAAGGAAAGTCTCTGCGGAGACGAAAAAGGTTCTCTGCGAACCTACTGTGGTTCTCTGACGCAACAAGAAAGCACGCCCGCAGTCCAAGTCCTTCACTTTCGAGAACTTGGTTGTTCAATTCGACTAAGGAAGATTTGAAGAAGTCCTCTCTGAGGGTGGTCTAATGCTTCGAGCACGGAAGCATAGAAAGGTCTCCATGACCAAGGTTTCGAAGCAGGAACTAGAAGCAGAATTCTGCCAACACCCTTCAGCCTCGCGTGTGACTAATCAGGTTCCTTGTAAACCTAAGTATCCTCTACCAAAGCGGATGTGGAGGCCTAAACAGAAGTCTCCGGCCGAAGCCTTAGGCGTAGCTACGCCAAAACCGTGCCTCTCTCGCGAAGAAAAAGGCAAGATGCCTATCTGCTCCAGCAATACTGCTAATCACGAAGTCACGACGGCAATCATACTGTCACCCAATTCAAAAGTAGCATCGCCTTGCGCTTGCCTTGTACTCATGAGCGAAGCTACTGTACCACAGCGTACGCGCAGGGTTCATGACCGTGAAGCTAGAGCCAAAGTACCATCTGAGGCTAATTGCCTTCGCAGCAGTATAGCGGGTAAAGCAACACAGCGTGCTCCGCTCTCTGGTTTGTCAAGTGCTAAACTCGCGCCTGGTGGCGAAGCTAGAACCGAAGCACTATTCAGTGCTAATCCCTTCTGCAGGGATAAAAAGAACAGGACACTGTCCCATATACGATCTAAAAGAGTCTCTACGCGGGATTATTCAGGCTCCGATCGGCCTGACTTGCGGGAATTCTTGGCGAACAAGCGGAAGTTGGAGTCTTTCCGAACTGCTTTCCCCTGTTGTCAACAAAGGGGATGCCAGTTGGTGACGGTTCACTCAGCTCATTGCCAGTTACGACCAATCATCGCCACCTCTCCATACCGGCAATCAGTCTTTGATCGGCTGACTGCACATGCCCCAATAAAATATCGTAAAAGGGGCATCTCACGAGATCTACCCTCTGCATCCGTCAACATGACCGGAAGAGGACGAGATTTACGCAGGGGAAGACAAACATCTGACGACACCCCCTGCAGCTTTTCAGATCCAGATTACAGCCCAGACTTAGGCGAAGTCTTGGTGCATGAAGAGGGTGTTTTTCGAAACACCAGATCTAGGGTGGCGATACCCTATAATTATGAACAGCCTTCCTCCTTAACGGCCCTAGCCTCGCCGGGGCCCAGGAGAATACTCCAGCCATCGGATGAAGAGGACGAAGACAGTGGGTATGCCTCTTCGGCGACAGTTAGCTCAGTGCGAACAGACAGAGCATCAGTCAATATGGCTGATAACGCTAATGATGACCTTCGTCGGCGCCTGGAAGCTCAGGAACAAACTTCCAAAACCTAGCAAGAACAGATGCTTGCTCGACTCCTCAGCAATCGGAATGACAATGATGCCGGGAGCAATCACGATGAGGAGGAACATTTCAGTAATGAGCAGCCAAAGACGAAAAAATCCAAAGAGGGTTCTTCCTTAGACGCCGAAGTCCTCAAAGGCCTCCAGGCTAAAATCGCATCCCTAGCTCAAAGGGATGAATTAAAGAAAGTAGGGTGATTAGACTAGAAAGGTGTACTTATTATGTGTATAAGAATGTATTTGATGTACCCTTTCTTGTCTCCGCTATAGCATAGGACTATACCGAGTCGATTCTCAGGGAGAGCTCGCGATGGAAGCTTTAACGTGTGGTAGTGAAGTGAACAAACGAGTATTCTTCTCTTGCTTATAAACTTAGTGAATCAAGTGAAAAAGAAACTAAAAGAAAAGATGGCTATGTTCATGGTGGAAATCGTTGGAAAAGAAATCAAGAAGTGGATGTGGTATTCACAAGAAAAAGAAAGAAAACTTAAAGAAAGCAATCCATGACTAGCTTACCTTGCTAGCTTGCCAAGACTTACTAGACTCCTTGATAGCGAATGCTTGCCTAATGTTGTCACTCCATTAGCGTAGGATTCGTCTCGCGTGTTGACCTAATTACTTTCTCACTTGCAAGATGGTGGTTTAACCATCGGAGAAGAGAAGATCATACAACTTGCAAGATGAACAAAAGCAATCACCCATGAGTTAGTGAAGAAAGCTAAGCTAGTGGTAAACTAGTACATGGAAGGAAAATTAGCTACAAGCCATTAAAGAACTAAAACAAAGCTTGAAGTAAATTGCAAGAAAGTAAACAAAGCAATAAAGAAAGCATGTAAAGAAAGCACATAAACTAGAATCAAGCTTCAAGTAGAGGAAGTGGAGAATGGATCAATCCTTGTTGCTTCAAGTGTCACCCTTGATTACACAAGCTCTCTCTCTCACACTCTCTCTCTTTTACATTGAATTCTAGGAAGAAGAAGAGGGATCTAAAGAACAAAACCTAAAGAGAAAAATACATGAAAATTACAATACTAAACTAATCTCCTCTCTTCTCCATTCAGTTTTTGCTCGCAGGTGAAGGTCACATATTTATAGCATGGGAGAGAACCTTCGAGAGCCTAGGTTGTTGGCACGAAATCCGAGGCCATAACAACCTAAGATTGCCGCGCCCAAGCCGCGGATCGCGGCTTGATCTTGGCCGTTGATCCGGATCTTTCTGTTGGAGATCAGTTGAGAGTTTGTTAGCCACGTGGTATATCTAGAATCTTCGTTTGTTGCGTGGATCTTTCTGGATCTGGATTTGAAATCTGGCTTTATCTTAATCATGGATTAATCACTTAATTAGTGTTAATTAAGTAATTATTTGGAAATCTCTCCATTAGAGTGTGTACCTGCAAATAAGTAGAGAAGAGGAGTAAAAATCACATATTTATTTGTAATATGCATGGGGATTATGATGTAAAATATACAATATTGTGTACCAATCATAGGGGCAGTCTGTCCTTACCCATTAAAGTGGGATTCGGTGCCAATCCATCGAAGTTCAAACCACCAACGTTGCATACGTATGATGGTAAGAGTTCACCAAATCAGCACATCTACTACTTTCGGTCTCAGACTGGTAATGTTATAAGTAACGACGCCATCATGGCTAGGCTGTTCATTGGCACCTTAAAGGGGGTGGCATTTGACTAGTTCCGAAGTCTCCCTCCGGGCTCTATCAATTCCTAGATCGACCTGGAAACCCGGTTCCTCTCTCATTTCTATGAGGACGATACCGAAGTAACCATGGACAAGCTCCTCTCCACGGTGCAGAAGAAGGGCGAATCTGTCCGTGACTACATTGAGCGGTTCAGAAACTTATCCTTGATGTGCCCAGCTGGGATGCCGTTACCCATGCTCTTGCAGACGTGCAGGCACAACTTCCTGGACTAAGTAGAAGTTCGCATGGGGGCTGTCAAGGCCCACACTTGGAAAGAATTGGTCGAACAAGCTGAGATAGCAGAAAAGTCGGCTAAAAAGTTCGAACCATCCACCCCTAGAGGCAAATGGGGTATGAACAGTAAAGGACGTAGCGACCTACCGCAGTCTTCTCAAGCCAAAGGGAAAGAGACTATGTCTGTGGAATTGTCCGGGGACGTGCAGTCGAAGGCCAAGAAGAGCGGCTTCAACAATCAGGAGCCTAAATTCCCTCCAAAACAGTACTCCTTTAAAGACGATCAGGTGGTCACGATATTCCATCTGCTCCACAAAGGGAATAAAATGAAGCTGCCAGATGCTCGGCGTCCCAATGAGTAGGGCGCACAAACGATCCCAAATACTGTCTCTATCACAGGATGATTCACCATCCCACCGACAAATGCTATGTCCTCAAAGATAGGATTCAAGCCTTGGTCGACGCCGGGGTTCTGACATTGAAGACAGAGCAGAAGAAAGTCACTGCCAATATGGTGACTCTCGAATTCGGCAGTACCCAAAAGATCACAGTTCCTGACGGGACCGATCCAGCCCCTGCGCCACGGTTGGAAGTCAAACATCCTTCAGCTATGACTCAAGATGATAAAGGTCTCGTTCCCTTGACATTGGGGACAGGGGAAGTTATGTGGATACACCCAGACCTTGTCCAAGAAGTACAACGGGGCTCAAACGAGCCCAATTCAAAGGGCAAATCTTGCAATGTCATCTCTGTCCTGCCAGACGACGGCAATCTTACATCGACTTCCCTCAGTGATTCTGAAGGAGAAAAGCATGCTTGCGCAGCGCAAGCCGATGCGCCTCAACAGACGGGTACCCGATCCGAAAAATCATACTTGAGGCAGTATGAAAAGTCTACTGACGAGATACAACAGCAAACAACGTCAGTACCAATGCCAGCACCCACTCCAATTCTAACTAAGGGAAAAAAAGAGGCCTAAGGAGGTACGATTCGATCACATGTTGAAGAAACCATCAGGCCGAGGGTTTGATACGCCCTTTCGGTTTGACATATTGGCTCAACTGGCCAATATCCCAGCTCGTATCACTATACACGAGCTCCTTCGCCTCTCAAAAGAGACAAGAGAAGCACTCAGGGATGCGCCAGCCAATTCAGAATCATTCCTGACATATATGCCAGAGATCCCTAAAGATGGCGCTCAGTCTTCTTGCCCTGAATGCCATCATGTACAATCAAAGGTACCTGCTATTACCTTTATAGCGGAGGATAGTTTGGCAGATGTTCTTCGATGGAGCATCGCGAATAGGCCCTAAAGGCAAGATTATTATCGGAGTGGGGGTTGTGTTCATTTCTCCACAGAATCATGTCATTCCTAGAGCATTCTCCCTGACAGAGTCATGCTCTAACAATGTAGCAGAATATAATGCTCTGCTCATTGGCCTTCAGCTCGCCCATGGAATGGGGGTACGCTTCCTTGAAGCTTACGGCGATTCAAAACTGATCATCAATCAGGTTAAAGGCGAATATGAGGTCCGCCACGAGGATTTGGTACCTTATTGCCACACAGCCATCGAATTGGCTAATCTATTTGAAGCTTCTATATCGGGCACGTATCTCGATCTCAGAATACCAAGGCGGACGCCCTTGCTGCATTAGCAACAACACTACCTTGCCAGCCGACACCGAGTACCACCTCACAGTCGCAACTCGACATCTTGTATGCTCTAAGCATATGCTAAGAACCCGAGAAGTCTATAATGTCTCCACGGATCTTGAACCGAGAGATTGGTGATTTTCTCTCATCGACTATGTTCTACATGGTCTGCTGCCAGACGATCCTAAAGAAGCGGCATCTATCAGACGAAGGTCTCTCCGTTTCTACTACGATCTAACTCTGAAGACACTTTACCGTCGTTCATACGACGGTGTCCTCCTCCGTTGCCTTTCCAATTCAGAGGCACAGGAAGTGCTTAAAGAAGCACACGACGGCATTTGCGGAGCTCATCAGCCAGGTCCGAAACTTAAAGACAAATTGCATAGACTTGGATACTATTGGCCGACCATGATAGCCGATGTCATCCAATATGCACGAAGGTGTAAAGCATGTCAGATTCATGCGGACTTCATACACCAGCCCTCGGACTTGCTCCACCCGACTATTGCTTCATGGCCATTTGAAGCATGGGGAATAGACGTCGTAGGGCCGATTAGCCCTTCTTCGACAAGAGGTCACCGGTTTATCCTGGCAATAACCGATTACTTTTCAAAATGGGCAGAAGCCATACCACTGGTTGAAGTCAAAACCTCTAATGTAGTTAATTTCATCAAACACCATGTCAATCATCGATTTGGTGTCCCTAGGCGGATCATCCACGACAACGGTCCCCAATTCATAAGCCAAGTGTTCTATCGGTTCTGCGATAAATACCGAATTCAGAATGTGGCTTCAACTGCCTATAATCCTGCCGCCAATGGCTTGGCGAAAGCATTCAACAAAACGATCATCAAGCTACTCAAGAAGTTCGTCTCCTCGAACAAGCGAGATTGGGACGAAAAGCTCGATGAATGTCTCTGGGCCTATCGAACCACGGTTCGGACACCAACAGGCAATACGCCTTTTCCCTGGTATATGGGTGGGAAGCAGTCATCCCATTAGAAATCCAGATGCCGTCATTGCGAGTAGCTCTGACCACTAAATCACATCAGAAGACAATGATCGGTTACATCTTCAAGGGCTCGAAGCCCTAGATTAGAAGCGACTTCAAGCTCAGCAACATATTGAGCTATATCAAGCTCGAATCTCAAAAGCCTTCAATAAGAAGGTCAGACAGAGAGTCTTCCAGAAAGGAGACCTGATTTTAGCCGTCAGACGACCGATGATTATGACGCACAAGACCAAAGGCAAATTTCAGCCTAAATGGGAAGGGCCGTTCATAATAGAAACAGTCTATTCAAACGGAGCATACCGCCTTATGACTTCAGATGGCGACCTACTCATGATGCCAATCAATGGCAAGTTCTTAAAGAAGTATTATCCTTAATCAAGGATCCTTCTCATGATCAAGTTAACACCACACCTCTGATCAAGATCTTCGTGTCCAAAGTACACACAAAGAGAGCCTTTCTCTTCCGCCAAGCGAGATAATACAACCGTAAACAAGTAGGAACCTGGTCGTGCATTGGCTGTCCCGAAGGAGAATCGAGGTTATGATATATTAACCAGATAATCCGACATCCTTAACGATTAAGGATAGAGGAAAATGTTGGCCTGTAAGCCCAACATAAGTCCTCGACAACTCATTATACTGAGGGGAATAGCATGGCTAGCCCAACCCAAACGGTAGCTGGTAAAGGCATATCAAACCCGTTGATAGCTGGGGGTTTGCTAAAAATCCCAAGGGACCTGTTCCCATTCGATTCCCTCGTTTCTCCCTGTGAGAACGAGACTTCCAAATCACTTACCAATTCTCATCCATAGAATGGTAAGACCACGTACGCATTTCGCTGTTACGTTAACATTAAACCTATGACAGCAATTCCCTCGTTTCTCCCTGTGAGAATGAGACCTCCAAAATCACTTACCAATTCTCATCCATAGAATGGTAAGACCACATATATAAATTCTGCTGTTACGTTAACATTAAACCTATGACAGCAATTCTCTCGATCTCCCTGTGAGAACGAGACCTCCAAAATCACTTACCAATGCTCATCCATAGAATGGTAAGACCACATATACATTTTACTGTTACGTTAACATTAAACCTATGACAGTGATTCTCTCGTTTCTCCTTGTGAAAGCGAGACCTTTTTCCAAATTTCATTCCAACTTTGAGCTTGTTGACATTTACAAAAGACAAATCTCAACCCCGAGCCCTGTTGACATTTACAAAAGACAGGTGTCGATACTTGTTGACATTTACAAAAGACAAGTATCACCACCTTTGAGCTTGGTGGCGTCTCAAATCGGTTATGTCATTGCGACCTCTGAACCAGCGGACAGCCGAGTCTCAATTTTGAGCTTGTTGACATTTACAAAAGATAAGTCTCAACCCCGAGCCCTGTTGACATTTACAAAAGACAGGTCTCGATACTTGTTGACATTTATAAAAGATAAGTTTCACCACCTTTGAGCTTGGTGACGTTTCAAATCGGTTATGTCATTGCGACCTCTGAACCAGCGGACAGCCGAGTCTCAATTTTGAGCTTGTTGACATTTACAAAAGACAAGTCTCAACCCTGAGCCCTATTGACATTTACAAAAGACAGGTCTTGATACTTGTTGACATTTACAAAAGACAAGTATCACCACCTTTGAGCTTGGTGGCGTCTCAAATCGGTTATGTCATTACGACCTCTGAACCAGCGGACAGCCGAGTCTCAATTTTGAGCTTGTTGACATTTACAAAAGACAAGTCTCAACCCCGAGCCCTGTTGACATTTACAAAAGACAGGTCTCGATACTTGTTGACATTTACAAAAGACAAGTATCACCACCTTTGAGCTTGGTGGCGTCTTAAATCGGTTATGTCATTGCGACCTCTGAACCAGCGGACAGCCGAGTCTCAATTTTGAGCTTGTTGACATTTACAAAAGACAAGTCTCAACCCCGAGCCCTGTTGACATTTACAAAAGACAGGTCTCGATACTTGTTGACATTTACAAAAGACAAGTATCACCACCTTTGAGCTTGGTGGCGTCTCAAATCGGTTATGTCATTGCGACCTCTGAACCAGCAGACAGCTAAGTCTCAACCTCGAGCCTGTGACATTTACAAAAGACAGGTCTCAACCATACTTGCTAACATTTACAAAAGGCAAGTATTGCCCCTTTAGTCCTGTGAGAGCTAATCTTGAGATTGGTGACTTCTCAATCGGTTATGTCATTGCGACCTCTGAACCGGCGGATGGCCAAGTCTCATTATCCAATCCAACAAGGATTATGTTCTCGAGTGGCTACAATACAACTTTGAAAGGACAATTCAGCAAGTGAAACGAGTTGGAGATTCGACAGGGAGTCAAAACAAAAATTATTATTTTCATTAATTCCAAAGGATGGGATACATGGAGGTACATATATTGCGACCTACGGGCGTACATTATAAGATCTGATTCGCTCTTCAAGGGAGGCTAGCCTCGTCCTCCTGTCATCAGCAGCTGGACAAGCGCCTGCGACCTCAGTTTAGCCTCATTAAAGTTCGTCACCTGGGCCAAACGAACTTCGACCTCCGCCAAAGTTGCCCTCTGTACTAACTCCTGCCGTGAGAGTTCGTCACTCTGGGCCTTAAGCAGCTCAAGCCGCGTAGTCTCTTCAAGACGCACCGGTTCAGCCCTGGATAAGAGAAGATTTGCCTTCCTGATCATTTCCTTGGCCTTCCCAATTTTGTCTTCAGCGTCAAGGAGAGCACTAATGGAAACATCAATGGCATTCCCAACCCCTACTTTCCTTGTCTCCAAGGATTTCAAGTCAGAAGAAATAGCCTTAGCAACCTCCTGAGCAGCAAGACGGGCTTCATGCATTTGAGCGACAAGATGCGCAAGCTGCTCACTAACCGAAGACTCCAGGTCTGAGCGGCTAAGACGGCGCCATTCCTCTTCAAATTAATTCAAAATGCCGCCTAAAGCGCCTTCCCGAGAAGCGCTGCTTCAGCCACTAAGGGTTAACCTCGCCATGAGTCAAAGTGCGAACTTCGCACAAGTTCATCAAGAACTTCGCCAAAAGGGTTGCCTTAGCCCGCTAAAGGCACAGTTCGCCGACATGCCAGTTTCGCGCGAAGCTCATTCAAAAAGGACCCTGTCCTTAACTCCGCACGAAGTTCAGCCCCGTTATAGCCAAATTCTCAATGAAGGCAGGCAAAAATCAAATGAGCATAAAATGAACTTTCATTGATTTAAAGGGAAAGGTACATTGATACTACATCAAGGTTGTGTTTTGTACAACAGAATTCAGTTGCTCAGCAAGATCATTTGCGCAAAAGGCATACAAGTGGTTTTATCCGCTTTCAAGCCAGACCAACTAGACACGAAAGGTCTTCCTCCTGCACAAGGCTGTAATCCTTCACATAAGGACAGATGGTGCCACAAGGACAGATGGTGCCACCAGGACAAGGTCAGTGATCTCACAGGTGACGTCCGCTTTCCCGAAGTGGATCATCTCAGATAAGCGGCAACCGGCCTCGCCTCAAAAGGGATCATGTCGGATAATCGACTACCAACAGCCTCTGGGACACACATCAGCTGCCCTAGTTTGTTCTCCTGCTTAAAAGTAAAGCTTCAACCTGGGAAGCATAAGGCAACTTTTCGGTCTCTTTCATCAAGTCACAAGATTGGTGCGAACATAGCTCACTGCAATGCAAATCAGAACAGATTAGCAGTTACACACGGGAGAAGCTGCAAAAACGCTAAGTCAGATTCTTTGAGGCGAAGCAATCCGATTTCAGTTAAAGCAGAGGATAAGCCTCGCTTGCACAACAGTGATAGGCTAGCTCAGCAAATGCCAAGTCCTAACCTCGCCTATATGGCTAAGCCAGACCGATCCTGTGGAACACAGTCTTAGCCCCACCTATATGGCAAGACTGGCTCAACTTTGAAGAAACTAAGTCCCGAGTTCTACCTGTGTAGCGGACTTAACATGCAGTGATTTTTCTTTGATCAAGTCAAGATGATAGCTTCGCTGGGAAGCTATGCTGAAATCCTTAACATGCAACCAGCCAATTGTAAAATGAGGAACAAGGAAAACTAATGCCTGAAGCAGCTGTTAAAGCTAAATTAAGGGAGATGAATTCCCTAAAGTTAGTGAAGTCGTTGAATGATAAAGACTTATCGGTCCTTGGCCGGATAATAACCAGAGTGGGCATCCCCACTAATTAAGAGATCTGAGTATCTCTCTCAACCAAGAGAAGAGAAGAAGAGCAAACCACTTCTCTTCAGAAGACCTCAAGTGTCCTATTTATAGGCCTCATGGCCTGAGCACTGCCGCCTCAAGCGTGGAAGCACGAGCGCATTCAAGGCATTTACTGCGCCTTGAGAAAAGGGACGGTTTCCCCTTGGAACCGTGCAAAGGAAGAAAAGTCTCCCTCATAAAAGGCACTCATGGCGCCTTGAAGAAAGGGAATATCCTCCCTTGGAAACGCGCGAGGAAAGAATAACTCCTCGATCAGTGCGAGAGAAGAAGTAATCCTTCTCGTAACCGGCCCACGGCAGTTGGCCTCGGAAAAGCGACAGATGTTCCAGAGCGAACCTACCTAGCCGCGAAACTACCCAGATGCGAGTCTACATGATTCCTCGGCGAATCTACATCCCAAAGCAGGATCCAAAGCGAAGCTGAACTCAACCATCATGGCGACGTTCATACTCCACACACCACCAATTAAAGCAGTTCAAAGTATTTCAAAGTTTGAGCCATTGCAGACTTTCGAAAAACTTTGAAGGGGGTCTTGTTGACACTTAAAAAAGACAAGATTCTTATTGGTCCGAATAATGTCTAAACTTGTTGACATTTACAAAAGACAAGTGATAGACGAGCTGAAGACCAGTTTTCACCCATTTCCGAGGGACAGGGAAGCAACTTGGACTCCACTGATCCAGCAAGCAGACAGTGAACCCGGATTGTTTCTGAACAGACCTCAGCAGGTCTAAGATGCTAGCACTTAGCATCACATGAACCCAAAGGGATAGCCTCGCCTGAGAGGCTAAAATCATCCAACTTCGCCTTGAAGCCATTCAAAGCCTCGCCAGGAAGCTAATTCATAGCTTCGCCAAAGAGAGTTAACTCTGCTTGAAGCCATACACAACTGCGCAGAAAGGGTATATAATAGCCTCGCCACAGACGACTTTTATCTCCGCTGGAGAGTTTCTTTCGGACTTCGCCAGAAACTGCCTCCAGCTCCGCTGTGAGTTCAAGGCGGGCAGCGCCGCTATCGGTCTGTTATGGTAAACCTTTGACCAATCAAATCTCCGGATGAGATCGGATCAATATCAAATCCAATCAAGATCAAATCTGAGATCAAATTTGGCAGTTGATTGCCACAATCTTTTGACTCTCTTAAAACGAGTAAGAGGATCAGGAGAGATCTTTCAACAATATGGAAAGAATCAAAACAGATCAAGAAGATCAACCGACCTGCCATTTTTAGCTTCGCAGAAGCTGATCCTAGCCTCGCAGCAAGGCTACTTTCCAGATTTAAACAGATTTGATTCAATCTGTTTCCATATCTTCAAGGGACGGTTATACCCTTTGCTCTCCTTATAAATAGCCCACCAGGGGCACAAGGAGGACGGACCGACGGAGAGGCAAGGATATCTCCAGAAACAAAGCTTTTCTGAGACAACACGCACAAGAGGACTCCACAAGCAGAGGCTTCTTCACGACGCACCGTGCGCTCTTGAATTCAGAGACTTTTAGAGAATTGCTTCTCTAATCAGGGTGCTGATACCCTAATACCTTCTTCTCAAGGAATCTCCGGAACCAGGCGAGAAGGAATTCCTAATTGAAGGCGGTTTTGAGAAGTAGCAAGAGGGTTCTACCAACCTTCTGTTCTCTGATTCCCCGAACCAGGCGAGAAGGGAATCTCATCGCTCGCATCGTCAAAGGGACAAAGTGGTCGCGCGCTGACCAGACTCCTAACGGCACACTTTTCCAGAATCTCTGAGGAGATCTACTTGTAATCTTTTTAAGAATACTTGTAATTTAGCTCCTCATCCTTTTTTATTTGTAAGTTTTCCCCTTTGCAAATCAATGGAAAACACTGGTGTCACATCCGGTGAAGTCTTCTCTGATGTCGAACCAACTGGAGATGGTGGAGTAGCATCAACCTCCGCCCGCTGCGATACTTCCTTGGTCTCCGTCCTCTCCACCTGCTGAGAGACGGTGGACTTCAACACTGAAGTCTCATCAAATGTGACATGCCTACTCAACACGATCTTCTTATTTTCAGGGTCCCACAACCTGTAGCCATTTTTTTGACACCCAAAAACACAAACCTCTTTGTTCGCGGATTCACCTTGTTATTCTTGGCACTGAAGTAGGTTGGACTTTCAAATTCCCGCAGCAAACCATGATCTTGAGCAGTTTTCCTAGACCAAATTTTCAATGGAGCTTTACCTCCTATCGCAGTTGATCATTTATGAGATGGCTAGCATACACAATCGACTCAGCCCAAAATGATTTGTCTAATCTTGCATTAGACAACAACTACCGAACCTTCTCCAGTAAGGAACGTTTTACTTCCCTAGCCAACCCATTTATACCTTTTGTGAAGTGAGTAGCAATACCGGTATTTTGGCCAAATCGTAGGAATTGGTTCATGTCTCTTCCAATATAACCAATCTGTGGCTCCTTGATCTTTCTACCAATTTGCTTCTCCATTCTTCCTATCCACTTCACCAACATATCTAAGGCTTCACACCTTTGTCTTATGGGATATATCCAACAATGCCTAGATAAACTATCAACAAAAGAGACAAAGTACCTGTGACCTCCAAGCGATGCAGTCTTAGCAGGTCCCCAAACTCTTACGTGAACACAATCAAGAAGACCTTCTGAGCGGTGAGTATTGGTGCTGAATTTTACCTTCTTCTTGTCCAGAATGCTGTGTTTACCTTCCAAGTTGCAGGTAGCAGCACCTTCCAATGATCCCTTCTTTGCAGGAGCTCGCAAAGACTTTTCTCCTCCATGTCCGACCTTTACCTGCCAGATCTTCGTGCAACCATCATCTGAAGAACTAGAAGTCTCCACCTGACCTGTAACCGTACTACCCTTCAAGTAGTAGAGATTGTTCCGGCGGACGCCCTTCATTACCACCATCGAGCCTTTGATCATCTTGAGAACACCATCTCGTACAGATATCACAAGACCCAATGCTTCCAAAGCGCCAAAAGAGATACATACCTCACATCCTTCAATTCTCGTACTATCCCATCATCCATCTTGATACGGACTGTACTCATCCCTTCTATATTACACGGATGATCATCACTCATGACCGTGTAACATCCATCTAGCTTCTCAAAACTAGAAAACCAGGCCCTGTTCGGGCACACATGATAGGTAGCTCCAGTATCTAAGATCCACTCAGCATTATCTAAGTTACAAATAGTAGGAGTAGTAACAGAGAGAGAATACCGATGAGTTTTCATCCGATCCATCCGCCAGTGCGAGATTCGCTTTGGTGTTTGACTCCACCTTCTTACCTTTGGCCTTTGAGCATTCAGCTTTCCAGTGCCCTAGTTTCTTGCACAAGGCACACTGATTCTTCTTCAGATTTCTGAAGCCTGATCTGGACTTTGATCTTTCCCGATCATCTCTTCCCTTCCTATTGGAACTTCTACATCTTACCTCCAATGCCTCTGCTGTTGTGCTTCTCAAAGAAGATAGCATGTCCTGTTTCCTTGCTTCATAACTTACAAGAGCAGCTGACACCTCACTGTAGTTAAGGGATTTCCTTCCATTGAGAAATGTAAGAGTAAAGGTCTCATACTCTTTCCTAGGAAGAGAGTTCAAAAGTATTACCGCCTTATCCTCTTCACTAGTCTCCACATCCATATTAAATAGATCTGTAAGAAGCTCCGTATAGCAGTTCAAGTGTTCATTGACAGAGCATCCTCTCTGCATCTGAAACCCATAGAGCTTACTCTTCAACTACAATCACGACTTTATGTTTTTCGTCAGATACTTCTTCTCCAGGATCTCCCATAACTGCCTCGCCGATGTCTCATGCAACACCTGATACTTGATGTCTTGTGTCAGACAAGACCTGATCAAGCCACATGCCGAACGGTTCATCTTGTCCCAATCTTCTTCCGTCATTGATGCGTGCTTCTTCTCTAACCATAGAGTGTCTTCGAGGTTTGATGCCGTCAGAGCATCTATAACCTCACACCTCCACATACCAAAGCTGTTCGTACCGTTGAACTTCACCACATCAATCCTTGGATGTGGATTCATAGATCTCATAGATGTACTTTCTCCAGCCATCTTCTCAACTGATTCCTTAAAGTAATGTAGAAACAAACAGAGTTAGATAAAATAAACTAGATAAAGACAGGATCTTTACCTCCACGCGAAACCCTCGAAGAGTTTCCGAAGCAATCTACTCATCCAAATTGATTCCTCGAGCACTTCACGCGCTGTTCTGAGATCGACACACGATCCCACAAACAGTCCCAATGCTGATCCGAGATCGACATACGATCTCTGTCAATCAGCAACAGATGCCCTTGAATCAACACATGATCCCACGACAAACCTGGGATGCTCTGATACCACTTGTTTTGCGCAGTGGTCGGGGAACACAACAACCACCCTTGAGGAATCCGCCCACCTGGCGGAGACTCGATGCAGCCGGAGAAACAACCAACACAACAGGAACAGCAACCAATAGAGAAAAGCAATCAACACACAAATTAACGAGGTTCGGCAACGTGTCTACGTCCTCGGGGCAAGGGAGAGAGAGATTTTATTGACTCAACAATCAATACAACTAATACAAGAGGGGAACTTGAGAGAATTCTTGGAGATACTTTAGGATACAATACATGAGGGCTCTAGCCTCTCTTTTATAGCTACATAGTCTCTAAATTTAAGGAAACGCAGATTGGATTTGATTCCATCCAGAAAAGGAATCCGAATCCTAAAAGAAAAGTCCAAACGCGCTTGTCGGTCGACCGGCCGGTCGACCGACCCATGCGGTCAACCGGGCCCAACCGAGAGTTAGGCCATTTCAGTCGGTCGACTGAGCGGTCGACCGCTTCCTTCCTGTGCACGTTCGTGCACGCCGGTCGACCGGCCTCCTCCACCGGTCGATCAGGCGATCGACCGACCCATGCGGTCAACCGGGCCCAACCGAGAGTTAGGCCATTTCAGTTGGTCGACCGAGAGGTCGACCGCTTCCTTCCTGTGCACGTTCTTACAGGCCGTGCACGCCGGTCGACGGGCGGTCGACCGGCCTCCTCCACCGGTCGATCGGGAGTACAATCTGGCCTGCTCTAATGCGCCGTTTCTCGCTCCTTAATTTTCGATCTCTTTGCTAACTTCCTCTACTCCTCTATCTCCTCTCTCCCACAACTAGGGCATTACTCTATCACATATAGAAACTAGAAAGGGGAGAAAAAACAAAATAAGCCTGAGTGGTTTAACTTCTATAGACTCTGATTTTACACTCCGAAAGATATTTGAATGTCCACTCTAATATCGGATCCAATACAAGCTTATGATGTCCCTTACACATGTTTAGGTGGTGCTTAAATAATGCTCAATCTATATATAATGGTGTCCTTTTTATTTACTTGAGCCAGACATAACTTTGGCATGTTCAACATGCAACCTTTGAAACGATTTAAAGCTAACGCGACTTAAAAACGGAAAAACTTTTGTTTTTGTTTTTTTAAAAACTAATGGTTCTGATATGTCCAACATGTAGCAAATAAGTTTTCTTGTCCAACATGTGAAGGACACAAATGTAGGACTCACTTTGAAATGTTCATGCTTCTTAAGACAGAACAGCAAAAATAATGGATCTAAGGCCTTCTTTGTCAACAAGGGTGTTTTAGGAGGTACATGGTTGTGTGTGTGTGTGTGGGGTTTTGGGGTTGGGTCAAATCCAGTTGAGAGTTCTTTCTCGTGTATTCAACAATAGATAAGCAGAAGCAATCTAAAATGTTGAGAAGATCTATGGAAGATATATCGTTGTATCTGAAGATCAAAGTCCCTAAGATGAATGGTGATAAGCGGTAGTGAGCATGATAGCTAAAAGATCAAAGGCTCAAAGGCCCTAAGATCTATGGGATAAGGAAAAGCATTACTTTTTGGATGGCTTAGAACGGTGCATATAACAGTTGGCAAATTACATGGATTGTGAACTTTTTGTTGGGATTTGGGTCGAACAAATAGTCCCACATCAGCTAGACGTGGGGATAGTATTAGTATATAAGGATTTGGGCAACTCCACTTAGAAGGCTAGTCTTTTGGGATGGTGTTCCAAGTCTTTCAATTGGTATCAGAGCCATGTCCCGAACTTTAGTCGTGTGAATGAAGTTAATGTTGCGCTCTCAAAAAATTTAGTAGTGGTGGTGCTCCTATGCAAAATGGGCGTACAAATGGTCCCACATCGGCTTGGGTATATATATGGATTTGGGAAAGTCCATGTAAGGACAGTTTCCTATGGGAATATGGGTTTGGACATGCATGAGAGTAGTATTAGCAAATGAGAAATACAAATTTGTAACGAAACTTGATGAATAGCTAGCATAATATGTTGCAATGCTATTGGAATGCCAAAAGAAAAAATGGGTGAAATGACTAAGATAAACTGCGGATTTAGTTAGGCATGCATGTGAAATGACTAAGATGAGGATACAATGATAAGAAAGGATTAGAGAATATTATTTTAGAGACAAAGATAACTATGTATCATAGACAACCTAAAGGGCTGTCAAGTGTCTAACTATCTTGAAGCGTGACATGGGAGCCCCACAAAAACACGAGTGACACCCCATAAACTTTATGGAAGTGCATACAAATATCAGAATGTCTATGCATATGTATGTAGCGAGTAATTCATTTAACCAATTCATCCATCTTTAGATATTTTTATCCTATTGTTATATACCCTTATGTTTAGATATTCTTATCTTATCTTATTTTACTACTCGTTTTCTTATCTATCTACTCTCTCTTGTATCTATATATATTGATGTACTTACTTTATGAATAAACATACTGAAACTTCTTCTTCTCCAAATTATGTCTCTCAATTTTTTTCTCTGCGGATTGAAGTTATCTCGGTATTCTAGAGCTTGCGCTAGTCGTGCTCGCATAATGTGTACCTAGCGCCGGCCTACTTTCGCCTCATACAACATCAGAGCTTTCCTCGTCCTCCTCACGCATCCTCCTCCATCTCAGCTAAAATTGAATCCTCACTGATCCTCTTGTATCCACCGATGCGGGCTCCACCATCACCCGTGTTCCTCCAATGTTGCAGAATCCGATTTGAGTCCTTTTGAGCTCTATGTTAGCCCTCTTAGGTTTTCTCATCAATTTAGCCCTCTTGAGCTCTATTTTAGCCCTATTGGTCTTTCTTTTATACTTAGAGGATTGGTCGTCCTTCAGTACGCCACCAGTCGAGTTCGAGGAGCTCACAAAAAGCTCCTTCTGCTTGATCCATCTGGATCTCGCCCTCTCTGATCCATTCGGATCTCGTCATGCATGATCTGGAATCTATCTGAATCTCGCCCTCTAATCTGATGCCTGATCCATCCGAATCTCCCCATGCCTGAGTTGGCTTTGGAGAAGATGATCTCCTCGGCCTTGAGGACGACGAGGGGGAGCTTCTCCAGCCACTCAATGTTCTCTAGAGTGGTCGTGCTGTGGACCTCGTTGGCCAGTCTATGATGAATGAATTTTTTTTGCCCCCAGATAATTGTTGGGATTTGGGTCGAACAAATAGTCCCACATCGGCTAGACGTGGGGATGGTTTGAATATATAAGGATTTGGGTAAATCCACCTAGAAGGCTAGTCTTTTGGGATGGTGCCCCAAGTCCAACAAGTGGTATCAGAGCCATGCCCCGAACTTAATCGTGTGTGTAGGTGATGACGATGTAGATCCCCACTGGCACAAAGGCGCAATGGGCCTGCCCACCCCACTGGTGCAAAAAGGCGCAATAGGCCCCTGTGAAGCTAATGTTGGGCTCTCGAGAAATTTGACAGTGGTGCTCCTTTGCAGTGTAGAGGAGTGACTGATTGCAGTTGGTAATTCCACATAAGGCGTGTCGCAACCCCACGCAGTGAAGAGTTGGATCTCGATGGAGCATTTGATCTTTCAGTGTGAAGATAGTTGAGCTGAGGTATATAAGAATTTGGGCAACTCCACCTAGAAGGCTAGTCTTTTAAGATGGTGCCCCAAGTCCAACAATAATACCCACCCAAGTCAAAATTCAGTTGCTCTCTGTGGGTTATTGGAAATTTATTAGAGTTAAGTGATACCTAAAGATCTCTTGGATAAGGGATCCTCGGATGGACTCGCCAGGCCCCACGGATGCACTCGTACGGCCCCGGCCGCGGCATCCTTTCCTTTTCTTTCTACCTGAAGATCTCTTGATTGGTTTTTTTTTTTTAATTTTTTTCGAAGAAGAGGAGATTTTAAGGTGATTTGTGATGCCCGCGGGGTCAGAGAGAGGGGGTGAGAGTGTGAGACAAGGAAAATCTGAGGGTGGGGACGGTAGAGAGAGATGCCTTTTGATTGGTAGAGTTGCTTGCCCTTTCGTCCCCTCCGAATTATGATGATAGAATTGGATGAATTTCATACATATCACATCACTGGACTGGACAGGGTACAGACACCTCCTTATTTTTTAACCTTGCCAGCTTCCCGGCCTCCCATCCCCATCCCCATCCGCCGTGTTCAAGTCTCTGTGATATGTGACCGGGATGGTAATGCGTCGGGGCTACTTACTAGGGACCCAGCTATAGGGGTGCGAACGGGCCGGGTTTGGCCCGGCCTCGTTCCGAACCCACCAGGCCAAACCTGGACCCGCACGAGAAAATTGGGCGCCGGTCCCCCTTCGATGAACGCGTGCATGATCTGGGTTCTCCCTGTCGTGTTGGGTCGGACTGGCGCGATTTTAGGAAAAAAAAAAGTGATAAAGTAATTTGAATTTCTCTATTTTCAAGCACCCCAACTTGGCTTTGTGGTTTGGGCACTTAAGTTAGATGCTGGAGGTCGTGGGTTCGAAGTCTAGCAAGGGGAGGTGGGGGCGGAGGTAGGCGACGGCCGTGGGGGAGGGGGCGGGGGTCCGAGGAGGCTGGGAGGTGGGCCGTTGGGGCCCGGGTGGGTCGTGCTGAAACCCGGCGCGACTCAGCCTGCCCGGGCCGTGGGCCGCATTAGCCGAACCCGGGCATGCCTGCCGAAACTCAAAAAACATTGATAAAAGGTATATAACTTTTTCGTATTGTAGTATTAAAAAATTGATCCCATAAGGATCGTGACACGTGTCTAAGAACCGGGTACCCATTTCAAAGACTTACACATCATTCAATCCATCCAACAGCTTTTGCCACTCCAGATCCTCCCGAAGTCCGCCCTCCATCTCAAAGATATTTCATCTCGGAAAGCTCTGTCACTTGGACGTCCCAAAAACTCCGGAACCCCTCAATCCGGGCTCCAACAACAAATCATTCCTAATACCCGCCAACAGTTACGCAGTCTAATCTTCTTCACGTTCATAACATGTGACGCCTTCTAACGTGAGTAGTTATGGATAGAGGTGAAATTTCCTGCATGCAATCCCTATAATCAAGTATCTGTAATCACTGTCGTTACAACAAATCGATTTGTGTAGATAGTGCAAATCTCACCCACGATCATCGATCTCCAGTTCAATAGCTCAGTGGAGGATATATAAACCACTGCCCCCAACGAAGAAGGGGCGAACCTGGGAAAATCCAAACTTTGTACATTCCTTCCAAATTGCTGTAATTCTTGTAACCTGCGAATTGAATTATTCTCCTCCTTCTTGTGGTTTTTTCCAATTAAAGTTTTTTCACGTAAAATCTTGTATCACTCTTTCTGTATTGTACATTATCGTATCTCACATACACACACCCAACTCTCTAATCTCGCTTATTGTGTGGATCGATCGTCTAATCATTCGTGACGAAAATCTCCACCACATGTATCTAGAGTAATTCTTATCAGACTCAAGGTCTGTAGCCCCTAGAATGTGGTAATAACCATAGTCACAAATAATTAGAAAAGATTTTCCTCCTCTCTTATTTTTTATTGGATGGGTGATGGTCTATAGACCCTGAGTTTGATTATTTTGTTTCTAATAAGGTTAGAGCCTATTTGGTTCATTGAAACCCAAATCAAGAAAAAGGTGAGCGCTTAAGAATTAGGTTTTGGAATCTGAAGTGGCATTGTAGAGCTTACACCAAAAAGATTTTGAGTTTTTCATCCTTCTTAGTTGCAGAAAAGGAGGGATGAGAATTGGGGTGGTAACAACACAGCTGACCTCATTTTTCTTTTAAATTAAAATCTCTCTCTCTTATTAATAAAAATCACTTACTCTCCTCTTTCCAATTGATTTGCACCCAAAATGATAGAAAACGGTTTTTCTTTTTTTTTTCCCCTTAGTTGGCAATAGCTTTTGGGAAATATTTCCATGGGGATTGCATATCTTTTTTCTAATCAAACAGAGGAGAAACCAAAGTCTTGAATCTTCGGCCTCATTTAGTCACCAAGTTTTCTCAATTCCTTCTTGTTTTGGCAACAAAATAGGTGGGAGAGAGTATCACCTAAAATTATTCTCTATAGAGTTTCAGTGAATTTATACCCTAGATTGTTGGTATACGTCTAGTTTTTTGTCTTGGAAATGAAGAAGAGTCCTCTGACATTTGGAGGAGGAGAGTTCTCCGTCTTTAACCTCCATGATACTAATCGAGTCAATCTCATTAGATCCTTGAACACGAGTGTAGCATAATTTCCTTTAAAATGAGCTTTCGAGCTCTCACAATCAAATAGACTCGTTGCCCATTTGCCACTTCAGATAAAACTTCATGTTTCAGTGTTGCTTCGTGAACATCTCACTGATTTGATATCTTGAAAGATAAAACTTCCAACTAGAAAGCGTACGCTAACAATATATTGAAGTTAAAAGAGACATTAAAGAAACTCAGCAAGCTCAAAAGAAGCCAGAAGCCCATGCACTCTTGTATTAACAAAACATGCTGGCTTCATTCCTTTTGTCATCACTCAACAACATTCGCCTCTTCTTTAACTATTTGATTTCGATCTGATAAAATTCCTACCACCGAAAATAAAGCAAAGCAAGTTATAAAACCCATTAGCAGAGAAAAAGAGAAAAAGCAGGGACACGTGTGAAAGATAGTGGTGGGACAAATCATACACACAATAGGAATAAGATAGCTACTGGTACGTGACTGTGATGGTAACGAGACATGTACAGATATTGACGTATGGAGAAATAATTGGCGCACATATCAAAATATTACAAAATGTGTCATTAATTTTTTTGAATACTTTTATTCTCAGAGAATAGTCTAAACTGTTTCTTTTTCTTCCTCATCCTTCCTCTTCCTCTACCTCTTTCTTCCGCTGCGATTGTCAGCGATCCCTCACTCTCCCCGTCGCCCGTCCCCCTTCTCCCCCAAAACACTCCTCATCGCCCTCTGGCCCCCGGCGACCTCGCCCAGCTCCTCCTTCTTTCTCACCCTCACTTATCCTATAGCTACGATCTACTGTGAGGGAGGACGACGAAGGGCAAGAGAGGAGGGCAACCTGCCCCCCCTCTCTCGTCCTCCACCCTCCTCCCTCGCAACAGGCCACAACAATTGCCACAAGAGGAGGAGACGGAGGGTAAGAGAAAAGGAGGACGAGGCTAGGGGAGGGGGAGGAGGCGAAGGAGGCGGAAGGCACGGGGAGGGGAGAGTATTTTGAGAATATTTAAAAAAAAATTGTGAATGTCTTAATCAATTTCTGACTGCCCTAGTCAAATATGTGGCTTAATCATTTTCCTGCGTTGCCAATATTTGTGCCTTAAAAGACACCGGGTTGAGAAATGAGAGCTTTAACTTCAAACAGGGCCATCGGCCTTTATTTAAAAAAAAATGAAAAATAAGATATTATTATTTATATTATTATTATATTATAACAAACAAAAATATCAAGAAGAACTATTTTGATGGTCGTCGTCCGATGGCGCGACGGCGGCCGCGGCAATATCCCGAGTCCTGCTGTCGTCGTCATCGCCAGATATCTGATCGAGGACGAGCACGAGCCCCATGGCGAACGCCGCGTCGAAACGGGGCCTGAGACAGAGACAGAAGACATCTTTACTGAGGACCACATGAGAGTAAGCATCCACCTTCCTCTTGACCTCGGCGAGCACCGACTCCTCATGCCCAGCTTCAAGGTCTCCCAATTGGTCGCCCGTCACCACTCTGCAGCTGCGTTGCGCGAAAGAACCCTCGATTCGATACTCCCTGTCACTGTCACCGTCGCCGTCGTGGGTCTCGACGTTGATGGTGTTCCGTTCACCGCCGAAGATGGAGGACCGCTTCACGCTGAACAGCGGCTTCTGCCCCTCCTTCTTGTCCCCTAGAAACCCCTCCCATCTCTGATGCAGGCTCGGCCACTGCAAGTACATTCATTAGTCTAATTCTCATATTGGCAAAAAGTCAAACACTTGGTGGGCGTAAACAGCAACTGACCTTGCGGCGTACGGTGAGGATGGGGACGCCGGCGGGGTCCATGAGGACGAGGCTGTCGGCGAGGGAGCAGCCGCGGCCGTAGGTGTCGACTCGGAACACGAGCTCGCCGGTCCCGTGGTCGTAGGCGGCGTAGCCATCGCCGGGGTAGAACAGGGAGGTCTTGCGCACGGTCAGCTCCCTCTCGCCGTCGCCGCAGTACTTCTCGCCCACCACCGCGACCGCCGCAGCGGCGGCGACCGCCTTCGCATCCGGTTGGTCTCCGCCGTCCATGTCGACGATGTGATCAATGATATTAACGAGAGAGAATAAGAAGAGAAACGAAGAAAAATGAGAGTGAGATCGAGGACGAGATCCTTTGCTAATGATAATCTGTAATTAAAAGTACTGAAATCGAGATGCATCAAGTGGGGTTCTTTTTCAACTTTCCGGAGAGGGAAAGGGACCCAGCTGTCATGCACCCGACGTGTTTGGTGCGTGGGGTATCAACAGTGGTGGGCCCATGTTGACAGTGGGTATGAAAGGGGTACAGCGAGACAACAGTGAAGTACATACCAGAGAAGCGAGTATTGTGCATGAAGAAAAGGAAGTGATTATTGTGATAAATGAATTCAGGGTTCAGGTATTTTAAGAATCTCTTTCGCAACATGCAACTCAAAAGGGAATCCTGTACACTCACAAACTAATGGAGGAGACCAAGCCAAGGAGTCACTCAAAACAGAATAAAATTCAAACATTTCTGTCAACAGCTGAAATCAGAGCCTGTCGGACAGGTTTTTCCCGAGAATTGAAGATTTACAGTCATTTACAGTCCTGCCGATAAGTGAAAGGCTTTGTCGGTATCAGAGTATTTGATTCTGATTAAGATTTTATAATTGGGTCAGAATTAGATTCCCATAGATAAATTTTTTATTTTCTTTATTTTGAATTATTTTCTTTATTTTGAATTTAGTTTTCATAGATGGATTATGACTTTTTTTAGTTTTTTTAGTTTTCTTTTAATAATAGATTATATTTTATTAGCAGGAGTTATATTCTTTGTAAGCTTATATAAAGGTCTTTGTATTCTTTATTTTTTACATTGAATTTTGATTAATAAACTTTGAGTTTCCTCTAAAATGCTCATGGATTCGAGTTGTTATTTTTGCTCGTGGATTCGAGTAAATCGCTCGTGGACTTGAGTGTCGTGTTCGTGGATTCGAGCACAACTTTTAACTGAAAGTCTTCAAGGTTTGTGGTGGCTAGAACGAGATCGAGCCGGTATCTTTCGTCTCCTAGTTCCTGCGTCAATTGGTATCAGAGTTACGACTACCTTCCGATAATGACAGAAGACGACGATAGATTTCAAGGCCTTTCCATAAGGATGGGTACTGCTGGAAGGATGAACAACACCATCAAAAAGATGTCTCTCCGAATTGATGATCGAAGTCTGGTCGATGGTACATACCGAAGCGGACATGATCGTCAATCGTATCAACCACCACCGTATCAACCACCACATGGACTACCACCATATTATTCATCACCAAGATATCATCTACAACATCTCCAATTTTTTAAATTTTTCTATGAAGATGAATATCACCCATCTATTAGTTCAATGATTTTGAAGACGATTACAGAAGGCGAAGGAGGTTCGCTAATCCTAACCCTAATAGGAGAGGGGATATTCTAACCCTAATAGAAGAAACAAGTTTCCTAATTATATCCGTGACATAGGAGGAGGATACTCAAATCCTTATGAGTTTAGGATTTCTTCTTTTGATGGGAGTTATGATGTTGAGTCAACCTTCCCTCGAATTGAGGAAGTTGATAAGCTGTTCGACATGGAATATATTCTCATGAAAGATCATGTCGTGTTTGTGGCTCATAAACTTAAAGGAAAGACAATGGCATGGTAGGATCGATTTCAAAATATCCATCTGTACCAAGGCAAATCACCTATAAGAACGTGAAGACGGATGAAAAGACTTTTACAAGCCCGTAATCTTACTTTGGAGGTAGAAGAGATGGAGATTCGACCTCGACCGTTCATGAGATCGTATCGGTCGAACGAGACAACAGAGCCACATCAGTAACCATCAATTGAAGAAAAGTCAACCAAGAAAGATGCATCATTGATTGACATACCCGCCACCGACCATCAGTCTATACCATCAATTCCTAGTTCGAAAGAAGAAAAGCCAAAGTTCATGCCTATATGCAATCAAGGTGAGTTCTTCGTGGAAGCAAAGAAAATAAAATAAGGCATTACTTTAGAAGGAGTTTTTTCAACTGCTGAAATTCTCAAAAAGATAGAACCATCATTGGAGGAGTTCAAAAAAGTTGTTCATGACAAACTTACGGAAGGATTACCACTCATGAGAGACAATCAGTATTATGGTACACCTATTCGTCATGATTTCGAAAAAATTTTCCTACTGAAGAAGATGCTCAAGATGAAAATTTTCAATTCTTCAAGTTCATATCGTCTGCTATTGGTACATGAACTGAATGACTCGGGGCTCCATCCCAAAAGACTAGCGTTTTAGGTGGAGTTGCCCAAATCCTTATATTCCCAAGACCATCCCCACGTCTAGCCGATGTGGGACTATTTGTTCGACCCAAATCCCAACAATCCCCCCTCGAACAAAGAGTCTCCCTGCAAGCTCAACTATCTTCGCACCGGAAGATCAAATGCTCCATCGAGATCCAACTCTTCACTGCGTGGGTGGACGACACGCCTTATATGAAGTACCAACTGCAGTCAGTCACTCCTCTATGAGGACCACTGCCAAATTTCTCGAGAGCCAAACATTAGCTTCACAGGGGCCTATTGTGCCTTTTGCGCCAGTGGGGTGGGCAGGCCCATTGCGCCTTTGCGCCATTGGGGGGATCTATACATCGTCGAACATCACCCACACACACGACTAAGTTCAGGGCATGGCTCTGATACCAATTGAAGGACTCGAGGCACCATCAATTGGAAAGAAAGAGTTTACTGATGGGGAAGTTGATAAGGATCGTCGAGGGGTCGTCGAGTGATCGCCGAGGAAGTCGACGACGAAGACGAAGGGAACAACAGCAGGAAATAGCAGCAGCAGCAGAAAAACAGGCAGGTCGGTCGACCGGCCGGGTCGACCGACATGCACAGCATGCACAGGGTTCGGAGGCGGTCGACCGGCCGGTCGACCGCAATTCCCTGACTGTAAGTGCCCAACTCTCTGTTGTTTTCGGTCGACCGACCGGTCGACCGATGAAAGGGTCGGTCGACCGACGGTCGACCGACAGTCAGGTTTGGGTGAAAATCTGCTGTTTCGAAAATCTGTGTATTTAAGGCTGTTGTTGGTTTCTAGGGTTTATATCTTGTAGAAGATCTGCGAAAAGGAAAAGGCTGGAGCTCTCTTGCATTCAAAGAGGCTGCTAGCCATTGTAATCTTCTTCCATAGCAATTAAATCTCTCTCTGATTGGCCCGAGGACGTAGGCGTTGAGGCCGAACCTCGTTAAAGTTGTTGTTTGCGTTTTGTGCTTTCTTCTGATGATTATTTGTGCTGTTGGGTGTTCTTTGTGCTTGGAGATTTGTGAGATCCTCTTGGGGTTGTTGTCATCGGCGCACAACAAGTGGTATTAGAGCTTCCAGGTTGCGCTTGGGATTTTTGAGGATTCGAAGGGCTCGAGATCTGATCCGGTGGAGATCGTGTGTCGATCTCAGATCAGAGGTATTGGTGTTCGAGGAGATCGTGTGTCGATCTCAGAAGGACGCAAGGAGGGCTCGTTGAATCTGTGGTGAAGTAGATCCGGTGAGAAACTCAATCTAGGGTTTCAAGGGACAGGTAAAAAATCCAATTTTTATCTGAGTAGAGATCTATTTCCAGTTGTTATTCTTCCGCATAGATAGAGGATCAGAAATCTCAATGGCAGAGGAAAGTACTTCTGTTAAGACCATGCATCCTCATCCGAGGATCGACGTGGTGAAGTTCAATGGTACAAATAACTTCGGGATTTGGAGATGTGAGGTTATGGATGCGTTGAATGCATCGAACCTCGAGGACACTCTCCTACTGGAGAAGAAGAGGAACACGACCACTGAAGAAGAGTGGGCAAAGATGAACAGGTCAGCATGTGGCTTGATACGTTCATGTTTGTCGCAAGACATAAAATACCTTGTACAACATGAGACGTCGGCGAAGAAACTGTGGGAAACCCTTGCGAAGAAATACCTGACGAAGAGTGTTGAGTCCAGGTTGCAGCTTAAGAGTAAGCTGTATCAGTTTCGGATGAAGAAGGGGAGCACAGTGAATGAGCACATCAACCGATATACGAAGCTTCTTACAGACTTGGTAAACATGGATGTCACGATAAATGAGGAAGATAAGGTGATCATCTTTCTGAACTCACTCCTGGCGGAGGAGTATGAGACATTCACTCTGACCTTCATCAATGGAAGGCAGACCTTGGATTATGATGAGGTGTCGTCTGCACTGACTAGTTATGAGACGAGGAAGAAGGATAGACATCCTTCTAGGTCAAGCTCATCGGTGGAGGCACTGGAAGTAAGAGGCAGAAGTTCATCAAGGAAGGGCAAGGAGGTTAGAGGAAGATCTAAGTCCAGGCCAGGTTTCAGAAATCTGAAGAGTAATCAGTGTGCCTTATGCAAGGAACTAGGACACTGGAAAGCAGAATGCCCGAAGGCCAAAGATAAAAAGGTGGAGTCAAAGACTGAGACGAATCTAGCATGGGCAGATGGATCGGATGATGACTCATCAGTGTTCTCTCTCTCGGTTACTACCCCTACTGTTAGTAACTCAGATAGTGCTGAGTGGATCTTGGATAGCGGAGCCACCTATCATGTGTGCCCGAACAGGGCCTGATTTTCTAGCTTTGAGAAGCTGGATGGATGTTACACGGCCATGGGGGATGACCATCCGTGTAATATAGAAGGGATGGGTACAGTTCGCATCAAGATGGATGATGGGATAGTTCGAGAGTTGAAGGAGGTGAGGTATGTACCTCAGCTTAAAAAGAATCTTATCTCAGTTGGCACTTTGGAAGCATCGGGCATGGTGATATCTGTTCGAGATGACGATCTCAGGATGATCAAGGGCTCGATGGTGGTGATGAAGGGCGTCCACCAAGGTAATCTCTACTATTTGAAGGGTAGTACGATTACAGATCAGGTGGAGACTTCGAGTTCCTCAGATGATGATGGCCCGGAGGTCTGGCAGGGAAAGGTCGGACAGGAAGAAGAAGAATCTTTGCTAGCTCCTGCAAAGAAGGAAATGGAAGGTGCTGCTACCTGCAATTTGAAAGGTGGACACAGCGTTCTGGACAAGAAGAAGGTGAGATCAGCACAAGTACTCACCGTAATGAAGGTCTTCTTGATTGTGTTCACGTGTGCATATGGGGACCTGCTAAGACAGCATCGCTTGGAGGTCACAGGTACTTTGTCTCATTTATTGATGGTTTATCTAGGCAGTTTTGGATATATCCCATGAGACAAAGGGGTGAAGCCCTAGATGTGTTGGTGAAGTGGAGAGGAAAAATGGAGAGGCAGATAGGTAGGAAGATAAAGGAGCTTCATATTGGTAATGTTGAAAAGGACATGTACCAGTTCCTACAATTTGGCCAGAACACAGGTATTGTTGCTCACTTCACAACAGGTACAGATGGGTTGGCTAAAGATGTAGTCCGTTCCTTGCTGGAGGAGGTTCGGAGGCTGTTGTCTAATGCAGGATTAGACAGGTCGTTTTGGGCTGAGGCGACTGAGTATGCTAGCCATCTCATGAACAGGTCGACTGCGATTGGAGGTAGAGCTCCACTGGATATTTGGTCTGGGAAAGCTGCTCAAGATCATTGTTTGCTGCGGGAGTTTAGAAGTCTGGCCTACTTCAGTGTCAAGAATGACAAGGTGAATCCGCGAGCAAAGAGGTTTGTCTATCTGGGCATCAAGGGAAACAGCTACAGGTTGTGGGACCCCAAAGACACGAAGATAGTGATGAGCAGGCATGTCACTTTTGGAGAGACTTCAGTGTTGAAGTCCACCGTCTCTCAGCAGGTGGAGAGGACAGAGACCAAGGGAAGATCGCAGCGGGTGGAGGTTGATGCTACTCCATCATCTCCAGTTGGTTCGGCATCAAAAGATACTTCAGCGGAGGTGACACCGGGTGGAGTTCATGATACCAAAGGTGATGCTGAACAGGTTGACGACATTGTTGAGGATGTCGAGTTGTTTGCAGCTATAGGAACAAAGGTGAAACCACGCTTGTGGGGAAAGAAGCATGAATCTCAAGCTTGTGATCGTGACAAGCTGAAGTTGAAGGCCGTTGCTCTCCATGATGGTCGGGAAGAGGTTCATATGACTCGGTCAGACAGGTTCACTGCTGCAAATAGAGGTGCAAGTGCTTGAGCTTGATGAAGCTCATGTAAATGAACTACGGTTGGCTTGATCCTTTTGGGCAAAGGTACGTAGGCAGCCGTAAAGGCGCAGCCATTTGGTGATGCAACTCTTATGAAGCTATTTGGGTTCTCGAGAAGTTGTTTGGATCTTCACGTAGAGGTGGAGAGTTGTGGTCGATGGAACTTCAAGTAGAGGTGAAGTGTTGTGGCCAGTAGAACTTCACGCACAGGTGAAGAGTTGTGACCAGTTGGAGCTTCACGTAGAGGTGGAGAGGCTTCACGTAGAGGTGAAGCGTTGTGGCCAGTTGGACTTCACGTAGTGGTGAGGTGTTGTGATCTCGATGAACAGGTGATCTTCCGGTGAGAAGATGTTGAGCTTGCATAAGGAGGGGTGTGCATCCAGTTGAAGCCGATGATGTTTGGTGGGCTCTACACAGACTTGGTGGACCGTCAGTGGAAGACAGGTAGACTAGATAGAGCTAGTCAGTTGGAGAGTCAGTGTTGGCTCGTGAGGAAGTCTTCATGAGGTCGTGAAGTTGCGAAGTAGAAGCCATGTTGGTGATCGGCATGTATGAAAATTCTCCTAAGGTGAAGTGCAGGGAAGGCATGTACGATGCTTTCCAGTGGATAGTTGAGCTACAGACTCCAAGCCGAGATCGTGTGTCATTTCGCCGAGATCGTGTGTCGATTTTGCCAGGTGATGGACTGGGGTTCATTGGAGACCGGCTCAGATTTTAGGAAAAATCTTCGCCGAGGTGGAGAATTGTTGGAAAGAGAGAGTTTACTGATGGGGAAGTTGATAAGGATCGTCGAGGGGTCGTCGAGTGATCACCGAGGAAGTCGACGACGAAGACGAAGGGAACAACAGCAGGAAATAGCAGCAGCAGCAAAAAAACCGGCAGGTCGGTCGACCGGCCGGGTCGACCGACATGCACAGCATGCACAGGGTTCGGAGGCGGTCGACCGGCCGGTCGACCGGAATTCCCTGATTGTAAGTGCCCAACTCTCTGTTGTTTTCGGTCGACCGACCGGTCGACCGATGAAAGGGTCGGTCGACCGACCGGTCGACCGACAGTCGGGTTTGGGTGAAAATCTGCTGTTTTGGAAATCTGTGTATTTAAGGCTGTTGTTGGTTTCTAGAGTTTATATCTTGTAGAAGATCTGCGAAAAGGAAAAGGCTGGAGCTCTCTTGCATTCAAAGAGGCTGCTAGCCATTGTAATCTTCTTCCATAGCAATTAAATCCCTCTCTGATTGCCCCGAGGACGTAGGCGTTGAGGCCGAACCTCGTTAAAGTTGTTGTTTGCGTTTTGTGCTTTCTTCTGGTGATTATTTATGCTGTTTGGTGTTCTTTGTGCTTGGAAATTTGTGAGATCCTCTTGGGGTTGTTGTCATCGGCGCACAACATGAACGTATCGAGAGCATGATCCCTCATTAAGCTACGTGGATTATGATGAAAACCTTCGAGGCATACAAGGTTCACATGCAACAATACGGTTCGCGGTTTAAAAGATGTACAAAAAGAGTTCAATTGAAGATTGAAAAGACCAATAAGAAGTATAAAGCATCAGCTGCCAAGAAGAGGCAAGAGAAATTCTTCAAGGAAAAAAGATATGATGATGGAATATTGAGGAAAGAAAGAATCCCAACTTAAAGAGACTCTATCAAGCAGCTATATCCTGAAAGCAACTCGAGGACGAGTTCTTTTTAAGAGAGGGATTGAAGTAAAAGACCAAGGCAAGGAGTAGCTCAAAACAGAATTGAATTCAAATATCCTCGTCGACAGCTGAAATCAGAGCCTGAATTGAATTCAAATATCCTCGTCGACAGCTGAAATCAGAGCCTGTCGACAGGCTTTTCTCGAGAACTAAGGATTTACAATTTTGTCGACTTGGTCTTTCACTTTCTTACAGCCCTATTACATATCAGGGTATTTAATTCTGATTAGAATTTTGTAATCGGATCAGATTTAGATTCTGATAGATTTTTCCATTTCTTTATTTTGAATTTAATTTTCATAGATAGATTAAGACTCTTTTAATTCTTTTTGTTTTCTTTTAGAAATAAGTTATACTTTTCTAGTAGGAATAGTACTCTTTGTAGGCTTATATGAAGACCCTTGTACTCTTTATTTACGTGGATAAGATGTAAGAGGTTGTCCAAACACTTTAAAACTTTGTAACCCTGAAAAATGACATCTTATTCACGTGTCAACGCGGGATTGGCCATCCACATGAACCGAACTAGACGTTTTTGGCATAAAAAACTTGAGGAATAAGTTACGGATGAATTTATTGAAACACACAAAATAGAGAGAGAGAGAGAGAGAGAGAGAGAGAGAGAGAGAGAGAGATCTTTGAAACCTAAAATTATATCGAGAGAGAGAGAGAGAGAGAGAGAGAGAGAGAGAGAGAGGGAGAGAAAGAAGATCTTTGAAACCTAAAATTATATCGTGTGAGAGAGAGAGAGAGAGAGAGAGAGAGAGAGAATCTTTGAAACCTAAAGTTATATCTTTTTTGACCTAATTAGTCGTGCAGCAAATTGGTCTCTTTGAGAGAGGCAAAGGTCAATTCATCTCACCAATATTGGAGATTTGAGTGAGTCCCAGACTCTTAGTCCTATCTAAGCTAATTAATCTCCCTTCTCTTTGAATATAAGTGCCAACAAATTAGATGACAGATTTTTTTTGTGTGGAACTTTGATCTTTTTGTGCAGCTAGCAATCACCACAGGCACACACCTAAAACAGAAACGGGTCATCTAAATCTCTGTCGGCCGGTGACTTGTCAACTGATCCACATCACTGTTGAAAAGCAGTTAGATTTTTTTTCGTTTGAGTATCTGAAATTTTGAGCTGCAGGGGAAGAAGATAACTCATATTTATCAAGAAAGAATTCTTGTGCAAACTTTTTGTCGCTAATCTTTGCAGGGAACGTCAGCAAAATTTGTTGTTTCTATATTCTTTTCTGGCTGTATTAGTGGATTTAGCTCAAGCTGATGCTAGAGGAGTTAGTATTTTCTAGGTAGTAGGGTATTTGCTTTGTTTTTATTCTTTCAAAAATAAAAACCTTAGTTTATTTATTGAATGAAAAACTATAGCTCGCCCTTGAGCTGAGAATCTCCCGTAACCTAATTCTACGCTTCGCCTCGCTGGTTTCTAGAATGATCAGAAGTTGGGATAATAATAATAATTTACGGCCAAAACATGTCATCAATTTCCAAAAAATGTTGTGAACTTTTATCTGATTTTAGAAAAATATTAGAAACTTTTGAAAATACTATAAATATTATGAACTTTAATAAAAACTCTAGAAATTTTTACAAAATTGTCATGAAAATCCATTGTTCACAGTATTTTTTTTTAAAATTATATATTTTAAAATCAGACTAAAATTCATTGGGGTTTTAAAAAAACTCATTTTAATAAATAATTAGAGAAAAAAAAGCCTCCAAACAAAGTATTTACCAAAACAGACATCTCCCCCGGTATGTCGGCGAGCCTCGGCCAGCGTGACGCTTCTGGTCAAATTTATTTTCGGGTTTGGTGACATAAAGTAGAAGGAAAAGAACACTTATTTGTGTAATGACAAGATATCACTAGTTATGGTTCTTAGTTGTATTTATATATACATATTGATCACATGTTTACACTGATTTAAGAGAAACAATAGAAAACATTGATTAAGGGTCTGTTTGGTTGTCGTAACTGGCCGTAATTCATAGTTGTAGTTAGTAAAGTCTTTTACAATTGTAAATGAGTTACATGTATGTAAATTTTACGGTGTTTGGTTGGTAATAAAAACTGTAAAGTGGGAAAGTGTATTGTACTTTACGGTATTTGGTTGTCGTAATGTATAAGTCGTAAGTGAAAAGGTTGACCACAAAATTAACTATTTGGTGATTTTAAAAGTTTTAATACTGCAAATAAATATTAAAAAGTTAAATATTAAAAAAATTTAATATTAATATAAAAAACATTACAAATTTGTATGACCACAAAATTAACTGTAACTGGGCTGTAAGTGAGTGGTAACTGGGTTGCAAGTAAGTGTTAGTTGAGTTACGTAAGTCTTTTACGAATTACGGTCCAAACAAACGCCGTAGTTGTAACTGGGTAGTAAGTCATTTATGAATTACGGAGTTTTACGCGAAACAAACGGCCCCTAAGAGAAAATGAGAAACACATGGTGCATAAGTCACATGTGTTCCTATCTTCATAGAGAGATTTTAGGATCTGTTTAATTTCATGAGGGGTTTCTTTCACATGATCACATATTTCACATGAGTCACGTATTGTCATTGATATCTCTAACACCCCCCGCAAGCGAAGCGGGTTCGAAAGAACCGAGAGCTTGTTCTTCAGCATAGAAAACCTTAATATGCTCAAAGGCTTAGCAAGGATGTCTGTTAGTTGGTATTTAGTGCTTACAAACCGAACATCCAGGACTCTAATAGCAACATAGTCCCGCACAAAATGAATGTCGATCTCAACATGTTTGGAGCAGGAGTGACAAATAGGATTGACCGAGAGATATGTTACACTGAGGTTATCACAAATAACTATTGTGGGAGATTGCGGAAGTCCAAGCTCACGAAGTAATGACTGTAATAAACGACCTCTACTGCAGCATTGGTCACGCCTCTATGCTCTGCCTCAGTGCTAGATCGTGTCATAGTGTACTGCTTTTTCGAGCTCCAAGAAATGAAATTTATACCAAGAAAGACACAATAGTCACTGGTGGTTTTCAATCATTGATCGACCTTACCCAATCTACATCGGTGTAAGCAATAAGTTGTACAGAAGAATGACGAGAGAGAAAATGGCCATGCTGAATGACAGATTTGAGGTAACGGAGGAACTATTTTACAGCGCTTCAATGCTCATCGGTTAAAGCTTACATGAACTGAGTAACCTTATTCAGCGAGAAGGCAATATCAGGTCTGATAAAGCTTAGGTATAGTAGAGCCCCAACTGTACTTCGATAGACAAAAGGTTAGAGAGAGGTTTGCCAACAACCCTGGAGAGCATATAGGATGTAGCCATAGGCGAGCTGACGGGTTTGACACCATCTATCTTGTAACACCCCGATCCAGTGGGCACGGAGACGTTACTGCAACGTATATACGTAGGCCAGAAATAGCTTCACATATATACGCTAAGCATCAGTACAGAAAAGAATCAGAGTTCGGAGGTACATGGTGCATTATACATTCCAACATATGAGTACAATTACAAAGTTATCACCAGATGTGACACAATATTACAAGAATATTACATCACTGATAGGCGCAAATGCGAGAATACAAAGGGATATACAATCATAAGTTGCACAATGAGGGCTGATTAGTCTCCAATATTGTATATTTCATATCACACTTTCACACTTATTCTTTATAAAATTCTGCTAAATAATGGTTTTCTTGTGTGTTCCTAGGTTCGTGGTGTGGGATGAAGAAGAAGATCAAAAATCTCATTTATTTGGTGATTTTTAGTTCCTAATAGAGCCATTGACTTTGGAAGCCCATTCTGCTCCTACAGGGAGCAGAAAATAAGGAAGTAGCAGCTCATACCCTGACATCAGAGCAGCCATGACCTGCAGACTTCGGCGCTCCGCGCTTGGCCACAGAGTGGCCATACTGTGGAGTCGTGCGTCGAGTTTCGACGCATGACTCCGTACAGCTCCCCTGATACCCCCATTGGTCTATAAATACCCTAAGATTTTAGAACTCAGGGGGGAGAGTTTTTGGTGCGGTTTTCTTCTCTTTAGGGTAGTTTTCTCTCTTTAGTTTAGGTTAGTTGTTCTTCTTCTTTCTCTTTTGTATTTTTCATTTTTTGTAGATCTTATAATAGGAAAGAGAGTAGTACATAGGATGAAAGTAAGAGTTATTGTAATAGAAGGTAAGAATCTATAAAAGATTCTCTCTTTATCTCTCCTTATTTTCTTCTCTCTAACCCCACTTGTTTTAATAATAAGATATAGTTGTCATTAAAAGCGTTAAGCTTATCCTTAATCCACTTGTAGAAAGCACTTGGGTACACCATAAGAATGGATTGGAGTCAAGCTCGTAAGTATTTACTTGTAGAGTCAATCATAACTAGTTTTTTTTTCTCTTAAACTTAGTCCGTATGACTCCAGTTGCTAAGTGAGGTTTCCATTAAGTTGACTCGGTAAGGTTAGGCTTTTAGACCTATTCCCTTCGATGCACAATTTATACACTCTTCACTTAAATTTTTAGTAAACGGATCCACTAAATTATCTTTTGACGATACAAAGTCAATAGAGATAATTCTATTTGAGAGCAGCTGCTTAACGGTATTATGTCTACGATGAATATGTCTAGACTTACCGTTATATATAAAATTTTGTGCCGTAGATATCGCTGCTTGATTATCGCAGTGAATGCATATGGGAGGCACTGGCTTTGGCCATAATGGTATATCATTCAAAAATTATCGAAGCAATTCTGCTTCTTCTCCAGCCTTGTCTAAGGCTATGAATTCTGATTCCATTATGGAACGGGCAATACATTTTTGTTTGGAAGATTTACAGGATACTATTGCGCCTCCAAGAGTAAATATGTATCCTCTAGTTGATTTTGATTCTTCAAACTTTGCAATCCAATTAGCATCGCTGTATCCTTCTAGTACAGGTGGATACTGTACATATCTCAAGGTATATTCCTTGGTATGTGATACGTAACCTAATGCTCGTAGTAAAGCAGTCCAATGATCATCATTAGGGTTACTAGTATATCTGCTTAATTTGCTTACAACATAAGTAATATCGGGTCTAGTGTAGTTCATTAAATACATTAGACTTCCGATAATCTGAGAATACTCCAACTGTCATACGCCAGTTCCTGTATTCTTGCGAAGGTGGATGTGTAGGAGAAAAGGATTTGTATTCTCTTCTATCCCATGCTCCTTGAATCTTTCTATAATGTTATCACGTAGTGAGATTGAGATAGACTGATTCCATCTGGTGTTTTTATGATTCTAGATTTTGAGATTCTAGAATCTCTGACTTCTTCTTAGTTCAATTTTCGCAATAACAATCGGTTCCTTGGGGCTTCCATTTCTGAACGGCATCACATGTGATCTTTTCCCAGAAGTCTTATCAGTTTTCCGTTTGTATGAAAAGATATCTTCAAAGAGCACAACATCTCTAAATTCGATTATCATGCTTACATGAATATCTGGTATTTCTAATTTATGAACCAGAAATCTATAGGCACTACTATTCAAGGATAGCCTATGAATATGCAATCTATTGTTCTTGCTCCCAACTTAGTCTTTTTAGGCAGTGGTGCTAGTACCTTTGCAAGGCACCCCCATATTTTGAGGTAATGGTAGGAAGATGTCTTTCCATGTCATAACTCAAATGGTATAAGACCAAATTTCTTGTGAGGTACTCTATTTAGAATATAATTTGCAGTTAACAGAGCTTCCCCCAACAAGTTCTGTGGAGCTCCAGAAATTACGAGCATGAAATTGACCATCTTCTTCAAAGTTCTGTTCTTCCGTTCAACAATTCTATTTTGCTGAGGATTACATGGTGTTGTAGCTTGATGAATTATACCAAATTTAGCACATAACTTACTAAATAATTGATTCATATTCTCCGCCTCAATCGGATTTTAGAATCTTGATATTCTTATTGAGTTGATTCTCAACTTCGGCTTTATATGTTATAAACATATTCATTGCCTCATCCTTACTGTTTAGAAGATACACATAACAGTATCTTGTACAGTCATCAATAGAAGCAATAAAATATGTTTTCTTGCCTCTAGTTGGCGTAAACTTCAAGTCACACAAATCGCTATGAATTAACCCTAACGGTTCTGTATTTCGATCAATCGAGAGAAATGAATTTTTCGTGAAGTTAGCCTCAACATAAATCTCACACTTACGAATTTCTTCCAAATTGAGTTTAGGAATATATCCAAAATTAGACAAGTATTTTTAAAGACTTGTATTTTACATGTCCTAATCTAACATGCCATAAAATAAGAGACTTAAGTAAATAAATAGAAGACTTTTCTTTATTTATAAGCTTAGGTTACAAATACACGAATTTTTTGTCCATAACTGTAACATTGGCTTTAAAAAGGCCATCAACAAGATAACCCTTACTCACATATATCCCACCCTTAGTAAGTACAAATTTATCTGATTCGTAAATCATTCTAAATCCTTTCTTACTAAGTATTGATCCAGAGATCAGATTCTTGCAGTTATATGAAACATGTAGCACATCGTTCAGAGTAAGCTCTTTCCCAGATGTCCACTTCAGGATGACCTTTTCTTTTCCCTCAACCTTGAAGACGACTGAGTTTCCCATAAGAGTTGCTCATCTTGCTCTAGTTTTTGATATTCAGGAAATAATAATTTCTCAGAGTAGATGTGCCGAGTAGCCGTAGTGTCTACCCACCAACCCTAATTGTTGGTCGTCAGATTCACTTCTGACACCACAGCTGAAAGGCTTGGGACGCATGATCGGTCAGGTTAGCCTATGGATGGGCCTTCTTGTTCTTTTTGGGATGATTGCGATATTTATTCACCTTCTGTCCTCCTTTATTGCAGATGTAGAAAGTTCCCTTGAAGCACTTGTTTTCCTTCTTAGTCCTTATCTTAAGATTGTTGGTGCAAGAATCGATCTGATAACTAATCAATATTACTGATCTAATTGGCCAGGTCAATGAATATTAGGTGGGAGGTTTTCATTCACTAGAACATTCCTTAATTACAGAACACCTTTCAATTATCTTTCTTAGTTAAACACCAATTTAGACTTGAATTAGTCAGTCTCAATATACAATAATATTTATGAGAATAAATATTTTAGTATAACCTCTGTATAAAGAATGTTAATTTACTTATACAACAATTGGAGTGAGGTACGCATGTAGCGAATCTCATTAAGACAATTACGTCCCCCGCTTCGGTGCTAACAGGTTACTGGACGCTGGTCTCCCAAGATACAATACTCCTTCACGGTATTTGGATAGCACTACCAAATCACCGTATAGTCGAACCGTAGTTAATCAGTACCTTCGCAGGATTTCAATGTAGCAGAACGAAGACAAATTTCAGGGAGAATATTTGCCTTAACTTTGGAGGATTATTCACTGTAGAGAAAAGAGGAAGAAAAGAATTAATGTCTTAGGAAGACAGAAATTTAGACAACAATTATATTTAAGAATCTGTTGAATTTTCTAAGCCTTCTTTCAGGACGAATCTTACTTCAGAAATTTCTTCAGCTTCAAAAATTTCTTCAAAAATCTGATCTTCAGTCTGATTCTTTTCAGATCTGATTTTCGATGTAAAAGGAAGGAGTGAAGAATTGTATTTTTTTGCTGTGTTTTTAATCCACGAAGAGGAGCGCTATTTATAGCGCTCTTGGGAACCCGTTGGAGGGCAGAACTGTCCAGGGACAGTTGCGACGGTCGTATCTGAACCATTGCAACTGTTCCAGATAGGAACCGCTGCAGCGGTTCATTCCAACCGTTGCAGCATAGCGGGCGGGTAGCGGAGGTCGAGACCTGATTGCAGCACCAAACTCGTGTGGCTCGGTGCAAAAAGAACCGGGCCGGGTTGGACCTGGCCCCGGCCACGGGCTGGGCGAGCGACGGCAGCGGGGCGTGCGCGTGTGTGGGCATGGTTTCGCCCCAATCACGCGTGAAAACTTCAAGTACCCAAAGGGCACTCCCTTTATTCCTTATTTTCTCTATTTATGCACTTCAATTGTCCATCCCACATCCAATGTGCGATTAAATGCTTTAGCTACTTTTAGTCCTCTTTAGTTTTTGAATTAGGCAAAGTTTAGACTTGAATATCTCATTCATTTTAAAATGGAATTAAACATGTAAATATACTACGTTTATCCCCAATGGAAGGAGAACACACTCCAGTCATTATCCGCTTAATTCTATCAACGGATCATACCTTAACTCAGCTCAAAAATTCATATTTTAATTCTTCGTTTTCTCAACAATTACTACTTTCTCACTTTCTCTTTTTCTCACTTCCACCCTTAACCAAACTGCCCTATAAGAAATATTTTTCCTACACGTTCATAAAGGTTACCTTTAGACATTATTTTTACACAATAACAATACACACAAATCTTCAAAATTCAGAAAAAATAAAATATTATTCAAAAGAGCATGAGGGTGTTACTCTTGTTTAGAAAAATATGTAAATTATAGGTGCGTACGAGAAGAATATTCTTCTGGTACGACATTTATGAGTAAAATAAATTTGACAAGTATATGACATTTAGGACATGTTTATTTCTCTCTTGTAGGCTTGAAAAATTCACTGTGCAGCTGGACCAGTGTGTTAGCTTTTCAAAAATGTGTTTAGGTGCAAAAAATTAGCCCACCAAAATTTAACATAGGGCCCATGAATTTTAGAGGTGTGGCCCGTGTTTTACCTCCTGCACGTTTGCTCGCGCGAGCGTCTGAAACGGTCGAAAAATTTACTGTAACTAGGGCTCACACTCTCTTTTTCAATAAAAACCTCCCCGCCGGCATCCACTGTATAATTCCAACTTTTCTTTAAGAACCAAACAGGCCCCAAACAGTGCGGAGTGCATATATTCCGCGTCTGAGAGAGCCATTAACAATTCACACTCACTGCTCGATGTGTGTGGTTTGATTTTGGGCGGGAAAGGATCATCCAGTACACTTTAATGAATGATAAGTGAAAATGAAGACAGCTAGCAAAACAGATGCGTGCACATCAATGAACACCAAATTAAATTCAGTGCGACCAATACAAAAATCATTAATCCTTCCTCTTTATTTCATGTTGCTAGCTAGCTAGCTGTTCTAACTCTCTCTCTCTCTCTCTCTGCCATAACACACCAGCGACAAACAAAACGTACAGGAAGTTTGTAATGAAACGAACAACGAGTAGTGAATATGATCTAGCTAGCTCTCTTCAGGCTTCAAGGAGAGGATAGTACCTAACTCTTGCAGCAATCACTCTCTGTTGTTCGATCTGTACACACATGAATCAAACCAAGACTTAGTTTTTATCGATTGGAATAAACCACGTTTTTCTCTTGTGCATTAAAACATTTGAAGAAGACCCAACCAGGCATCATAAATTTCTTAATTAAATGATCATAATGGCAGTGTGGTGGTTGTAATTATGAGAAATTGAAAGCAGCCAGTGCCCACAAATTGATCATCATCACCAGTAGCCAATAATACCTGAAGGAACTCATGCAGTTTGTTCTTGAGATAGCAGTACTCGTGCTCCAGTACACCAAAGATCGCACGCACCTTTTGTGTGGAATCCAAAGAAGAGCACAAGTAAACTTTTAATCTTGATTAGTTTTCCAAATAAAGTAACTAAGAGAATGTGACTGAAAACAGACACGCAGAAATCCAAGCAAAAGAAAAAAAAACTTGGGACAGTGACAAGAAGGGCAACCATGGGCGCGTGCGCACTAGTGTTCACTGTTCATCGAACATAAAACTGTCCATTTCTTACTTATAATTGTATATTTTTATTATAGATGATTGTGATTTTTCCTGAGTGCGCGTATAGATACTAATAACGAGTGGAGGCAGTAATTGGTACGGACCCAGTCCAGCTGGCGTGCTCGGCGGCAGCACGAAAGGCGACGCAGACGGTGGTCACGCGCCTGGCGCCGATGCTGGAGCTGCTGCCAATCAGCTGGTTGATGTGGATCCCCATCTTGCCATAGTCCGTGCACTCCCTCTCACCCCTGCAGCAAAATGTGTCAAATTTGTACCAACAACATTAGTGTGCAGTTCATTGGTGCTATACTTACAGCAGCACGGCTCTGATGTTGTTGAGATGCTTCTCTGATTCCTGGAAGTAGATGGAGATGACCTCGGAGACGAAGTTGGGCGACGACTCGTCCTGCAGCTGTCGTAGCTGCATGAACTGCTCGTCCAGCACCCCCTGCAAGCATGCACACGCGCACACACACATACTACATGTAAATCAACAATACGCAATACGATTGTTAGAACTCAATAGAGTATCTGTTTATGTTTGACTTGGTGGAAGAGCAGAGTGATGAGTCGATTCATGTCGTCTTCGAGGGCGCCCGCCCCGAACCCCAGCATCGACGCCGGCAGCCCCGTCTTGGCTAAACTCTCTTGAAACCCTTCTCTCCTCCGCGAGTGCAGACGGGCGGGTGGGTGAGTGAGTGAGTGAGTGTGTTGCTAGCTAGCCCGAGGTTGTGTTTTAAACGGGGGATGGGGGTGGGCCCACAAGTACACTGAAATTTTAATTAGTGGTAAGAATGACATTTAAGGTAGGGTTGATTAATTGGTGAGGGTACTCGTGGGGGTGGTGAGGTGGCGGGATCGAGGAGAATGCTTGGAATCTAGCGGACCAGCCGCAGGGGAGGGAGGTGACCGGAACCTAAATAATTACACTAGTAGCGCGGTTACGTCACCTCCATCTTCTCTTTTGCATCTTTTTTTGGCTTTCTTTCTTTTCTTTTTATTTTATTTTATTTTATTTTTTTTTTTGGGGTCTGCGGTGGTGCTGGAGGTGATCTCTTCTTACGCCCACCGCCGGTGGTTCTTTGGGATGAGAGTGGACGTATCCATGAGTTTTCATTGAATATATTTAAAAAAAAATTTTAATAAGAAAGTGAGGAAGTTCATATTCCTATAGAAAAATTTCTATAGGACAAGTCCAATGGGGGGCATGGACCCGTCCATTCTCATTCCTAATAGTTCTTGCTATCAGTCTCCAGTTTCTTCGTCTCTTGCAACTTTTTTTCTCCACCTTTTACACTTTTGTATGTTTTGTGTTTCTTGCTTGTTCTGATTATTATTAGGGTTATTGCCTTGTCGATCCCGACATTTTTTTTTAAGTTCATATTAACATCCGAAATTTTCATATTTCTAAATCGGCACCCCAAATCTTATAAGTTCAGACAAAATATCCACTTATGTTAGTTTTTCTGTTTATAAGTCAGAATATTTTTGAAATATTCGCTTTTTAAATTAAATATATTTTAAAATAATATGAGCACTTATTATTATACATTCATCCCTTTCCTCTATTTCCCTCTCTCTGCTGCTGCCCTTGTCGCCGCCTCCTGCTGTTGTCGTCGCCACTGCTAATCTGAGTGTGAGAGAGAGAGAGAGACAGAAAATTTTTGTCAAATTTGAGAGGTAAATCAGTGTTTTTACCTCTCTATCATTACAAAGTAGACAACAGCTAATAAAGGAGATATTTTGTACGAACTTATAAGTTTTAGAGTGTCGATTTGAAAATATGAAGATTTTGATGGTTAATATGGAGTTTAGAAAGATTTGGGGGATCGATGACAATAATCCTTACTATTATTGTTTTCTTTCGGGCGAAAGCCAAAATCTTGAGCTAATATTACTAGCAAAAATACTAATTAGAATGCAATTGAACACTTTCTTTTGGGCAAAATGAATGGGAGCGTCATTCAATTGGCGTGTGACAGGGAGTTTATTTTTCCTTGTGTTGGCAAATTGCCGAACCTTGTACTTTGGGTACATATTCTTTTTCTCTTGAGGCTTGTTTTCAGCAGAATTCACGTCGGGCCTGTTTGGATACATGAAGTGGGAGGGAAATGGGAAGTGGGAAATGAGAGTTTTTCAACTTCTCTTGTTTGTTTTGAACTAGAAATGGAAAATAGGAATTTTTTTCTATTTTTTTTTCTCTTTTGCACGCTCCTTTTACACTATTATTTTTTCATTTTCAGAGTGCTGCAGTTAATTTTGTGGTCATGTAAATCTCACTTATAGTATGTTATAACTTAATGCATTAAATTTTGATGTCATGACTTGAAGTCTAATTACAGTTTAAAAATATTATTTCAGAATTAATATTTAATTTAATATTATTTTATGATCGACTTTGTGGTTCTTACTTTCACTTTCATATTACTAATCAAACACCGAAAAATACAATAAACTTTTTCACTTATACTTTTACATTATAACTAAAGTATGCATATTTCATCAAGATAAAAAAAAATTAAGACTAAATTACCTTTTCAATTTCTTCCTAACCCTAGAAATCAAACAAATAATCTTATTTTGATCAAGTTAAAGAAATCTTATGATTTTTCCATTCCTTAAAATTAACTTAATTTCTTACAAAAATAAAAATATTGTTTTTCTTTTCAAAAAGTTTCTAAAAACAACGAAAATGTTTTTTTATATATATTAAAAGAAAATCTATGTTATGTTAGAACCCTCCCCCACACCTATCTCATGCATTGTCCTCAATGTATGAATGAATGCATATGTGTATAAAAAAGAAGAAAGAGAAGAAAAATGTTACCTCAAGGTGGGTGGTTCCGGTGGTGGTCGGATTGGACCAACGTTGCTGCCCAATTTAAGTAACGTGAATTTTCAAAGAACCCACCTTTGATAACCTCTATTCTATTTATGGTTTTATCATCCCCTAGTTAATTAGGATCATGCAGGATCCTAACATGAAAATTACCCTTTTAAATGACCAATCTTGAAATATCATCTCGGAGCCATTATGGTTTACACCTTCGTCTAACAAAAGAATGTGATTCGAAGAAATTGTTGACTTGGGCTCAAGAATGAAAGGTTCGGGAACCAATACTGACTCAGGAATATAACTTAAATCAAGTTTAGGTTCAAGAATCGATTTTGGTTCAAGAGTTGGTTGCAAATCAAAGAATTGAAAGTCACATTCTTTTTCAACAATAGAATGTGCCTATCAAAAATCAGTGGTTCTATTTCAAGCCCTGTGAGTATATGAATCAATGTTGGATGTGGGATATGGGTCCAAATTGGGTAAGGATAACGGAGTCGATATAGATTCAAAAATTAGAATTGAATCACAAAGTTGGGGAACGGGGTCACATTCATATTCAAGTTCAATGTTCTTGAAATGAAAACTTTCAATTTGTCTCAGGTTTGGGGTTGGTTAAGTTCAATATGTTGTGGTAGAATTGAATCTTGGTTAAAATCTCCAAGACACCATGATTCTTGGTTCCTATCAATAGGAAATCAAGAATGGTCAAAAATTGATTAGAGAGAGTTTTCTCATTCCTATCATTAATTGTTTTGACCAAATGACTCATTTGTGCTTCTAACCTATTGAAGGAATCATTTTAGGACTGAATAAAATTATTTTGGAACTGTCATGAATTCTATAATTTTTTCTAAGCCAGTACGTTCTTCTTGTTGTTGTGGGACTTGAAAAATCGAGTAAGGATCATGGATTTAGAAATTTTGATGGGATTATGAGTCCTTCATGTTTTGATCACTTGGACTCATGTATGGCTTCTAGATTTTTTTTTAATTCAAGCCTTCCATCCTCTTTTCGAAATCAGATTTTTCCTATATTAGTTGTTCTAGAAAAGAGGTATGTTAGTAAGGCGGTTAATAGAATGACTCAGGGGAGTTGTATCCCCACTGACTCAGTGAAGAGTGAAGATGATGATTGTTCTAATCTTGTTCATAATGTTGGGATTGGGGCATATGATGATTCAGATAAGATCAATATGGCATACTTGATTGGTTAAAATTATGAAATGGCGGGTTGGTGCTATCCGAAAAAGAGGTCGGGATGTAATATAAATTACTATTAAAATTAAAAGAATTGTTATTATAATTCATTTCACACAAACTGATAAAAACAAACAAAGAAAACAAATAAACAAACAAAAAAAAAACTAGCCTATGTTAGGGTAAACCTTAGACCTAGACGACTCCTAACTGGTTAGACAGTCCACGGGAGGTATATTGCAGCAATTTGACCACAAGTTAATCGGTCGGTAGGGACAAGACCAGTGAGAGGTATCCATGCCTGTGTAACGGGCCTAATTATGTCAAACCACTATTCTTTGAGGTTTCGCCTCACAATCCCAACCTATGACACTGATTTGACAAGAGAAACTCTAACAACTTTCTCCTTAGATCAATCTCCTATTGAGTCCGAGATGTCCCTTGAGTCAACATCTACTCAGTTTTAGTTAGGATTGGGTTAATGAGCGAGGAGATGATTTTCGTATTAAGGGAGGGTAATGACTTTCTCACCTTATCTTATTTAAGGATATCCTTAATCGTTTTCGTGCGAGTGTACAAGTATATAGCCGAAACAATACATAAGCAATGTATATCACCCAAATGTGTTTTCTAAGCTACATGCAATGTCACATACCTTTTCTCCAGCACTTTTCAACAGTAATATAAATGTAAACAAAATTAGACAAATGCCCTAATACAAAGTCTAAACCATTTTTAGCATTTACAATCAACCAAGTTACTATTGAATTAAAATCAGTTGCAGAATGTGTCAAACAGAGAAACTATAAATTGCAGAATGTATAAAATTGAATTTCAATCACCCTGCAAGAAAGTGGGGTGAGTAGTCAACTCAAAAAGTCGCGGTAATGCGGCTTTTGCCGCATTTGCGCGGCTGTATTGAGAGCTTCTGGGCTATGCTTTCTAGAGCAGAGGCCCAGAGCCACTTGTATACTTTTGTAATAGTTTGTTTTCTGAAATCAGTATCTGCACAAAAAAACAGAGAAGAAGATGTATCTGTTAGTAAACTTTAAAATGAAACTTACTGTTCCTCCCGGACAACGGTGTCAAAATTTGATTGAGTCTGAACCTGCACAGAAAATGTAAAATTTAGAGTTGAAGATTAAGATAGTGCTAGGTTACTCAATACTACTACTATAGCAAGTGGCTATGCGGGTTGTGATCCACAAAGAAGAACTATGATAAAATCTTTTAGTAAGTTTTCTCTAAGTTACTAGATTGATTAAAACTTTTCTTCTTAGTTTCTTAAAAAGAAAAGAAAAAAGTTAGTAATAGAAGAGGAGAAGAAAAAGAAGGTGATGTTGTTGGTGTTTTGAAGTGTACCTAAACTAAGTTAAAAAAAAAATAGAATAAAGAAAGAAGAAATGTTGGTTTTGAAGATGTGTTTTTAACCAAAAGAATAAAGAAAGAACTAAAAAATACTTACATCTATGAAGCTTGATTTACCTATGATCCGTATCGACGACTTACCTTGATTTGAAGACGATCATAGCATGGCATATAGGATCTTCCCCATTCCTATCGATCTATCAAACGAAAATACAAGCAGAAACTAAAAGCAGAAAAGAATACTAACTATTAGAAACATATGTTCATCACCATAAGCTATCAGTGGCACTTGCAAAGGTAAGACATAATCGAGACTATCAGATTCATTTAGATTACAATCAAGCGAGAAAGGTAAATAAGAAAAAGAATAAAAAGTAAACTTTGATTTGGACTGAAAAATAATGAAAGATATAACGGTAAGTCTAAACATATTCATCATAGACATAATAACGTTAGGCAGTTGCTCTCAAATGTAGTTATCTCTATTGACTTTGTATCGTTAAAGGATAACCTAGCAGGTCCTTTTTACTATAAGTTTGAGTGGAGAGTGATAAACTGCGCATCGAGGGGAATGAGACTAAAAGCCTAACCATGCCGAGTCAGCTAATGGAAACCTCGCGTAGCGACTAAAAATCCCATAGATTAAGTTTAAGAGGAAAAACTAGTTATGATTAACTCTGTGAGTAAGCACTTAGGAGCTTGACTCTAACCCATTCTTATGGTGCGCCCAAGTGTATTCTGCAAGTGTAATTTAGATAAGCTTAATGCTTTTAATGACTCCTATATTTGTTATTAAAACAAGTGGGTAGAGACTACTCTCAATAGGACGATCACCTATGTGAGTGTAGAGCTGAGTTAGCTTTTTGGGAGTCTCTATGTAGGTTGTGATTCCCTAGAGATACTCTCTGAAATCAAGAATGTTCAGGACCAAAATGGACATAACTGAGAACCAAATTGATTTTCAAAAGTTACCGTGTGAGACCTGTTGACTTGGATTGTACAAATGGCTGACAATTCAAAACTTAATTCACTGATTAGTCAGTAAGTCCAATAAGGCTTTCGCTATGGAAGGTTTAAGACCTAGTTCACCTATCCGATGCGGTTTCTTTCTTAAAGTACCTTTCACTATAGAGTCAGTCTCCTAGTGTATTATTTTTTGAATCTCTATTCATTGTGGGAGATTGTTGAAAAAATGAGAAATTTCAAGTGAATCTGAGCTGAATTGAGGCGTGATCTATTGCAAGAATACGCATGATGGTTGGAGTGTGTTCTCCTTCCATTAGGATGAACGTGATATATTCACATGTTCAATTCTATTTCCGAATGAATGAGATATTCAAGTCGAAAGTTGGCCTAATTCAATAGCTAAAGAAGGCTAAAAGAATTCAAAATACTTTAGTCTCACATTGGATATGGAGTGGAAAGTTGAGATGTTTAAATATGAAACGTTGAGAAACCATGCCTACACACACGCGTTTAGGAAACACCATGCCTACACGCGCGCGCGCCAGTGTGGCCTAAATCAGTGCACGCCATATGCATTCACTGTGATAATCAAGCAGCGATATTTAGAGCACAAAACTTTATATATAACGGTAAGTCTAAACATATTCATCGTAGACATAATATCGTTGGACAGTCACTCTCAAATAGAGGTATCTCTATTGACTTTGTATCATCAAAGGATAACCTAGAGGATCTGTTTACTTAAAATTTGAGTGAAGAGCGGATAAACTACACATCGATGAGAATGTGATTAGAAGCCTAACCATACCGAGTTAACTTAATTGAAATATCACTTAGCGACTGGAGATCTCACGGACTATGTTCAAGAGAAAAAGCTAGTTATGATTGACTCTGCGAGTAAGCACTTAGCAGCTTGATTGCAACCCATTCCTTTAGTGCACCCAAGTATTTTCTACAAGTAAAATTAAGATAGCTTAATGATTTTAATGATGCCCATATCTTGTTATTAAAACAAGTAGAGTAGAGTAGACTACTCTTAATAGGACGATCACCTATGTGAGTATAGAGCTCAGCCGGCTCTTTGAGAGTCTCTATGAAGGATGTGATTCCATAAAGACATTCTCTGAAATCAAAAATGTCCAGGACCAAAATGGAGATAACCGGGAACCAAAGTTAATTTTGAAAAATTACTGTGTAAGGCCTATTAATTTGACTTACACAAATGGCTGACAATTCAAGACTGTTCACTGATTGATCAGTAAGTCCGATAAGACTTTCGTTATAGAAGATTCAAAACCTATTTCACCTATCATGTTGCAGTTTCTTTCCTAAAGAACCTTCCACTATAGAGTCAGTCTCCTATTGTGTCAATTTCTTGAATCTCCATTCATTGTAGGTGATTGTCGGAAAACGAGGAATTTTAAGTGAATCTTTGAGGTAAATTGAGGCGTGATCCATTGCTAGAATTACAAGTATGATGGTTGGAGTGTCTTTTCCTTCTATTAGGGATGAACATGGTATATTCACATGTTCAATTTCATTTCCGAATGAATGTGATATTCAAGTCGGAAGTTGGCCTAATTCAATAGCTAAAGGGGACTAAAAGAATTCAAAAATATTTTAGTCCCAAATTGGATATGGTGTGAAAAGTTGAGATATTTAAATATAAAAAAGTTAGGAATAAAAGGTGTGCCCTTTGGGTACTTGAAGTTTTCCTGCACGTTTGGGGGGAAACCATGCCCACACGCGCGCGCGGAGCCGCTTTCGCCCGCCCCGGTGTGGGCGTGTAAACGGTTTTAGGTCCCGTTATTTTTGGTCCAAGAGATCGGGTGTGGGTCTTGCGGATACGAACAAGAGAACTCGGATCCAAAATGTGGGTCATTGGATGTGGGTGCTCGTTTGTGCCCGACCCGTGCGCAAGAAGGTTCTTTGTACTATTGGGCACGCGAACAGTTTTGTAGATTTCGATCGATTCTTTCCTTAACTAAAAAACAATAGCGACAAAATTAAATATATGGGTTGTTAGGACATAAATTCCTTCTCTCTCCTCTTTTCTCTTACAGTGAGAAGTCATCCATATTAAGGCAAATACTCTCTTTGAAGTTTGTCTTCGTCCAAGTGCTTTGTCTACATCAAATTAGTGAAAGGTACTGATTAACTAAGAGTGCTATCTAAATATCATGAAGGAGTGTTATATCATGGGGACCAGCATCCAGCAACCCGTTAGCACGGTAGCGAGGGACGTAATTATTTTAAGCAGATTCGCTATATGCATACCTCACTCCATATATTGTATAATTGAACAACGTTCTTTTTGCAGGGGTTATGTGGGAATATTTATTTTCATAAATATTACTGTTAATATATTGAATATATATGGAGACTGACTAATACCAATCTAATTGGTGTTTAAGTAAAGAAGGGAATTGAAAGGTTGTTCTGTAATTAAGAATGTTCTATCGAATGGAAAATCTCCCACCTGATATTCGTCGACCTGGCCAATTAGAACGGTAATCTTGGTTACTTATCAGAACTAACACACTCTGCCCGGGCGGTGATGTCTTCGGCGCACCTCCAGATTGCCTCGTAGATGTGGACGAGGGAGGGAGCGTTAATGATGAAGAGGGATCAGAAGGTGAGGTCTTCAAACACGAGCTCGTCATCAGAGCGCTGAAGGGATAAGGTGTTGAAGATGTTGGCCCAAAGGCCTTCCACTCTAGTTTTGATGATGATTAACTCATGTAGTTATGTTTACTAATAATCTTGTGTTGTTTAAGTTCAGATCATTAACCAAGATATTAGTTGGTGATTAGCTTCAACAAGGTGTTTAGAAGCTTTTCATGATGATTCCAGGGCCAAAGCTTCAAGATCACACATTGCCTAGCCCATAGATGGAGTTTTGGAGCAAGTCTTCTTGATGACACAAAGACTTAGGTATCCATAGTTTAGTTAGTGTGTTTAATCCAATTTGTAAAGCTTAGTATAGTTGATATGCTCAAGTGCACAAACACACACGTTTCATGATTTGGATTTTGATTTTCATGGATAGTAGATCAAAACAAGTTTACTTTATTTCTATGTATATTAGATATGTTCTAGATATACATACATGCTTTAAAGTTACTAGACAAACTTATTTTGACTATCCTATTCATGTTTTGGAAAAATCAAGTTTGACAAAAATACAAGTTTTGTTTTTGATAAAATTTGCAAGACTCAAAAATGAATTGAATATGTTGATACATGTCTTGAAACTTTTATCACTTGTTTGAGTTTTGATATAAAATGATAAAAATATTTTTGGTGATTTTTAGAAGTATTAAAAGATTTTTATAAAATATTTTTCCCAAGTTTTCTGACCCAGTTTTCAGTTCCAGACTCAACCAGTCGACTGAGCCAGGTTATTAGTCGACTTGGCTGATGTCCGGTCGATCGGGCCGGTCGACCGGACGTGCACAGATCTGTGCACGTTTGGAGTCACTGGGACGGTCGACCGAGCCGGTCCACCGGGTCTGAGAGCTCTGCTCTCGGATTGTTTGGGTCGACCGTGCCGGTCCACCGGGATGAGAGCTCTGCTCTCTGTTTGTTTGGGTCGACCGGGCCGGTCGACCGCAGTTGCCCAACGGTCATATTTCTGACCGTTGGCGGTCGACCGGGTCGGTCGACCGGCAGCCTATCAGGCTGCCAGCTCAGCCTAACGGCTAGTTTTCTGATGGGCCTATATAAACCCCATCTCTTTGGGGATTTTGGCCAAGTTTTCTAAGAGGAAAAATTCCAGTTTTCTGAGGTGTTTAAAAGAGTTTTTAAAAAGAGTTTGTGGGCTTTAAAACTTCTCATCTTCATTATTTTGGGTTTTTAAAAAATCAAAGAAAACTAGGTTTTGGGATTTTGATTTGATCTTGCATTTTCTATCTTTTACAAGAGACTTCCCAATTAGTTTTTCTTTGTTGCTTGTTTTCCAAACACCTAGTTTTTTACACTTGAGCTATCATACTATCCTAATCTACTAGGATCTTGTTTTTGTGGAAAAGAAAAGAGAAAAAGAAGGAGAGAGTTTTGAGGTTGTTGTTGTAACCTCTAAGTTGTACACCCTTATTCTTGTTGTATCCCTCTTCGGTAGAGGTGATCGGGTGATTGGTTTGTATCCCTCAAGTGTGAGGTGATTGAGATGGTTGTGAGCCTCTTCGGTAGAGGTGTTGTTGTTGTTGTTGTTGTTTGGCTACAGGCCTACCCCTCGGTTGTGAGGTGGTTGTTTGAGAGAGGAGTTTGGTACTCCTATAGTGGATTGGGAAATCCTACATGGTGGTGTAGGCAGGGATGTAGAGTTGGGTACTCGAACCTCGAAACAAATCTTTGTGTTAGTGTTTGATCCAATTTCTCTCAACTCTATTCTCTTTACATTTGTGCAAAGCATCATACTTCATTCATATCATATTTGCTTGTGTTGAGCATAATTCATCTTGTCATATCATGTCTATTTGCTTGTGTTGTGCCTTGCATAATCCATATTGCTATATCTTGATTGCTTGGCTGATTGTGTGTGCACATTGCTTGGATTGCTTGTGTGTGTGTGCCCAACTTATACTCATCCAACAAGAGCTTCACATAGCGCCTCAACCCATTTCAAGGGGAATCAAGGGGAGTTAGTCCAGAGCCTCGCAAGGGGAATTCGGCTACACTTGTTGTATCGTATTAGTTTGTGCATAATTTGCATTAGCTTCCGCATTTAGCGCACTTAGTTTTGCATTAAGTTTTAGATTAGCACTAACACCTATTCACCCCCCCTCTAGGTGTTTTTCAATTGGTATCAGAGCTAGTGCTCCTGATACATAGGCTTAACATCCTAGGAGTGAGATCCATTTTCTTGCTAATCTATTGTTTGCATTTGCTTGTTTGCACACTCATATAGTTTGCCATGGACTTCATGACCCCACCTATGTATGACCCTTCCAACATTCATGTTTGGAAGATTAGGATGACCGTTTATTTACAAACCCTAGGTCATAAAGTTTATCTTGCTATTACCAAGGAATCCTTCCTTAGTGATCGCAATCATATAGGGGCCAATGCACAAGCCCTAGAGGCCATTAGAAGCACATTACCTAAAGATTATCTTATGTGTGTTTCTAACATTGATTTCGCCTTTGCAGTGTGGAACAAATTGACAACAACAACCACCACCTCGGAGCTTCAAGTGCAAATTCAAGAAGAGGAATCTAGTGGAGAATCCGATTCACAATGTTTCATGGTCCAAGAGAATGACTCCCTTGAGGTACATTCGGAACCCCACTTAGATAGTGATGATTGCTCTAGTTCTTCATGTGATAATTTTGATGCCCATGCTTTAAATGAAGAACTTTCTATTGTTTGTGAAAAGTTAATAGAAAAATATAAGATTTTGAAAAAGAAAAGTCTAGAATTTAAAAAGAAAATAAAAGTTTGCATTCTAGACTTGATTGTGTTTTGCAAGAGAAGGTTGAGGTCTATAATGAAAGGGATTCATTGAGATCTCAATTAGAACTTGCACTAAAAGAAAATGAATTTTTAAAAACTAAAAATGATTGCCATGCTATTTTGAAGAAAAATGAAAATTTATCTTCTAAAGTTGATTTTGTTGTAAAAGAAAATAATTCTTTGAAAATAAAAATTGATTCTATTTCAAAGGATTTAGAAATTTGTTTCACGAAAAATGAAGTTTTGCAAAATAAAATTGATGCACATGTTTGTCATGCTAGTGTAGCTTCATCTAGTCTACCTAATGCATGTACCTCTTCATCTAGGATTAATGATGATATTTGTATGTTAAAGAAGAGAGTAGATTGTTTGGGCTCCACTATGAGCCAATGTGCCATGAACCACACTCGCTTGGAAACCTTGGTTCGTAAGAAACAAGCTCCAACTTTTATGCATGCACACCCTCCACGGCATACACATGCTCCACACGGACACCATCAACACATGTATGCTCATGTGTACACATGTACACATTGTGGCCGAAAAGGCCATCTTGCTAAATTTTGCTATGATCGTTTACATGTTGAGAATTTAGCAAAGAAGTTTGTTTGGGTTAGAGAAGGTACTAACCCCCTTGGACCCAAGAAGATATGGGTACCAAAGACCACCCCTCCTATTATTTTTGATGTAGGTGTGGGCTCTCACATGACGTGAGAGTGATGACACCTTGGAGTGGATGCGTTCCGTACTTAAAGGAGATTAAATGGATGCATCACTTTCAAGGGAAGATTTGGTGGAGATGACCACCATGTTTTGGAGACAAGGAGAGTTGCCTTCTAGGTTTCGGTAACAATTCTTAACTCCTTATTATTCTTTACATGCTTTCATATTAATGTTTTATAGCATGTTTTCATTGTCTATGGATCAGTATGTAAACGCCATGATTATTAGATCCTTGACATACATATATAGTATTTGAGACACACATGCTTGTATGAACCCATTCTTAGTGTTCTCACTTTTATTTAAACTATAATGTACATCATGAATCTAATGCATGTGAATTTACATAGTAATCATGTTTTAGTTTTATCATGATGACTTCTATATTGTGTTTTGATGCTTCTTGTTAAGATTACTTTTTTAGATGTTAGTTTTCATTAAAACTAGGATTTATACTTGTACATATAGTGGGCCACAAATAAATTTATATATGGTTGGGCTTGATTGCTTATTTGAACCCATTAGATGTGCTAGTATAGTCTAGTTTTGATGATTCATACATTTTAAACTTGTATTCCCATTTTGGATTTGTTTTATGAGTTTTTCACTTCATGTATATGGTTGTATTGCCAAACTTTAAGATATACATGTATACCCCTTGAGTCATTTGCCTTTCATGCAAATCTATATATATGGACTCAATTGTGTTTAGGGATATGTATGTATACTTCTTGTGTTGACAATTCATACATATACTATGAAATGAAATTTATTTTGGTGAAGTTTTTCTTGATTTTGTGTTTAATTGTTTAACTTCATGTATATGTCTATCTTGTCTAAACTATTAGATATACATGTTTATCCTTTTGAGCCACGTGCCTTCATGCATATATACTTTGTGGACTCGTTGTGTTTTGGATATGTATGTATACTTTAGTTTGTATTAGACATACATATGCCATGAAAGTTAAATAAGTTTTGATGATTTTCGTGTTTTCATGATTAAGGAATAATTGAGCTTAATGAAAAACTTTCATGATTATGATATTCACACTTTATATGTACACTCACTTTTATTGCTTGCTCATGTTTTGTTTTCATGAGTCAAAATTGTGCTTAATTGGATTAGAGTGTTGATTTTCATGTGGATTTCTTATTTCATGAAAAACAATTTCGTTTTATTCCTTACTTGAAGGATTTCGTACTAGTTTAAAAGATTTTCCATTTAACTAGTTACGGTATTCTTCACTATGGTAGTGATTTTCAAACAAAACTACATTTTCAAATCTATTTTTGAAAACCCCTACCATCGATGGGAGGTTGGAAGGGAGATCATGTTCATGTATGCTTTACAAGTGAAAATCATTTAAAACTTGAACCTTGATTGGGAGGTATTGTAATATGATGTATACACTTGAACTTATTGCTATGTCAATTGGTATCATTGAACTCTTTCAATTGGTATCATTTTGATCTTTTTGTATACTCATATGTTTATTGTGTATGTATATTTTCAATTGGTATCATCTATTGGTGATGGTACTCATTCTATTTCATACACTTTTATTTGTGCTTAAGATATACATTATTTTTTTTTCACAAAATCTTGTTTATGCTAGTGCTTGAGTTTCAATTTTATTTCAATTGATTACTTTTAAATTGGTATCAAGCCCATGCATCTTTTTAGTTGGTATTTCATAAAGGGGGAGAAAATTTAATTTTGTCTTTCATTTGGTGAGTCTTCAATTGGTATTTGTTTCCCACTCCCTTACTTTATGATTGAAAATTTCATATTGGTATCATATGTTTAATATGAAAATTATTTACGATTGGTATCAAAATTTTTGTTTAGACATTCAAAATTTATTTTTTTTGATATCAAGATGTTTCATGTGTTTTGCTTAAAATTGGTATCTAAAAATTTTGTTTTGATTTGTATTGACTATATGCATATAGATTCATGTTGAGTGTATTGTGTATTGAAGAGCTTAACATTTCTTCTTTATGTGGTACGCGTATGTGTAGGGAAGCTAACTTAGCGTCTTCCTCTTCATGAATGTATATAGCATATAACATCTATTGATCTTTGTTTATTTTCTATTGATATCAAGATGCTTCATTGACATATTTATCTATTGATATCATGGTGTTTATAGTCACCCCTTGTTGACCTTGTTTTTTGTTTTAGACAAAAGGGGGAGAACATTGTTTTATTATTTTGATTGACTTAAAAGGGAAGAAAGATTTTTACCCCTCATTTTATTATTTGGATTGTTTAACCCCTTCTTGATCTTTTTGTTTGACAAAAAGGGGGAGAAAAATTTGTTTGATTTGATTTTACTTTGAACCCTTTGTTGATGATTGACAAAAAGGGGGAGAAGTATTTGAGTTTATATGCATGTTTTATGCATGTTTTCATTGCTTAAGGGGGAGAAGTATTTGTCTTCCTTGTTATTTATGCATATATGTTTTTGTATTGCAAATAGGAGAAAAAAGATTTTGATTTATGCTTGTTGCATGTTTTATCTCCATACTTGCATACATATTCATGTGCTTCATTTCCATATCTTGTTATTTATGTCTATGCATGAGTTAAGGGGGAGCTTCTTTGAAGCTTAACTTTAATCCATGCATATATAACTCCATGAGTTTTGTCATCATCAAAAAGGGGGAGATTGTTGGCCCAAAGGCCTTCCACTCTAGTTTTGATGATGATTAACTCATGTAGTTATGTTTACTAATAATCTTGTGTTGTTTAAGTTTCAGATCATTAACCAAGATATTAGTTGGTGATTAGCTTCAACAAGGTGTTTAGAAGCTTTTCATGATGATTCCAGGGCCAAAGCTTCAAGATCACACATTGCCTAGCCCATGGATGGAGTTTTGGAGCAAGTCTTCTTGATGACACAAAGACTTAGGTATCCATAGTTTAGTTAGTGTGTTTAGATCCAATTTGTAAAGCTTAGTATAGTTGATATGCTCAAGTGTACAAACACACACGTTTCATGATTTGGATTTTGGTTTTCATGGATAGTAGATCAAAACAAGTTTACTTTATTTCTATGTATATTAGATATGTTCTAGATATACATACATGCTTTAAAGTTGCTAGACAAACTTATTTTGACTATCCTATTCATGTTTTGGAAAAATCAAGTTTGACAAAAATACAAGTTTTGTTTTTGATAAAATTTGCAAGACTCAAAAATGAATTGAATATGTTGATACATGTCTTGAAACTTTTATCACTTGTTTGAGTTTTGATATAAAATGATAAAAATATTTTTGGTGATTTTTAGAAGTATTAAAAGATTTTTATAAAATATTTTTCCCAAGTTTTCTGACCCAGTTTTCAGTTCCAGACTCAACCAGTCGACTGAGCCAGGTTATTAGTCGACTTGGCTGATGTCCGGTCGACCGGGCCGGTCGACCGGACGTGCACAGATCTGTGCACGTTTGGAGTCACTGGGACGGTCGACCGAGCCGGTCGACCGGGTCTGAGAGCTCTGCTCTCGGGTTGTTTGGGTCGACCGTGCCGGTCGACCGGGATGAGAGCTCTGCTCTCTGTTTGTTTGGGTCGACCGGGCCGGTCGACCGCAATTGCCCAACGGTCATATTTCTGACCGTTGGCGGTCGACCGGGTCGGTCGACCGGCAGCCTGTCAGGCTGCCAGCTCAGCCTAACGGCTAGTTTTCTGATGGGCCTATATAAACCCCATCTCTTTGGGGATTTTGGCCAAGTTTTCTAAGAGGAAAAATTTCAGTTTTCTGAGGTGTTTAAAAGAGTTTTTAAAAAGAGTTTGTGGGCTTTAAAACTTCTCATCTTCATTATTTTGGGTTTTTGGAAAATCAAAGAAAACTAGGTTTTGGGATTTTGATTTGATCTTGCATTTTCTATCTTTTACAAGAGACTTCCCAATTAGTTTTTCTTTGTTGCTTGTTTTCCAAACACCTAGTTTTCCACACTTGAGCTATCATACTATCCTAATCTACTAGGATCTTGTTTTTGTGGAAAAGAAAAGAGAAAAAGAAGCAGAGAGTTTTGAGGTTGTTGTTGTAACCTCTAAGTTGTACACCCTTATTCTTGTTGTATCTCTCTTCGGTAGAGGTGATCGGGTGATTGGTTTGTATCCCTCAAGTGTGAGGTGATTGAGATTGGTTGTGAGCCTCTTCGGTAGAGGTGTTGTTGTTGTTGTTGTTGTTTGGCTACGGGCCTACCCCTCGGTTGTGAGCTGGTTGTTTGAGAGAGGAGTTTGGTACTCCTATAGTGGATTGGGAAATCCTACATGGTGGTGTAGGCGGGGATGTAGAGTTGGGTACTCGAACCTCGAAACAAATCTTTGTGTTAGCGTTTGATCCAATTTCTCTCAACTCTATTCTCTTTACATTTGTGCAAAGCATCATACTTCATTCATATCATATTTGCTTGTGTTGAGCATAATTCATCTTGTCATATCATATCTATTTGCTTGTGTTGTCCTTGCATAATCCATATTGCTATATCCTTGATTGCTTGGCTGATTGTGTGTGCACATTGCTTGGATTGCTTGTGTGTGTGTGCCCAACTTATACTCATCCAACAAGAGCTTCACATAGCGCCTCAACCCATTTCAAGGGGAATCAAGGGGAGTTAGTCCAGAGCCTCGCAAGGGGAATTCGGCTACACTTGTTGTATTGTATTAGTTTGTGCATAATTTGCATTAGCTTCCACATTTAGCGCACTTAGTTTTGCATTAAGTTTTAGATTAGCACTAACACCTATTCACCCCCCCTCTAGGTGTTTTTCAGAAGAGGAACTCGATGAGAAGGAGGGAGGAGGCGGAAGGGTCGGCGGTGAGGAGGAGGGGTAGCGGAGAAGGTGGTCCCAGATGTCGCGTTGGAGGTCTGGGTTGATGAGGTAGACGCGATCGATGAGGCGACGGAGGGGGACGGTGGTGAGGTCAGTGGAGAAGGAGAGGATTTGGTCGACAATAAGCCACTTCACGGAGGAGGCGGAGGAGGAGAGGGGAACGGCGGCAATGGGGTCTCGGTCGCCGTTGAATCCGGCCTTGATGAGGCCGCCACCATTGTCGAGGATCACCACGCTGACGATGAGGAGGTCATCGACGTTGATCTCGAATTTAATTTCTTGCCCTCCTTTCACTACACTTAAACCCTTTCGACTGGAAAAACCTCGAATGAGATCGATTTTGGAACTAGGAAGTGGTGGCTACAATTTTGGGTCGGGTGTTGTCTGGTTGAACCCAGATCGGTTTTCTTATTCGCACCTTTTAGGTTGGATGGTCTCTAATGCTAAAATAAATTATGCTATTAGTTTCACGCGATTGAATCTTAACCATTTCTCAAGTGGTAGCAGTAGTAGTAGGCAGTTAATACTTATAACGCTCGGTGGTGAAAATTGACCGAGTGGTATACCAAGCGGTAAAGAGGAAGGAGGAGGAAGAAGGCGAAAGAGGGCATTGGAAAAGAAGGAGGAGGAGGAGGAAGAAGAAGACTGAGGAAGAAGGCGAAAGGGGAGAAAGGAGGGTAGTGGCGATGAAGGGGCGGAGATGGCGAAGCCTGGATGCGACGCTCTATATTCGAGCTGTGGAGAGGGAAGGAGGAAGAAGAAGGTGGATGTGGATGATAAAAGAAGGATGAGGAGGAGGAAGAAGAAGAAAGAGGGGGGAAGAAAGGATGTTGCCGGCAGTGGAGGGGTGGCAACAACGAAGGGGCGACGACAGTGAAGTCCGGCAACAGCTTTCGCCCCCGGTTGTGGCCCTATCTCTCCCTCTTTCTCCCTCTCTCATTCTCTCTCTCGCGGGGAAGTGAAAACAGATAGACAGACAAAATTTGTATATGAGTCACGGGAGAAAACCCCCTCCAGTCAGTTTTGATAATTATAGTAAATTATTTAATAAAAATAATGAAAAAGATTTGCTATTTTGATCAGTTTTTGAGCGGGATGCAGGAAAGCGAACGCCGGCTAGATCTCGTTCTGGCGCCAACGAACCCTAAAAGGATCTTTCAGATAGAAAATGTACTAGAATTCATGAGCACAACACTCGAATCCATGAGCAATTTACTCCACGAGCAAAGGTAGCAACTTGAATCTACAAGCAATTTAAGAGGAAAACTTAATGTTTATTAATCAAAAGCTATACCAAAAACAAAGGATACAATGTCCTTTTATAAATTTACAAAAGAGTCATAATCTATCTAGAAAATCTAAATTCAAAATAAAAAAATAAAATCAATCGGGGTCCAATTTGGACTCAAAAATAAATCCTAAATAAACTCAGAAATCAGCAGATACTTATCTGGCGGTCGATTATTAGGTCTTCTCAGCATTGCAGGTCGATCGGGCGGTCGATTAGCTTTGGGAGTGGGATCTATGGTCTTCCATCTGCTTCTGAGCGGTTGACTGGGCGGTCGACCGGGCTACTGGCACTTGGTTCTCCACTTCTGGTTGGTCGACCGGACCGTCGGCCACTAAATTCTGTTGTCCTTCTCGGTCGACCGGGCGGTTGATCGAGACCTGAGTCTAGTCCGCTGTTGAGCTTGAATCCCAGCTCTGCCTTCCTACATCAATTTTTGGCGTCATTTGGTGAAGGGTCAAACTACGGGTTAAAAAAGTTTACCCCACCTTAAAGTGCCATTAGTACAGATTTGTGATTTAACATCACTCTTTTCACGTTGGTTGACCTACAAACCGATGTGAATCAAAAATGGGTGGCAATTTTGAAAATAAAACGAGTATATATTGAGTCTATGATTTTTTTGAAAAAAATTAAAACTATTCCATGTCGGTTCTTTCAAGAACCGGCCTTGACTCCTTTTATTTAACGTCGGTTCCTAAAGAAACCAACCTTGATTTTTTTCTTCAAAGTCTTTTTTTAATAAAAAAACTTAACACGTTGGTTCTAAAAATAAACTGAAATTGTTTTCCCAAAACACTCAAAACCATCGTCTCTCTCAAATTCCCCCAAAAAAACAAATCACCGCCTATTGCCTCTCTCCCTTCTCCATCTTAAATCCAAAACTGACAACACGAAAAAAGAGAAATAATGAGTTGGAAACCATATTCTCCACCTTCAACAGCGACGAATACGGCTTCACCACAAAAAAAGGAGCTCGAAGTGTCTCTCCACAGGCTAAAGCTTCTTGTGACACCAGAGGAAGTCCACAGGGTGATGGAAAGAGTGGACACCAACGGAGATGGGCTAATCGACTTAGAGAAGTTTCGGGAGCTATATGAGAGCTTGAAAGGGGAGCGTGAAGCAGGAGGAGGAGAAGACAAGGAGTTAGATCTGAGAGGTGTTCTAGGTGTTTGATTGGAATGGAGACGGAGTTATAACAGTGGAGGAGTTGGAGTCGGTGCTGGTACCGATGGGTCTGAGGCAAGGGGCCATAGCGGATGACTGCAGGAACATGACAAGCAGGGTGGATCTTGATGGCGATTTGAAGGTGAACTTTGAGGAGTTCAAGAAGATGATGATGGCGGCACCAATGGTGGAAAATTGTTCTGAAAATTAATTTTAAAAAATTTAATTCTGAATCCAAAATTTTAAGTGGTGATTTTTGGGCTTTTACTTCTCATCCTCATCCTCATTGTCACCGTCTGGGATCGAGAACTCGCTGTTGTCATATGGGCCTTAGCCATTATCGTCTTCCGACGAAGGGCAGAGGATGGAGGTGATGGAGGTGGGACGCTCTGCTCCAAGCAGAGTGAGCTTAGGAGATGGATTTTGACTGTCGATTTGCTCGCCTGGAGGATGGGATCACCATGAGGATCCACTTGGTGGAGGATCGCATTGCTGAGTATCGCGGCGTGGTTGATGACATCTGCGAGAAGCTTCATGGGTTATCTTCCATCTTGATCGCGTCACTGAGTATCCTCAATCACTAGCTGGGCCTTCCACCCGCCAGTGCCATCGCGGTGATAAGCTCGACCACGTTAGAGTCCTCAAGGTCGAGGTGGCTGGAGAGGAGAATGGGAACGATTCTGACAACGATGACAAGGTTGACCCTAGCGGCGGGGTCGAGAATGATTTTTTTAAAAAAATAAATTCAGATTAAACATCGGTTTTTATATGAATTGACATTAAATCTGTAACGGTCCCAGCTTCAAATAAGCAAGATTAGATCCCTAATATGTAATTATTCCCAAAACTTTTCTTTTATTTGAAATCTGGAAAATTTCGGCAGCAATTCCTCTAATATTTTTACTTTTGCCACATACAAAATATCCAATTTCGACTCCAAGACCTACTTATGTTCATAAAGGATTTCGACCACATGGCCTACTTATCACAAAGTACCAAAAATCTCACTAGCACCACATTACAATAGTAAAGATGTGCTCAAATATACTTATGCCATACATCCTCTTCCAATATCATCAAGGCATCCATTAACCACATAATACAACCATCATGATCTTCCTTCTCACATTAACAAACATCCCAAGTATCAAGTTCAAGTTATAATTATTACAAGAAGAGGATTACATATGAAAATGATGTCAAGATACATTTAACTATGAAATGCGGAAATAAAACCTACTTATGTACACATAGTGAACAAAAATAATAGTTATAAATATATGCCGTCCTGCTCTACTACTCCCTGCTACAATAGGCCCTTACCTTTATCCAGACCTGAAAGAGGAGAAAATGAAAGAAATGAGCTCGACGGCTCAGCGAGTAAATTTCATAAATACTTTATGAATAACAACATGATATATTTCCACAACATACCTTGTGGAGTCCAAAGAAACCTTACATGAATGTAAAAGCCACCCTACTCAATTTAATACTTACGAGTCTTAGTTGTTAGGCTTTCTTTATGATTGCTAAAAGTTTCTTCCCATAGTGTACTAGAGCGAGATCATTACTTGATCCCTCTCAAGAGAGTCTCTAAACACGTATTCTCACCTTGCCCAAACCTTGACTATCAAATATTACCTTCCAAACAATTATCGATAACATAATATTTTGTTACTTACTAGGGCATAATTACACATCACCCTAATTATAGGGTACAATTTCCACCGTCTTCTTTCACCTACCGGCTCCCGCTCGGCCCCTTCCTCCTTGGAGTACAATAATGACTCATTTATATAGCATAAGAAATAAGCATACATATTCATATAATGTTTAAGTGTGATTCCCATGAACCCCTTCTTCTTCCACCTACCGGCTCCCGCCCGGCCCCTTCCTCCTTATAGTTGTAAACAAACGTGCACTACATTACTCACCGTCTTCCCTCCTCCTACCGGCCCCCGCCCGGCCCCTTCCTCTCTTATATGACAACATAGGAAATCAACATGCCAAGCATAGTTACTACCATCCACACACCACACACATAGTATAATCAAAATATACTATTGCGATAGTTACTCGATTATCATGTTTTGACCAAGATCACAACATCAACATATTCATATATAAACCATATATTCAACATACTATTTTATATGTAATGCCATCGTGTTTCATACAACTATGACTCATGAGGACCTCGTAACTATGATGATTAGTGACTTAATGTACACAACATAAGATATATAGGATATAACATAACCACTTATGGCACCCTATTCTCATAAAAAGAAAACAAGATAACAACCATCCCATAAATAGGTCACCATCTTCTTATAAACAAACATGACACCAACCTCATAAAAAGAAACTACTTTACTCAATACTATACATTATTCATGACTATTTTCCCCAAATTCCTCCTAATTTTTATTATGATAACCACTTCTTTAAATTAGTAAACAAAGTGAGTATAAAATTTACTCACCTTGAGGATGGATTCTCACTTGCGATTTTGATCAATTCCTTCACTCCAATCCTAGTAGAGACAAGGGAAAAATTCTTAGTTTATGAACTAACTCATCATCATGAGAATAATTAATTGAGTGTTATTATGACTTTGCTCAACTTTTAATCTCTGAAAAAAAATAATTGGAACAAAATTCAAATTAGGGCTTGATTTTACCTTATGAAAACTATCCCAAAAATCTGAATTTTTCCCCTTTTCTTGGCCAAACAAAGATCCCCCCTGGCCAGGCCACTTGCGGCCTGGCGCCGCCCGTGCGCGGCTGCGCGCGGCCTCTCCGCGCGGCTGCGCGCGATCCCAGGTGGCGCGCGGCTGCGCCTCCCCTCCTGGCTTCGGCTGGGAGGGTGAAGAGAGAGAGAGAGAGAGGGTTGGGTGGAGAAGAAGGGAGTTTGAGAGGGAGAAGAGAGTTAGGGTTTGGGTGATTGGAGAGCTCTGAATTTTTACAGAGAAGAAAGAAATTTCTCCTCTCAGATTCTCACGTAAGAGGAGGTCATTTAGCAAAAAGGCCCTTAACAACTTAATCCTTGCAATATCAACTCCCCTCAAGTCTTGCCACTTGGCCAAGGCTAGGATCAAGTTGATCCTAGCCTTACACCTCACCCATCCATGCTACCTTACTCATTCCACTAACTAAAAAAAAAATAAAGAAATCCAAAGTACCAATACATAGTATTTGTTTAGGTATTTTCTAATTGGAAATACTATAGGATATACCTAAAATTGAGATATCTTGGATATTTTCCCATATACTCTAAATATCATCTTTATGTTGGCATAAAAAATACATATATATATTTTCTATATATACAATTTATGCCACAAATCAAAAATGAAAATAACTCATACAAATAAAGTATTAATTCTTTGGTCATCTCTATTATTATTGGTATTAAGAATGAGAAAAAAATTTCTTTTCTTTTAACCGATGCCTAAAATCATAAGGAAGTAATACTTTACTAAATAATCAAAAAATTTTGGGCTGTTACATTTCTACCCCCCTTAGGGAAGCTTCGACCCCGAAGCTCGACATACCTTGGAAAAGTTGTGGATAGGTAGATCGCATATCCTCCTCTGGTTCCCAGGTAGTCTCTTCGATTTCCTGACTTCTCCATAATATCTTTACTAACGGAATAGTTTTGTTCCGCAAAACCTTCTCTTTACGGTCCAAGACTTGCACTGGCTCCACCGTATATGATAAATCTTCTTGAGTTGCAGTGGTGAGTAATTAAGAACATGATTGGGGTCTGGTATGTATTTCCTTAATTGTGACACATGGAATACATTATGCATCTTTTCCAATTCCGGTGGTAATGCTAACCGGTAAGCCAGAGGTTCAATTCTTTCCAATATTTCAAAAGGACCGATGAAACGGGGGTCTAACTTATTCCGTTTACTAACCCGTATTACTCTTCTCATTGGTGATATCTTCAAGAAAACTTTGTCACCTATAGCAAATTCCAAGGGTCTTCGGCGCCGATCTGCATATGTTTTCTGTCTACTTTGGGCCGCTTTCATCTTCTTTCTAATTACCCGGATTTTCTCAGTTGTATCTACCACTATATCTGCTCCGAATAATGTTCGATCTCCTATCTCTTCCCAACAGATCGGAGATCTACACTTCCTGCCGTACAAGGCTTCAAATGGTGGCATTCCAATAGTAGATTGATAACTATTGTTGTATGCAAACTCTGCTAAGGGTAGGTATTTTTCCCAATTACCTCTGAAATCCAATACACATGCTCTCAGCATATCTTCAAGTATTTGTATAATTCTTTCTGATTGTCCGTCGGTTTGCGGATGAGCCGCTGTACTTGGATGAAGTTTAGTACCCAAAGCCTGGGATAGGCTGATCCATAGTCTTGACTGAAATCGAGGGTCCCGATCTGACACAATAGTCTCAGGTACTCCATGAATTCTGATTATTTCCCGGAGGTAGATTTGGGCTAATCTGTCCATTGAATAGTTTATCCGAATGGGTAAGAAATGGGCGGACTTTGTGAGTCGGTCTATTATCACCCATACGGCATCATATCCTTGAGGGGATTTGGGAAGTCCTGTAACAAAATCCATAGTAATATTACTCCACTTCCATTCAGGAATTTGTAACGGCATAAGGAGTCCCGGAGGCTTCTTGTGTTCCGCTTTGACTTGTTGGCATATCAGGCATCTTTGTACAAATTTAGCTATACCCTTCTTCATTCCTTCCCACCAAAAATTTGATCTTAAATCTTGGTACATCTTGGTTGCTCCCGGATGTGCAGTGTAAGGAGTACAATGTGCTTCAGTCATAATTCACTCTTTGAGCTTAAAATCTGAAGGTATATAGATTCGGCCTCCTTTTCTTAGCAAGTCCTTAACAATGGAAAAATCTTGAGCTTCACCCCGTTGCACTCCTTCCACAATTCCAATTACTTGATCATCTTTTAGTTGAGCTTCCTTTATCTCTTTGTGGAGGTCAAAATCAATGCTAACTTGATTTACCTGCACTATTCCTTCTCGAGTTTCCTTCACCAAGATCTCCAATTGCAGCCGCTCTATGTCTTTTAATAATTCATCTCGTTGTGTTAGTAGCATTGCTACGGATCCTCCCGACTTTCTACTAAAGGCATCTGCCACAACATTGGCCTTTCCGGGGTGGTAATGAATAGCCAAGTCGTAGTCTTTCATTAACTCCAACCATCTTCTTTGTCGCATATTCAGCTCCTTTTGGGTAAAGATATACTTTAGACTCTTATGATCTGTATATATATCACATGAGACCCCATAAAGGTAGTGTCGCCATATCTTCAAGGCAAAGATGACTGCGGCTAGCTCAAGATCATGTGTAGGATAATTCTTCTCATGGTTCCTTAGTTGTCTAAAAGCATATGCAATTACCCTGCCATGATGCATCAATACACACCCTAGACCTGACTTTGACGCATCACTGTAAATAACATAGTCTTCAGTTCCAGAGGGCATGGCCAGGACTGGGGCTGATGTTAGTTTATCCTTTAACTCTTGAAAACTTCTTTCCTGACTATCTCCCTAATGAAATTTGAGTCCCTTCCTGGTTAATTGTGACAAAGATGCTGCTAGTTTGGAGAATCCCTCCACAAATCTCCGGTAATACCCAGCCAGTCCCAGAAAACTCCGCACTTCGGTGACATTGGTAGGTCGAGGCCATTCCTTAATTGCTTCGATCTTAGTAGGATCCACTGATATTCCTTCTTTACTTATGATGTGACCCAAAAATCCAACTTTATCCAGCCAGAATTCACACTTTTTAAGTTTTGCATAAAGTTGGTTCTCTCTCAACAATTATAAAATTACCCTTAAATGACTTTTATGCTCCTCTTTGCTTTTAGAGTAGATTAGAATGTCATCTATAAAGACCACCATAAATTGATCTAGATATGGTTGGAAGATCCTATTCATCAGATCCATAAATGCTGCTGGAGCATTGGTCAAACCAAATGGCATCACTAAGAACTCATAGTGACCATATCTAGTCCGAAAGGCTGTTTTAGAAACATCTTCTGGCTTAATTTTTAATTGATGGTATCCAGATCTCAGATCTATTTTGGAAAATATACTGGCACTCTGAAGTTGGTCAAAAAGATCATCAATCCTTGGCAGTGGATACCGATTCTTGATAGTGACCTTGTTCAACTCACGGTAGTCTATACACAGCCTCATGCTCCCATCTTTCTTCTTAACAAATAACACAGGAGCACCCCAAGGTGATACACTCGGCCGAATAAATCCCAGACTTAGTAACTCTTGCAGCTGGTCCTTCAATTCTTTCATTTCTGCGGGCGCCATCCTATACGGTGCCTTGGATATGGGACTTGTCCCTGGTAGAAGATTAATGGAAAAATCTACCTCCCTATCTGGGGGTAAACCGGGTAGGTCCTCCGGAAATACATCCGGATATTCCTTCACAACTTCAATGTTTTCAACTTTCATTATCTTGTCTTCACTTATAACAGTTGCCAGAAATCCTTGACATCCTTGCCTTAATAGCTTAGTGGCCTTAACAGCTGAAATGATTGGAGTGCAAATCTTACCCTTCATCCCTTCATAGACTCTTTCTGGAGCTCCTTCTAACTTAAATATTATTCTCTTCTGATGACAATCTACATGAGCTCGATATGTTGACAACCAATCCATTCCCAGGATTATGTCAAATTCCATCTCTCCTAATGTAATCAAGTCTGCATGTGTTTTCATTTCTCCTATTATGATTTCACACTCCTTATAATATTCACTAGTGGTCACACTCGCGCCTACTGGGGTTGACACCACTAGTTGATAGCTCAAAGGTTCAGAATTCTTGTTAATCATTGCAGCAAATGATGAAGAAATAAATGAATGGGTAGCACCAGGGTCAAATAATACTCGAGCAATATTTTTAGATATACAGACGGTACCTTCCACCACTGCATTGGACGCCCTAGCTTCCTGTGGAGTTATTGCGTTCATTCTTCCTTGAGCTCTGGGTTGTTGCACCGACGCTTGCGTCGTGGCTGAGCGAGTCCTGTTGACAGGTTATCGAAAGGAGGTAGCTTGTCTTCCTGTTGTTGGGGCAATGCCCATGGTCGGCCTCCCTGTTCCCCTACTAGCTCCTGGATATCCATGCAGGGTTGGGCAGTCTCTCCTTATATGACCCATTTTACCACAAGAAAAACATTGCTTACCAACAGAGCAACTGCCAGTGTGATTCCTATTGCACCTGGGACACCATTGGCTTCCCACAAAGTTGGAGTGTGGAGATGGCATTGGTAATTCTGAATGGGAAAATCCCCTCTTCTTGGGCCACGAGTTCCCTCTGGTCCCTTGGGCCGGCATAAAGGAAGATCCGGTACCTCTGTCAGACCTTACCGGATGAGCTCTAAAGTTTGGCGCATAAGCATACCGGGGGCGCTTCATAAAAGGCGGTTCCCTGGTCCTTGCCTCCTGGCTCTCTTGCATGTCGCTTTCAATTTCCAGGGCCTTCTCTACTGCTTGGCTATAGATCTGTAATTGGAAGGGAATCAGTTTACTCCTGATTTCCGGCCTCAAACCCCTAACAAATCTTTTTGCTCTATCTTCCTCTTCAGACACCAATTTCTCCGCATATCTAGACAGTTGGGTGAATTTGGCCTCATATTGACTCACAGTCAACTGGTCCTGCTTTAGGTCTTGGAACTCCATTGCGAGTCTGTCCTTCACCACTCCCGGTATATATTTTTCATTGAACTTCTTAACTAAGAAGTTCCAAGAAATTTCTTTCCCCATGGTCCTAGCTCCTCCTTTGATCATCTCCCACCAGCGCTCGGCTTCTCCTTGGAACATAAAGGATGTGAGAGATACCCGTTGATTTTTCGTGCACTCCATAACATCAAGTATTTTCTCAATTTGACGGAGCCATTCTTCGGCTTGTATTGGATCAACTCCACCTTTAAATGCTGGTGGGCTTAACTTTTGAAATTGTTCCAGGGCTCTTCGAGGGTTGTTAACATTTGCCAGTTGCAACAGCCAATCTGGTATTCTATCTGGAATTCTCCGATTGGCGTTAGATTGTTCATTTAGGAATTCTTGACTTGCTGGGGGATGGACGCTCCCTATTGCACTGTGCAATGGGATGTCGCCCTCCGAGTTGGCCTCGGATGGAGGAAAGTTTAAGTCCATTTAATACCTTGAAGAATAGTCGAACTTAATCAATGACAACTCAATAATAACAAGGAGAATAGTTCAAAAAAAACAAAACACTGATTTCATTTATGTACAACCTATTTTCATGGCAACATTTACATTAGCATGACTACGTTCATTTAAAACATACAAATGCAGTCATAAAAGGGATACATTGTTCATACATATAGCTATTGACAACCTCTTTCTTTACAAAACAAAATATCCATTCATGTAAGTCCACATTCATTTTCTTCAAAAACAAAAACAACAAAAACAAAAATGCCACCCCTCTAGACTCCTATCATGGGGTTATGTTAGAACCCGAGGAGCTTTCCTCCCTGTTATCTCCTCCAGATTCATCTTCCATATTGTTTTCCTCTTCTTCGGGATCTTCTTCTCCCTGATTTAACTCCTCTGGATCATCCTCTTCAGGATCTACCTCCTCAGGATCTTCTTCTTCTTCAAGATTTTCTTCCTCAGAATCCTCTCCTTCTTCTTCTAGGACAGTATCATACTCACATCTCCAATTCTCATTATCATCATAGAGATCCATGTCTTCCACCCAACTGGAATCCCACCAAATACCTCCAAAGAAAAACCTTCCTTCAGGATTCATCTCATTGCTAGGCAGTATTCCCATGTCCACGGTTGTTGGTGCATTCCTTATGGCACTTTCTGCCTCACTGATTTCATCTCTATTATCTTGTTCTAAGCGAACCCCTGTATCTTTACTGTCTGGGGGACTTCCCAGAATGATAGCTGGATTGGTCTCATCTGACTCAAAATCCCAATCCATCTGGTCGGCAATCCAACTCAAACTTTCCGACTCCGGATTGTCGGATGACGATCCCATCATCTCAGAATCTCCCATCTGTATAAGTAAGAGAATCACATTAGACAATTTGTCTTCCAATTCTTCCCAAATAATAACTTACAATATATATAACAATACATGATAGAAAATTTTTACTTCTTTAACCATGCCGATCTTCATAATTTTTCTTTGGGTGAAACTACCCTGGCACTAGGTTTAACCCTGTCTTGTGTGATATTTTAATTGTTCTCTCTTTTGCAGTGTCCCATACCACTGAAATTCCACACAGAAGGGCCCGCACCCTTTGCAGGATCCATTTGAATTAAGGTATGCGGGTACCCAAATTCAAACGTAGAGAACAGTTAAATATCATACCTTTCGGGGTCAAACTACCCTAAGATTCTACTATCCCTCCTATACCCCTTTCTATTTTACCCAAACATACATACAGACTTCACATGCTTACCTAGCCAGTCCTGTATGCTACATCTATCTAGGCTAACCTTGCCTAAACCACGCTCTGATACCAACTGTAACGGTCCTAGCTTCAAATAAGCAAGATTAGATCCCTAATATGTAATTATTCTCAAAACTTTTCTTTTATTTGAAATCTGAAAAATTTCGGCAGCACTTCCTCTAATATTTTTACTTTTGCCACAGACAAAATATCCAATTTCGGCTCCAAGGCCAACTTATGTTCATAAAGGATTTCGGCCACATGGCCTACTTATCACAAAGTACCAAAAATCTCACTAGCACCACATTACAATAGTAAAGATGTGCTCAAATATACTTATGCCATACATCCTCTTCCAATATCATCAAGGCATCCATTAACCACATAATACAACCATCATGATCTTCCTTCTCACATTAACAAACATCCCAAGTATCAAGTTCAAGTTATAATTATTACAAGAAGAGGATTACATATGAAAATGATGTCAAGATACATTTAACTATGAAATGCGGAAATAAAACCTACTTATGTACACATAGTGAATAAAAATAATAGTTATAGATATATGCCGTCCTGCTCTACTACTCCCTGCTACAGTAGGCCCTTACCTTTATCCAGACCTGAAAGAGGAGAAAATGAAAGAAATGAGCTCGACGGCTCAGCGAGTAAATTTCATAAATACTTTATGAATAACAACATGATATATTTCCACAACATACCTTGTGGAGTCCAAAGAAACCTTACATGAATGTAAAAGCCACCCTACTCAATTTAATACTTACGAGTCTTAGTTGTTAGGCTTTCTTTATGATTGCTAAAAGTTTCTTCCCATAGTGTACTAGAGCGAGATCATTACTTGATCCCTCTCAAGAGAGTCTCTAAACACGTATTCTCACCTTGCCCAAACCTTGACTATCAAATATTACCTTCCAAACAATTATCGATAACATAATATTTTGTTACTTACTAGGGCACAATTACACATCACCCTAATTATAGGGTACAATTTCCACCGTCTTCTTTCACCTACCGGCTCCCGCTCGGCCCCTTCCTCCTTGGAGTACAATAATGACTCATTTATATAGCATAAGAAATAAGCATACATGTTCATATAATGTTTAAGTGTGATTCCCATGAACCCCTTCTTCTTCCACCTACCGGCTCCCGCCCAGCCCCTTCCTCCTTATAGTTGTAAACAAACATGCACTACATTACTCACCGTCTTCCCTCCTCCTACCGGCTCCCGCCCGGCCCCTTCCTCCTCTTATATGACAACATAGGAAATCAACATGCCAAGCATAGTTACTACCATCCACACACCACACAGATAGTATAATCAAAATATACTATTGCGATAGTTACTCGATTATCATGTTTTGACCAAGATCACAACATCAGCATATTCATATATAAACCATATATTCAACATACTATTTTATATGTAATGCCATCGTGTTTCATACAACTATGACTCATGCGGACCTCGTAACTATGATGATTAGTGACTTAATGTACACAACATAAGATATATAGGATATAACATAACCACTTATGGCACCCTATTCTCATAAAAAGAAAACAAGATAACAACCATCCCATAAATAGGTCACCATCTTCTTATAAACAAACATGACACCAACCTCATAAAAAGAAACTACTTTACTCAATACTATACATTATTCATGACTATTTTCCCCAAATTCCTCCTAATTTTTATTATGATAACCACTTCTTTAAATTAGTAAACAAAGTGAGTATAAAATTTACTCACCTTGAGGATGGATTCCCACTTGCTATTTTGATCAATTCCTTCACTCCAATCCTAGTAGAGACAAGGGAAAAATTCTTAGTTTATGAACTAACTCATCATCATGAGAATAATTAATTGAGTGTTATTATGACTTTGCTCAACTTTTAATCTCTGAAAAAAAATAATTGGAACAAAATTCAGAATTAGGGCTTGATTTTACCTTATGAAAACTATCCCAAAAATCTGAATTTTTCCCCTTTTCTTGGCCAAACAAAGATCCCCCCCTGGCCAGGCCACTTGCGGCCTGGCGCCGCCCTTGCGTGGCCGGGCGCCGCCCGTGCGCGGCTGCGCGCGACCTCTCCGCGCGGCTGCGCGCGGTCCCAGGTGTCGCGCGGCTGCGCCTCCCCTCCTGGCTTCGGCTGGGAGGGTGAAGAGAGAGAGAGAGAGAGGGTTGGGTGGAGAAGAAGGGAGTTTGAGAGGGAGAAGAGAGTTAGGGTTTGGGTGATTGGAGAGCTCTGAATTTTTACAGAGAAGAAAGAAATTTCTCCTCTCAGATTCTCACGTAAGAGGAGGTCATTTAGCAAAAAGGCCCTTAACAACTTAATCCTTGCAATATCAACTCCCCTCAAGTCTTGCCACTTGGCCAAGGCTAGGATCAAGTTGATCCTAGCCTTACACCTCACCCATCCATGCTACCTAACTCATTCCACTAACTAAAAAAAAAATAAAGAAATCCAAAGTACCAATACATAGTATTTGTTTAGGTACTTTCTAATTGGAAATACTATAGGATATACCTAAATTGAGATATCTTGGATATTTTCCCATATACTCTAAATATCATCTTTATGTTGGCATAAAAAATACATATATATATTTTCTATATATACAATTTATGCCACAAATCAAAAATGAAAATAACTCATACAAATAAAGTATTAATTCTTTGGTCATCTCTATTATTATTGGTATTAAGAATGAGAAAAAAATTTCTTTTCTTTTAACCGATGCCTAAAATCATAAGGAAGTAATACTTTACTAAATAATCAAAAAATTTGGGCTGTTACAAAATCTCTGGTATACAACGTCAGTTTTTACGTCGCTTAGAGATACGTCAGTTCCTTAACCCTCTTTAATGTTAGTTTTAAACTAACATAAAATCTCTTTTCTGTTGCAGTATGCAAAAAACACGTAGGTTAAAGTCCTTTCTTAACTTGCCAGCTACAAAAAACATATGAAAGAATTTATATAACCCATGAAAAAGGTTTAAGAGGAGTTAACCCCCTCAAAATTGAGGGTTAACAAATCCACCTCTCTTTACTGATTAAGAAATAGCTCTTCTATTTGTATAAGAATTTGTCTCTAATCCTTATTCTATCCAAACACACAAATGTGCAGAAGATTTGGTTAAATTATTTTATAACGGGCTAATTAGTTTACCTTTTTCTTTATCTTTTATTTTACAATGGGTTATCTACTTTAACCCACAATCTTAATCCTTTTTACTAACTCGTTGCCAAACAAAGCCTTTAGGTTTAATAATATTAAATCTTCTTGCCCAATATGTAATTCATGTTTGGATTTTGTCTTGTCTTTCAAGAGGAGATGATGGTCCAAGAAAATTCAATTAAGTTGGAGAAGACGATGGCTCGAAGCAGAAGAAGCAAAACAAGGTAGAGCAGTTTCTTTTTCAGGCGATTGCGAGTTTTTTCCAGGAGGAGTATGAATAGGATTCAATTCCTATTCAATGAAGATTTGTTTCTAAAGATTAAAAGGTTTAGAATCTTTCTAGATCAAGGAGATCAACTCCTAATAGGATTAATCAAGATTCTTCAAGCATCCAATGGCCAAGATCATCTCATAGTCCAAATAAGAATTGTATTGTTAAATCCTATAAATAAAGAATTGTAATCTAGGATTTAGATGGAGCAGAAAAGGAGAATAAAGTTATGGTGAACAACAATGTAAGACCCTAAAAAGCCAAGAAAGAGAGAAGTAAGGTGAAGGTGCATAGAGAGAAGGTATACTCTTGTAATTTAGGCGTAGATTCAAGAGGAAGATGAATACTCTTGTGTTATTAAGAGGAAAGTTAGATTTCTTTATATCAAGTTTATTAATAAAGATCTCTTAAGTTCTCTCTCCGTGGACATAAGTCAAGTTTGGGCCGAAACATGTTAAATTATGTGTTCTTCTTGTATCTTTTAATATTTATCTTGTGTACTCGAGGTAATCGATCTCATGGTGTGCTTGAGGTTATCGGTGGGGATGGATCTTGTATCTCCCAACTATTGGTAGCATAGTAAGTATGGTATCCTGGGTTATGCACGCAACAATTGGTATTGGAGCATATTTTCGTCACAACAAATGGTATAAGAGCTGATGGTGTTCGTTCAAGATTCGAGTGCTCTAGATGAAGAAGATGTCAAGTCGATGGAGTTCGGAGGAGTCATCAAGGTGAAGAAGATAAAAAAGAAAGTTCAAATTTGTTATGACGTAATGTTCGATGACTTTTGGAGTATATTAATCAAGGTGGAGTCATCAAGGCTCAATGATGCTCAAATCTGAAAAGGGTAGACGCGGATGTGATGATCGGATCATCGCCAATAGCGGACGGTAAGACGAGCTCGATGAGCTCACAGAGGCATCACACAATGAATCCCATGGAGTCTCACTGCGGTAGCAAGTCAAAAGAATAACAGTCGAGGGTGATGAAGACGATCAATGTACGAGATTAATCGGAAGGTAGATCGTGCAATCGTAGTTGGATTCAGATGATCAAGGTATTGAACCCTATATTTTTCAACATTCTGGATACAATGGTGGGTGCAGATTGAGGAGATTCCAATGTCTGATGCAGGTTCTTTACAGATTGGTTAAAGGAATCGATGGAGATCACGATCAAAGTTACGATGGACTAGTCGTGACATGGTGAGATTATTGCAGGCATTGGTGGATCTATCAGGTTTGAAGATCATCAATAATAGGACAATAGATCTGAAAAATATCAATACAGTAGTGGATCGCAGCCCTGATTCATGGTAGGAAGATCATGGCAGTATGCGGCGAGAAGACTTGGTAAGACCATGGTAGTTATGTGAAGATGGTAAGTCTTAAAATTAAAATATCGATGGAAGGTGGACCATTACCAAGTGATTGGTGGAAGACTGTGGCATGATAAATCCTTGATAATGTTCGTGTAAAGTTGGTAAGACTATGACAAACTTAGAGGCTGATTGCCTCAAGACCGGCAGGGCCCCCATGGCCAGGAAGGTGTCACAAATCGAAATTTGCTGGTGGCAGCGGTGATGCAATGCAAGCTAAGGGAAAGAAACTAATCAGGGAGTTTCAATAAAAAGCTTGAAGGGAGCTCACTTCGAGGTGGAGCTTCAAGGAAAACTACAACGAGTCTAAGAGTTGCAGGACGACTACAGAAAGGGTGCATTCAGGTAAGATTCGAGATGACCCAAGACATGACAGTGAATCCACCAAAGACCCCGAGGAGAAGGGCAAAGTTATTGCTTCACGATATGGTTACAACCAAGAAAAGAATTAAGCTAGTAATCTAAAATCTCAAATTGTTTTGCTAAAGGCTTGGAAAGCAAGTCACGATGGAGATTGTTAGAATTTTGTCTTATTTTTCAAGAGGAGATGATGGTCTAAGAAAACTCAATTGAGTTGGAGAAGACGATGGCTTAAAGTAGAAGAAACAAAGTAAGGTGAAGCAGTTTCCTTTTCAGACGATTGCAAGTTTCCTTTCTAGGAGAAGTATGAATAGGATTCAAATTTCTATTCAATAAAAATTTATTTCTAAAGATTAAAAGGTTTAGAATCCTTATAGATCAAGGAGATCAACTCCTAATAGGAGTGATCAAGATTTTTCAAGTATCCAATGGCCAAGATCATCTCATAGTCCAAATAGGAGTTGTATTGTAAAATTCTATAAATAAAGGATTATAATTTAGGATTTAGGTGGAGTAAAAAAGGAGAATAAAGTTGTGGTGAACTATAATGTGAGGCCCTATAAAGCCAAGAAGGTCCTAAAAATTAAAGAAAGAGAGGAGTAAGGTGAAGGTGCGTAGAGAGAAGGTATACTCTTATAATTTAGGTGTAGATTCAAGGGAAAGATGAATACTTTTATGTCATCAAGAGGAAGGTTAGATTTCTTTAAATCAAGTTTATTAATAAAGCTCTCTCAAGTTCTCCCCCCGTGAACGTAGGCAAGTTTGGGCCGAATCACATTAAATTGTGTGTTTTTCTTCTTATATCTTTTAATATTTATCTTGTGTGCTCAGAGTAATCGATCTCATGGCGTGCTTGAGGTCGTCGGTGGGGATCTTGTATCTCCCAGCTATTGGTTTCACAGTAAGTATGATATTCTGGGTTATGCACGCAACAATTGATATTGAAGCATATTAATTTTTGTTACAACAATTCACACCAATGAAAACTAATATATTTTAATTTTATTATTTTTTCAATTAAAATGGCTTTCTAAATGTACGAGAGTAGTTTTTACCACGTTGAATATTTAAAAACATAAAAAATTATTTCCTCTCAAAAAAGTTACCCTATGACAAATATTCCAGATACAAAATCAATCAAAGCGCAAACACAAAGAACATGAGAAAATAAAAATCAAAAACAAAAATACACAAGCTTACATGATTTGACATTAAAAACCTATGTCCACGGATAAGAGAGTAGGAAAGTACAAGCTATGAAGAAATCCCTCGAGACAGAAATCTAATCCTCAAATGCACAATATGAAATTCTAATTTCAAATAAGGGGGGAGAGAGAGCTAACCTTCAGTTATATATTCTCTAATTAGATTAACATCATAATCGAAATTAAGAGCATAATTCTTAATTCTTCATACTGTTGATGATTTATCACCGATCAAACAATAGAGAAACACAAAGTTGAAGACTCGGCAGCAGAAGCGAAAGCGTAGAACATCTACCACTAGTAAGCAATTGAAACTAAATCACCACACAACCAAAAAATATCAATTTAACGTGGTTCGGCAATGTGCCTACACACACGGAGAGAATGGGAGAAATCTTTATTGAAAATAGAGAAGAAAATATAAGAGTTATACGAAGATCTCTCTCTGACAACTCTCAATGTGAAAATCTGAAATTCTCTTAAATTCTTAACACACCTTCAAAAAGCCACCCCAAAGGGTTTATATAGGCACCTAGGATGACCCTAGTCCAACACAAATTCCAATAACTAAATCAGCATCGCCTCAGAGAAATAGAAAACTCGTATCCAAATCAAAACAGAAAACAGATCCGTATTAGAAAACTGTCAGAACCTGAATTCTTCTCTAATGAATATGAGGCACTCCAAATACTAACACTTATTTCCAATACAGCATTGGTTGACACAGTCATACAGTACCCAGTAGATTGGTGTAGGAGTCAATTATTTAAAGATCGCATAGTATTTGAATCATGTTTGAACCAAACTAATTTTGTTCGAGTCGTGTCCAGGACTGAGTCATGTCAGGGTATGATCCACTTCTCTAATTTCTTAATTTTCATCCCTTGAAGACTCAGAAAAAAAATTGATTAATCTACTTTCTTCAGTTTCAATATTCAACAAAAGATTGTAATTAAAAATAAAAATAAAAAACAAGTCCAAATACAGTCGTATCTAATTGCCCTTGCTGAGTCAAAGTACCCGGCCTCTCATCATCACTCTCATCTCATGTCCAGCCTCCTTGAAGAAAAAAAAGGCTGCACGCATGAAGTCAAAATTTGGAACATTTCTCAACCCAACTCCAATTCTTTGCCACTAGATTCATGGAGACATTCAAATTTAGTTGGAACTATAGTTACTAATATTGTTGAGCCTATTTACACCTAACATGTGGGAGATTACGCGAGCGTGAAACAGTCATTAAAGAGGTAATATTAAACATGAAATATGATTAAGAGATTAATTAGATTTAACAGTTGTATCCTAACACAAATGGGATTATTTTACACTTGAAAAAAAAAATGATTAAGAGATTAATTAGATTCAACAGTTGTACATAAATAGTGCCCGGTTGTGATCTGAACATGGAAGATTCAACGAACTTCTCCTATCTTTTTTTAACTATTGAGTCAAGTCTCAATGGCTTTGTTAACTGTAGTTTACTAAACATATCAACTAATTGCCTATTTGTTCTCCCAAGTCAAGGAGATCAATTATCTTTTAATCCCCTCAGTTCTCTGACCTCGTGTCCTTAGACATCATTCAAAAAAGCACTTGCCAATTTTAATCTCTAACTATACATAAATGAACTCTCAATGACAAATGAAACTAATGTCTAATTCTTATAACTAATCAGCATAATTAAATAAATATCTAAGTCTGACTATATCAATTGAAACATGCATCCATACTTGATGTATACCCAGTGCTCGACTTTGCCGAAGTCTTGTGTCAAAATTTTCCTTTTTTCTATTTAAAGCGGCGCAAATTGATAGAAGTTTGCAAGCAAAAATCAACTTCAAGAACCCCTCAATGTCTTCTTCAGCTCTGATGATGGCAGGGAGAAAGATTCAGAAGAAGCCTGTGATCATCTACTTAGTGCCACCCGAGGTGATCCATGCAGATGCCAGCGAGTTCATGGCCCTGGTGCAGAGACTCACCGGGAAATCTGCAGACAATTCTACGTCTCCGTCATCTCCTGATCTTAAGATTTCGAAGCCGAGCAAGACGAGGCACCGCCAGTTTCCGGTTAGGGTTAAAGCCCGCCTCATGCTGAGTCAGACGAGCTCGGAAACTCAGTATCACAGTGGAATCTCTCATTCATCCTACTTGAGTGAGTTTATCGGTCATCATCGTGAGGATGTGCCTGTGGCTGCTTCTCAGAGCAACTGGTTGCTTCCATCAGAGTATTCGGTTGGCTCACACAACTTCATTGACATGTTCCAGTGATTGAAGAGGTTTGGATTGGTTGGTTATTTAATTAGGGTTTGTGGTTGGTTAGCGTACAGAGTGAAGGAAGTTATAGCATGCATATGTAGAGATTACTTGTAATAAATGTTGAAAAACTAGGAATGTCATGTGAATCTTTGAGCTGAATTCAGGCTTGATCTGTTGCTAAAATCACATGGATGATAGTTGGAGTGTGTTCTCCTTTTATTGGGGATGAACGTATTATATTCACATGTTCAATTCCATTGCCGAATGAATAAGATATTCAAGTTGGAAGTTGGCCTAATTTAATAAATAAAGAGGAGTAAAATAAGTCAAAATACTTTAGTCTCACATTGAATATGGTGTGAAAAATTGAGAGTTTTAAATATGAAAACTAAAGGGCATTCCCTTTGGGTACTTAGAGTTTTCACGCGTATTAAGAGGGAAACCATGCCCACACGGGTGCCCCTGACGCCCGGCCCAGTGCCGGAGCACGGGCGTGGGGGTGGGCAGTTTTGGGCCCCGTTCTTTTTGGAACAAGCCACAGTCGGTTCTCTTTGAATCGAGTGCCGGTCGCGCTCTCCGTTCGACCCTTTCCAACACACAACAAAAGAAATATCTGAATCTATTAATTCTTAAAACTGAAATTCTTCTCTCTTCTCCTTTTCTCTTACAGTGAACAGTCCTCCATATTAAGGCAAATACTCTATGAATTTTTTCTTGGTTCAAGCTTTATCTACTTTCAATTAGTGAACGTACTGATTAATTTTAGTTCGACGTAAAGTCTTTTTGGAAGTGTTATTCAAGTAACGTGAAGTAGTGTTATATCTTGAGAGACTAGCATCAAGCAACCTGTTAGCACCATAGCGGGGGACGTAATTGTCTTAAAGATATTTGCTATATATGTATCTCACTCTATATATTATATAATTAAACTAACGTTCTTTTAACATGGATTACGCTGGAATATTTATTTATATAAATATTACTATTAATATATTTGATTATATATTAAGATTGACTAATGCTAGTCTAATTGGTGTTTTACTAAGGAAGAGAACTGAAAGATAGTTCTATAATTAAGAAACGTTCTTCGAACAAAAAAATCTCCCACCTGATTTTCACCGACCTAGTGTAGACTGTCTAAAAATCACTGAAGACAAATCATTAGAGAACAAAGTCTATATTCCAGATGAAAGGCTAATCATTGCCACTCGTGTAATGCCAAGATGCGGAGCATGAAGCCCGCGCCTGAACATCAGCATAGTACCAAGACGCGAGGGTCGAAGCTCGCGTCCCAGCTGCACTGTAGTGACCAAGACGCGACTCGAAGCCCGCGTCCTTACATCAGTACAGTATCAAGACGCGAGGGTCGAACCCCGCGTCTCGATATTACTACAGTCTCAAGTCGCAGAGCCTGAACCCTGCGACTTGACATTACTACAGTCTTAAAATGCAGAGCCTGAAGCCCGCGTCTGCAAGAGTTCGAAACTCGCGTCTAGTAAGGTTAGGAGTCGGCATCTGAAATGCGAGGCTCGATGCCCGTGTTCCGACTGCAGAGAAGCTCTGCATTACGGTTATAACTGTCCTCATTACTGGGTCAATTACTGCCCACGTAATGAGGAGAGTTAACCCCTATTATGGAGGATTTTTAGGGGACAGTTTTAACCCTGAAACCCCTATAAATAGTTCAGTCTGCTACTAAAGAGGGTGGAGAGTTTTTGGTCGCAAGTCTTGGAGATATCAGAATCTCTAGCTGAGGTATACAAAAGAGTTTGACTCTTCTAACAACTTGCTGAGTATAAGTTTGTTTTGCTTCAAGTCTCTTTGAGATTTCATTGGACAGAAGCTGCGCTATTCTGTCCATAATCCGAAGAGAAAATTCCTAAAAGATTGTGACGTTCACCCGGTCAACAGAAAATAAGATTCACTTTCCACTGCCACATAAAGAACCCAGTATTAAATAAAGAGAAGATTTGAGCTTGAATATCTTCTCTCTCTTATAATCAGAATTTTTGAGGTTATTGTAATCTTCCATTGATTTAAGAAAATTTTATTACGATCCTCTAAACATTTTTCAGACCAAATAAGATATGGCACTCCACTGGGGACTACTTTCTCTACTGATGAGCAAGTCATGGCGCAAGGTGACGTCACCTGCATGGGAAGAATGGTCGAATCGCTTGTTGTGAAATTTGACCAGGAAAAGTACGAAGAGTTCCTCTCTTCCGGCTCCAAAAGCCCAAAGGCGCGGTAATACCATAAGATTTCTTCAGAGATCCGCTCTCGGGCCTCTTTGGAGGCTTCTCCGAATGTGGTTGTACAGGGAATATCATGGCTGGATGTACCACGCGTAATGCCCGCGTCAATGTCTCTCACGAGACCCTCGAGGCCAACGTTATTGACGGTTAAACCGGCCACACCCGCCCTCTTCCTCAGCTTCGGTTTACCAACGCCGAATGTCGACAGAGGCGACCGCGCGCCAACTACAGACGCAAGAAGCTGGAACAACTATATGTCCAGCAGATACAGAACGCGAGGCTCAAGTTCGCGTCTCTTCTGAATTACGTCATACGCGCGAAGTCCGCATATGGAGACCAAAACGTGAAGCTTAAAAGGCTTGCGTTTTTGAGCCTTCACCTCTCAAACGCGACAATCAGCAGCGCAAAGTCCGTGCCTCTTCTCAGAGACACGAGATCCGCGTCTCTAATAGAACACGGGACTTAAAAGGTCCATGTTTCTCAAGTGTCGCTGGCCAGATACGATAATCAGCAATGCGAGGTCCGCGTCTCTTCTCAGCAGAGGTACGAGACCCGCGTCAAAAAGCCAAAATGTGAGAGCCGCGTTTGTTCCACGGAACGTGAGCTCCGCATTTCTCAACCCTGCATTTCTTGCAAGGACAGCTCTCAGAAGCTGAAAAGCCCTCGAAAACCTGAGGCTAATCTCTTTGATCCCCCTCCAACAGATCTAAGAGATTACTTGACAAAGAAGAGGAGTGCTAATCAGATCACTCCATCTTGCTGCTGTAAACGGCTCATCACGAAAATGCTCTCTGAATATCGCTGTCGCTCACATGTAAGCAAGCAGTCGATATTCAGACGATAAATCTCAACCTCCAGATCAGCCAAAAGGCGTCGTTCCCACAGAAAGAGAACCTTATCTGACATGGAATATCCTGAAGTCACTGTAAACATGGCAGGCCCAAGCACTACGCCAAGCAGAAGTAGGAAAAAACAACCGGCAGTAAGCTCTGATGAGTCTATGACAAACCGGAAGGAGTGTACCACCATACCCGCACTCGAACTAGCATAGTACCCCCAGTTGACTACAGTGCCCTAACTCAGGGCATTGAAATAAGTAAATCACACTCTGCCATTACGGAATCACAGGCCTCGAATTCTTCTGTAGAGAAGGAAGCCTTTGTATATATGGCAAACACTCCTGAGGAGACGACCAGGCACTTAGAACAACAAGCCCAAGTCCAAATGGAACAATTTGATATGATTCGCGCCCAACAAGAATCTATCGATGCCCTCAAGAAGATGCTTACACAATTGCTTGAGAACAAGAAGAAGTCAGAGGTCAAAACTTCTTCTAAGAAGTCTAAAGGCAAGCAAACAGAAGGGGAGAGTTCATCATCTGTGCATGTAGAGGAGGAGGAACAGTCCAACTCTGAATCCTCTAAGTCTTCATCTGAAGAGGGAGGCAATCCAGAGAATGGGGGCACTCATTCTAAAAGAATGAATAAACTAGAACAGCGTCTGGAAGCCCTCACCAATTGGAAAAGCCTCCGAAAAGCAGGAGTGATTCAGCCATACTCGGTAGAATCGGATCTTGTTCCGTACCCTCCAAAGTTCAAAGCTCTGACCCTACAGGCCTTTGATGGTAAAGGATCCCTAAACCAACATATTTACTACTTCAAGTCTCAGACAGGGAACATATTAGCAAATAATGCCATCATGACGCATTTGTTCATCGGTACTCTGAAGGGACTCGCCTTTATTGTTCATGAAACTCCCTGAAGACTCCATGATCAGTCACATATATAGCATATATATAATCATATTACCATGTTATTATCTAATAAATCCCATTAATAAAGTCTTATTTTTCTTTATTAAGTGCAGGCTCATTGCTTAAGGAAAGGGAAGAAAAACAAGCCCAAAAGCCCATCAAATTCTGATTTAATTTAGAATTAATTTGAAATCAGAAGATTAAGGCAGATTAGGGCCGTTGGCTTGAAAATCACTGGAGATCAGATCAGAATCACAGCATAACAGCAAATCCAGCCAGACAAAAGGGCGTCAAATCACACATCAACTAAGTCCCCACCTAGATGTGGCCAATTGGTCACATCCTGGCCGCGGATCCGCGGCTCTTTGGTGGAGATAAGGGGAGCGTTTTCTTCCGTTATCTCCTCACTCCTTTCCCTCTGAGTTTTTGCCTATAAAGGCAGGGTTTTGCATTGAAAAAGGGAGCGAAGATTAGGATTAAATTTATTGTACATTTTTAGGGTATTAGGAGTATTGTTAGATAGATCGGAGAAGTTATATCTCCTCTTTATTTTTTAGTTTAGACCAGCAAAGAGAGAAGAGTGAAATTGAGTGTGTAATTCATCTTTGAAGTGATAATCAAAGGAGCTTCAACTCGCTTATTCAACTCAACTCAAATTCGGTATGTTTATGTTTGATTTTCATTCTTTTATTTGTTTTCCCTTTATCATGAGTAGCTAAATCATTTTCTGGGATCACTAATTAATCTCTTCTACCTCCTCTCTGTTGATTGATTTTTATAAAAGTAACTCTTTTTTATCAGAAAAATACCTAAGTTAAACTTCGTTCTTGAAAGTACATGAGGATGCCTTTATTTTAAACTTAGACTTTCAATGCACAAATATTTTTAAACTATTTTTATTCCATACTTGCTTCTTCGCGCTTGATGGTTTAACATTCTCTTTTTAAGGTTGTGTTAAGAAGAGGCTTAAGATTTAATCCAAACCATCTTATTTGTTTTGCTTGGACATTAAAAGAAACAAAGGGTTTTTACCTATGACAAAAGTGATGTACCCAAATGTTCTTAAGATAAGTATATAGTTGAGTAAAAAATTAGTGAGTCCGGATCCTTTGTCATAATTTAAATCACAACACTCTCCAAATCATTTTCTAAAAGATCATCTTCTCCAAAGTCTTTTTCAAATTTTAAATTTTTCTTTAAATCACTTTCCTTCTCTCCATTATCTTTTCAACTAAAAAAATAAATACCATTCTTTGCTTTCTAATCAAAAACACTGAAAAGCTTTCATCGCATTCCTCCTCGTGGACACGACCCGTTAGCCCAAAGCTACACGGTAATCCTTATCACTTTCATTTCTTAATCAATTTTTGGTATCGTTGCCGGGGAGGGAACGGTGTATTTATTTTTTAATAAGTTTGGTGTCTTGTTTCAAGGATATCAAGATTCAGATTTAGCACTCAAGTTTTGTAAGAGAAGACTTGGTATTCTGTGCCCCTACTCTCCAAAGTAGGAAATAGACTTTCAAGAAATTGCGTTACAAAAGTTAAAAATTTTTGTTGAACTACTAAAATCTCTTTTTCGCAGGACATATTGCTTGCAAAAATAAAATTTTGGTGTGTTATTATTCTTACTATATCTGAAATTTACAATCCCTGTTTTAATCTAACAGTAAGCTGAGTAATTGTTAATTACTTAAAAAAAACGTTTAGACTTGCATTCTAGGCATTTGTCTAATTACGTTTATTTACAATTACTATTGAAGATAGCTGGAGACAAGGTACGTATGCATAGCATATAGTTTAGGAAATATTCTTGGGTGATATTTGCTTTTGAATGCAACTTTTCTATATCTTGCACATTTTGCACAATCAATTCTAAGGGTAAAACCCAAATCAAGATAAGGTGGGGAAGTCATTACCCTTCCTTAGCCCACAAACCATCTCCAAGCACGCTCAGCCTAAGCCTAATTTAAAATCTGATAGTGGCCTTAGGGACATCTCGAACTCATTAGGAGATTGTCCTAAGGGGGAAGGTGTTAGAACTTGACTCCTGCAAAATCAGTGTCTAGGAAAGGGGTTGAGGGGCGAAACCCCGAAGGCTGGTGGTTTGGCTTAATTAGGCTCGTCACTTTTGCGCGGATACTCCCACCAATCTTGCCCTAACCTGGCTGATTAGCTTGTAATCAAAGTCTGAATTATAACTCCTATGGACAATCAACCAGTTAGGAGTTGTCAGGTCAATGTTACCTTAGACTAGGCTTGGTTGTTTACTTTTATTGACTATTAGTGAACTTGTTTGTGATTGAGTTTGTTTATGCAAGTGTGGTCAAGAGACCCTAATTCTTCTAGGTTAACTAAAAATACATCACCACCCAAGTTTGAACCAAGACTAGATTTGGTTATATCTCAACCGACATCTTTGCAGGATAGGTTCTATCCCATTAGAACCTCACTTCTATTCTGCATCCAACTTCCATCGGTTGGTGAGCACAATTTTGAGCTTAAGCCACAGTTCATTAGCACACTCCCTAAGTTTCATGGCTTAGAGTCTGAATATGCTTATTTCTTCATAAGAGCATTTGAGGAAATATGCTTAATGATAAAAATCTCACACCTTGCAAATGATACTATTAGGTTGAGATTTATGTTATACCTTTTGCTCTTAAGGACTTAGCCAGAAATGGCTATACAGCTTAGCGGCCGGCTCTATCACTTCCTAAGATGGTTTCAACAAGGTCTTCTTGAAGAAATTCTATCCAAATCAAAAGACTGCTCTCGTTAGGAAAAACATCATGCGGTTTAAGTAAGAATCTAGTGAACCGTTTTGGAGGTATTTTGAACGCTTCAAAGACCTCCTTGTCCAATGTCCTTATCATGGAATAGAGAAATGGCGATAATGCCAAATTCTTTATGACGGTTTAGACTCAACCAAGACCTTCTTAGAAAGTATGTGCCAAGGGGGATTCTTGCAGAAGGATGAGAATGAAGAATGAGATTATATGAGAACCTAGCTGATACCATCCAATTGGAATCAACTAGTGAACGCTCTAAGAATTCAAACTTCATCTCTTCAAAAGGAGATCTCCATTCAATTGAATCATTCATAGCTAACGAGGTAAAGTTAGCTAACCTAGCAAGAAGACTGAAAGTTTTAGAAACTAAGAAACCAAGTCCAATCAATCAAGTCAGCCCAAACTAATTTTTAACTCTGGGCTGTACATACTGTCAAGCCATGAATCATGTGTTTGAGAAATATCCTGTGTTTCAAGCTCATCAACAATATCCTGAACCGATGAATGCGGCCTTTTCAAGGCCGAACAATGATTCCTACGCACCAACGTATAATCCTGGCCGGAGAAATCACCCAAATTTCTCATGGAGCTAACACAACAATGACCACCTACAGTTCAACCATGATAGTCACTTTCATCATTCTAATAATTCTTTCAATTATCAACCTAACTTTTCTAATCACCATCATAATTCTCCCAACCATCCACCCAATTTTTTAAATTATCAACAAAACTTTCCCAACCAAGCCCCACAATCTTCATTCCAGAATTCTCAACATGAAAAGAGAATAACTAACTTAGAGAGAAACATAGAAAGGTACATGAAGAACTAAGATTCCCTTATGCAAACAATACAGAGGTTAGAGATTCAAATGAGCCAATTAGCCAATCCACAGAATGAGAGGTAAAAGGGTACCTTGTCCAGTTAACCAATAATGAATCCTAGAAATTCTCAACAAACTCATTTGGCTGAGGATCAATCATTGAATCAATGTAATGCTGTTCATACATTGAGGTCGAAAAAGAAAGTTGATAATCAAGTGTCAACACCATCCAATCTCATTCAGCACAATCACACTCAAGTATCTACCTCATCTAGCCCAATCCTTCAAAATCTGACGAATCTGAAACAGATAAGTCAATCAGTCAGGTGTACAAGCCTATAATACCATTTCCTAATAAGCTGAAGAACAGCAAGCAGAATCCACACATAGATAAGATAATTGAGATCTTCAACTAAGTGAAGATAAATGTGCCAATTTTTAATGTCATCCAACAAGTCCCATCTTATGCAAAATTTCTTAAAGACATGTGCATCAAGAAGAGAAAGACTAATATACCTAAGAAAATCTTCTTAGCCACTAACATTAGTGAGCTACTGTCGGGTCTGATCCCTGTCAAGTACAAGGATCCGGGTTGTCCCACCATTGCCTGCACTATAGGACAAGCCGAGATTAGCCGTGCACTTCTTGACTTAGGAGCAAGTATTAACCTGCTTCCATTCTCAGTTTATCAACAACTCAGGTTGGGCGATCTTAGTCCAACTCGAGTACAATCCAACTAGTTGACCGTTCTGTAAAAGTTCCAAAGGAGAAAATTAATGATGTTCTTATCCGGGTCGAAAAGTTTATCTACCTAGTTGATTTTATAGTTCTTGATACACAACCTCTGTCCAATCTTAGGGCTCAAACTCCTGTTATCCTAGGGCGCCCATTTCTTACTACTGTCAATGTTATTATCAATTGTAGGAATGGGTCTATGAGATTAATCTTTGGGGATATGACTAGAGAAGTCAATGTCTTTAACCTAGAAAAATAACTTTGTAAGATAAGAGACCAAACATTTGAGGTAAACTTTGTTGAAAACAATTGTGATGAAAAAAGTGAAGGTATAGAGAATGAGTCTCTGTTTCTTAATGAATTATTTAAGAATGAATACGATTATCTTAATGAGAAGGCATATATCGGAGATCCTAATTTCAGAGTACCCTTTAAAAAAGAGAAATTTGATTTGAATATCTTTACTTTTGATGAGCCAACTAATAATATATAGCATGAGAATATAATTCAAGAACCTCCGATTGACATAATCTTTGAAAACTTCTTCAAAGAAGAACTCATATGTTTGGATGAACCAACTAGAGATATTTTGGTTAATTACACATCTCCAAGGGAAAGTGTTGACCTAAGTTTTGAGGAGATGTATGGAACTGAGTTAGAATTTCTAGGCATTCATAGTGAGGAAGTTCTAACTAAGAAGTGTGGTGGTGATCAATTTTTTAATGAATGTAGAAATATGAGGAAGACAAACCTAAAAAAGGTGAGACTGAGGAGGAAGAGAGCTAAAATGACAAAAAAATTGGCCTCCCCACTGTGCCCTATAAAGAAGACCTATTGGAATGATGAGAAGAGAGTTAGAAGGATGATACCGAAAAAGATTTAGGTGTGGAAGAAACATAATGTTGTACATATTTTTGTATAATATATGCACCTCTTTTACATTCCATTTCATGCATCTATACATTTTTTTCATACATTAGGGACAATGCATGAGATAAATATGGGGGAGGGCTCTAACATGACTAACATGACTAATATAATTTAAAAAAGAAGAAGATATATATATATATATATATATATATATATAAACAACATTTTGAAAGGTAAGAATGATATTTTTATATATTTTTTGTAAGAAATTAAGTCGATTTTAAGGAATAAGAAAATCATAATTAGGATTTCTTATACTTGGTCAAAATAAGAGAACTTGTTTGATTTTCAGGGTTAGGAAGAAAATTGATGAAAGTAATTTAATCTTGATCTTTACCTTAAAAAAATATACACACTTTATATACTTACACACTTAGGGTTCAAAGACAAAAATTCTTATGCCTTATAAAAAAAAATAAAAAATATATATATATCTGCAAATCAATTATTGATTAGCTAGGTGTTTTGGCCTACGAAAGTCTTGGTATTTATGCAAAAGATAATTTGTGCCTCATGAAGCATAAGTATTCACGCCTAAAAGGGGTACATTTTATAAATAAAAACTCTTAGTTTCGTGGCCTTATCTGCTCGAGTGTTTAAGTCCTTAGGGGTGTTTTCTCACCTGGTGCCCTAGGACTGTCCGGTCTGGGTGTCACCGACTAAAGGCTCGTTACATGGGCAGATTAAAAAGCCTAATGAAATTGAGGAATAAATACCACCAAAAATAAATATAAATAAGGCATAGGAGTTAATGTTAAAGAACCCTTAGTCAAACTTCACAGTCAAGATGGTGCATATGACTCAGGGTAAAGTAATAGACTAGATGAGAAATGCAATTGAAATCCTTACTTTGATTGATGACATGTTTTTAAATAGAGACTAAGTTTAGGAATGAAAAGTTTGATATTCCTATAACTTATAGATTACTTGAACTCTTACAAATATACTTTAAATATTTTCTCTTTTCAAAATTCTTTTCAAAAATCCTAACGTTTTTTCTCTTTCTTTATGGATTTTGTGGGTGCAATTCACTGAAAATCCTCACGAGACAAAACTCGCCCTCTAGGGGTAACCTAGAGGTTTAATGACTTGTTGCACATGCTCAGTGCAAGCGAGTGACCTGCGAAAGTGGTCTAATAATTGATTAGGATTAGTTTTGATATTTTTACTCGAGGGCGAGCAAATAAGTGTGAGGGTGTGATCGGTCACATATATAGCATATATATTATCACATTACCATGTTATTATCTAATAAATCCTATTAATAAATTCTTATTTTTCTTTATTAAGTGCAGGCCTATTGCTTAAGGAAAGGGAAGAAAAATAAGCCCAAAAGCCCATCAAATTCTGATTTAATTCAGAGTTAATTTGAAATTAGAAGATTGGGTAGATTATGTCAGATCAGGGAGGCTGGAAGCCGATTAATTTGGTTTTATCAGAATCAAAATTGGTTAGCTTGAAAATCACCAGAGATCAGATCAGAATCACAGCATAATAGCAAATCCAGCCAGACAAAAAAGCGTCAAATCACACATCAACCAAGTCCCCACCTGGATGTGGCCAATTGGCCACATCCTGGCTGCGGATCCGCGGCTCTTTGGTAGTCTCCTCACTCCTTTCTCTCTGGATTTTTGCCTATAAAAGGCTGGGTTTTGCACTGAAAAAGGGAGCGAAGACTAGAATTAAATTTATTGTACATTTTTAGGGTTTTAGGAGTATTGTTAGATAGATCGGAGAAGTTGTATCTCCTCTTTATTTTTCAGTTTAGACCAGTAAAGAGAGAAGAGTGTAATTGAGTGTGTATTTCATCTTTGAAGTGATAATCAAAGGAGCTTCAACTCGCTTATTCAACTCGACTCAAATTCGGTGTGTTTATGTTTGATTTTCATTCTTTTGTTTGTTTTTCATTTATCATGAGTAGCTAAATTATTTTCTGGGCTCACTAATTAATCTCTTCTACCTCCTCTCTCTTGATTGATTTTTATGAAAGTAACTCTTTTTTATCAGAAAAATATCTAAGTTAAACTTCGTTCTTGAAATAGCACATGAGGATGCCTTTATTTTAAACTTGGACTTCCAAAGCACAAATCTTTTTAAACTATTTTTATTTCATACTTGCTTCTTCGCGCTTGATGGTTTAACATTCTCTTTTTAAGGTTGTGTTAAGAAAAGGCTTAAGACTTAATCCAAACCATCTTATTTGTTTTACTTAGACATTAAAAGAAACTAAGGGTTTTTGCCTATGACAAAAGTGATGTACCCAAATGTTTTTGAGATAAGTATGTACTTGAGTAGAAAATTAGTGAGCCCAAATCCTTTCATATAATTTAAATCACAACACTGTCCAAATCATTTTCTAAAAGATCATCTTCTCTAAAGTCTTTTCCAAATTTTAACATTTTCTTTAAATCACTTTCCTTCTCTCAATTATCTTTTCAACTAAAAAATAAATACCATTCTTTGCTTTCTAATCAAAAACACCGAAAAACTTTCATCGCATTCCTCCTCGTGGACACGACCCGTTAGCCCAAAGCTACACGATAATCCTTATCACTTTCATTTCTTAATCACTCCATCAAGAACTGCGGTGATTTAGAGAAGCTTTTCCTTACACGGTTCTTCGAAGACGATTCGGAGGTTACCATGCCAACTCTCCTGGTAACAAAATAACGAAAGGGAGAGTCGGTCAAAGTGTTTGTGGAGAGATTTTCGAACATGGCACTCTATGTCCTAGCGGTTGACCCAGGCTATCCTGATAGAAACATGTCGTCACAATTTGCGAACTTCGCTCCTAACCCAAATAGGAGTCACTGAAAGCCGCACCTGGAAGCAATTGGTCTAGCAAGGTGTACAGGCAGAAGAGATTGTCGCCAGGGTTAAAGCGGAAGAGAATAGACCTAGACCTGAAAAGACGATAAGGCGCACGCTAGAAGTATCTTTTCAATCAAAAAGGAAAGATACATTGGCAGCAGAGATGAGGTCTCTCGTTAAACCTCAGCCAACCAGATGGGGTGGTTCGTCAAGTCAGCTACACGCCAACAAGCAGTATTCTTTCAAAGACGAGCATATCGATTCGTTATTCAAGTTATTCAACAAGAGCAATAGATTGAAGCTTCCTGAAGTTAGATGTCCAGAGGAAGTCGGCAAGACTGACAATCCCAACTGCTGCTTATATCATAGGATGCTGGAGCACCCTCTCAAGAGCTGTTATATTTTCAAACACATCCTCCAAGTTTTGATTGATACAGAGGTGCTTAAGCTCCCTCCAGAGCAGAAGAAAATGACGGCAAAAATGACGCCATTTCTTCGATTCGGGAACCAGCCTCCAACACTGGCCGGAGTAGTTCCCATCGCGAAAGGGGAACTAAGAATGATCAATACAGACCCGCATCACTAACAGGAAAAAGGTCTCACGTCTGTTCTTATGCCTAAGGGAGAAATCATGTGGGTTCATCTGGACCTTATGAAAGGCCAACAGTGGACTACTATTACCAACAGGAAGCAAAGGTAAGGCGAAAGCTTCATCTTACAATATAGTGTGCGCCTCTTCCTTGGAAGCAGAAGCTAATGTCCCTTCACTAACTGATTCAGAGGAGGAGACAATCCTCCTTGCCGCAGAGCTAAATGCACCACTCGTGGATGAAACTCATTCGGGTCAGTCGTATTTAAAAAAATACGATGAATTGGCGGCAAATCCGCCTAAACCTATTCCAGAGTTAACCAAGCCATCCACGAAGCAACCTATAGAGAAGCAGAATGAGCTTCAGTATTTCAAGGCTCTCCCAAAGGACAACGTGGAAGGATCCTCAACACCTTACCGCTTTGACGTCTTGACTCAACTGGCCAATATCCTGGCTAGGATCACCGTTTACGAGCTCTTGAAACTATCAAAGTCAATAAGAGAAGTTCTAAGAGAAGCCCTAACTGATGCTGAGGTCTTCATGGCCCAGATCCCAGCTGGACCACAGGAGGAAGACGAAGAAGTCTGCCCCCATGCCTCTCAAAATACCTCTGCATCACCTTCACGCCAGATGACATGCAGGTCAAGGGAAAACATGATAGGCCTTTGTACTTCACAAGGTATATTAGATCGTCTGAAATGAGCCGCATTCAGGTAGATCTAGGATCAACATTAAGCATTATGCCTCGCCAGGTCATATAGCACTTAGGGATTCCCACCCACCAATTGAGCGCTACCCAAACTACCATTTATGGTTTCAACGCCAATACTACGTGCCTAATGAGGAAGATCAAATTCAAGTATCAGATTGGGGACCTGAAATTTGAAGTGACGTGCTATGTAATTGACGCTGACACTTCGTATAACTTGCTGCTAGGACGACCATGGATTCATTGTAACTCCATCGTCCCCTCAACTCTCTATCAAGTCATGAAGTATATTGACGGAGATGGAAAAATCTAAACGTTGATCGCCGAAAAGCATCCGTTCAAGAGGGTAGAGAACTACTTCACAGACTCCCTCCTATACCAAGATTCTCTAAAGATGAACGAGAATCCCTAGCCAGAGGATCCAGACTCTGGTAATGACGCTGATACTGAACCAGAGGTAGAGAAAGAATGTCTTTGGGAGTTGAACCCACTTATAATGAGCATTAATAAGCTCGATGTCAATAACCCCGCCAATGATGAAGGCGAGTGGAATATTAATGAAGAGTTAGGTTTAGCCTACTTTTCTGTGTTTGCTTCTGATTTCGTGTCATTGGACACTAGTACCAATGTAGATGATGACCCCTGATCGGCAATAGATGCTCTGACATCATTGCATGCACCGGTGAGGTTATCCCTCACGGTGTATCAAGACGTCAGTGATGCGCAAGGGTCGTTATTTATGGTCCCAGTAAGACACAAAGGCCAAAGATCAATCCTTTTTGGAAGAGTCGAGTCCAAATCAGTGACTCGTGAAGACTCTGAAGTGACGTTGAATCTCCTTAATTCTTTCATTATGAGCTAATTGTACTCAGAATGATGTAGAACATGGAGTGCGACCTAACAAATGGTCCTGGCTTGAACTTTGGCAAAGGAAGGAGAACACTGCTTCGATCCTTCGTTCCAAAAGGGAAGACCCATGATTATTACCATCGAACTCGCAGGGGGTTGGGCTATGTGTCAACTCCAATCTCATCGATCTCTAAGTCAGAAGAGTCATTATAACACTACCACTCGTCGGTCACACATCGTGGGAGTCAGATGTCAGTGTCGACAACATCTTCAAAGAACTTTCGGTAAATATGGTTTCAACAAGCCACCCGAAAAATAGAGATGAAGAAATGATCCAGTCAGATACAGATCCTTAGATCAAATACCTAAACTCTCTCTGGGATATTCACTGCGAATAACATGAACCACCCACAGTGGATAAGGTCACCCAGATCAATCTGCGAGATGAGGCTAAACCTAAGCCCATCTTTATGCAAAAGCTTATCACTCTCCGAGAAGGAAAATCTAATATCTCTCATGCGGGAGTGTTTTCGCTTGGAATTACGAGAATATGCCTGGGCTTGATCCTCAAGTGGCTATGCATCACCTCAATATTAATTCGAACACGAAACTAGTCAAACAACAGCAGCGACGGTTTCGTCCAGAAATAATGGAAGCAATCCAGTCAGAAGTCAAGATAGACTGCGGGTTTATCAGGGAGGAACAACATCCTGATTGGGTAGCCAATATTATCCCTGTTACCAAGAAAAATAGGAAGATCTGGGTTTGCATTGATTTTCACGATATAAATGAGGCCTGTCCTAAAGATGAATTCCCCCTTCTAATCACAGATGTCATGATCGACAATACGTGTGGTTTTGAAAGGATGTCCTTCATAGATGGATTCTCGGGATACAATCAAATCAAGATGTACCATGATGACGAAAAGTATACATCTTTCAGAACGTCATTGGGAATATATTGCTATATTGTCATACCTTTCGGATTAAAGAACGCAGGGACAACCTATTAGAGAGCTATGCATGCAATTTTCTACAAGCATATACGTAAAACAGTGGAATACTATGTGGATGACATTGCAGTAAAAAGCCTAACAAAGACGGTTACATAGCAGATCTGAAGATAGTATTTGATATCATGCAGGCGCATCAGATGAAGATGAATCTCACTAAATCCTTCCTGGGGGTAGTCAGCGTTAAATTCCTAAGGTTTATTGTTACATCCAAAGGAATCCATCTTGACTCAGAGAAAGTCCACACTGTCCAGGAGATGCAACCTTCAAGAAATCTTAAAGAGCTTAAAGGATTGCAAGGGCGATTAGCATATATCCGGAGGTTTATCTCAAATCTCTCAGGAACATGCCAACCCTTCACCAAATTGATTGAAAAGGGTGTTTTATTCATTTGGGACGAGGCTTGCCAACAAGCATTCGAGGAAATCAAGCGGTACCTCACGCAACCACCTATCCTTACAGCTCCGATGTCAGAAAAACCTTTCCTGATATACGTCCGAGCAATGGATCATTTTTTAGGAACTTTGCTAGCCCAGAATAATGATTAGGGACACGAGCAGGCAATTTATTATTTAAGTAGAACTATGATCGGAGCTGAACATCGATACAACCTGATTGAAAAAGAATGTTTAGCGTTAGTGTTTGCCATCCAGAAAATGTGATACGACTTGGTGGGCCAAACTATACATGTCATATCAAAAGTCAATCTCTTAAGGTTGCTTATGACAAAGCTGTCATAATTAAATGGCCTATTGGCAAAATGGGCCATATTGCTCTCCCAACATGAGATGTAATTCCTGCCGTAAAAAGCCATGAAGGGACAGGCAGTGGCAAATTTACTGGCTGAGCATCCAGATCCAATGGCGACCAAAATATATATGGATCTTCCAGATGAGGTCACTGAAGTTTGCTTGACCCAGACATCTTTTGAAAGGCTGGTGTGACAATTCTTCTTCGATGGTGCGTTAAGAACTAGTCCGCGAGGAAATGTCGTAGTAGGAGTGGGGATAGTTCTTGTCTCCCCACAAAACTACGTAATCCCTCGTGCATTCTCATTAGCTGAGCTATATTCTAACAATGTAGTGGAATACAGTGCTATCTTGATCGGGATGGAAATCGCCAATGAGATTGGCGTTAAAAATCTCAAAATATATGGTGACTCTAAGCTCATTGTTAACCAAGTTCGCGAAGAGTATTGGTCAGACATGAAGACTTAGCACCCTATTATGACACAACTATGTACATGGCAAAGAGGTTCAAAAACTTCTACATCGACCATATACCTCGCCAGCAAAATGTGCATATAGATGCACTGACATCTCTCGCTGCTTCTTTGGCTCTTTCAGCCAGAGCAGTAGAGAAAATACTCATTTATAGCCATGACCTGTGTTGCCCAAGATTCGCTTTTGAAGACCACCAAAAGCCAACCGGAGACCGTCAAATCAAAGAAGCTCTAGAGACTTCAGCAGGTCCAAAGCTCAGGGACTGGCGATTAACGTACAATGATTATACATTGTATGGTATCTCTCCTGATGACCCCAAAGAGGCGGCTGCCATTAGAAGAAAAATCTCTAAATTCTACCATAATGCGATCACAAGAACACTGTGTCACTGATCACATGATGGGATCCTCCTTCGCTGCCTGTTATAAAAGGAGGCACATGAATTACTCAAAGAAGCACATGATGGCATGTGTGGAGCTCATCAGCCTGTTTCAAAACTTGGAGATCAACTCCGGAGATTGAGGTATTATTGGCTAAAGATGATCCATGACGCCATCCTTACGCCAAGAGATATCACGCCGTTAGGTCCATGGTGACTTTATCCACCAGGCACCAGGACATCTTCATTCTACAACTTCTATCTGGCCATTTGAAACATGGGGAGTGGACGTAATTGGCCCTATCAGCCCACCTTCATCCAAAGGACATCGGTTCATCCTAACCATAACTGATTACTTCTCTAAATGGGCTGAAACTATCTCTTTGAGGGAGGAAAAGACATCTGATGTGATCAAATTTGTTAAACATCACGTCATTTATCGCTTTGGTGTACCACGACGAATTGTCCATAATAATGGGCCCCAGTTCGTCTGTCAAACCTTTTAAAGGTTCTGCAACAAATTCAGACTTCAGAGTGTGTCTTCAACGGCATACTATCCAACCGCTAATGGCCTTGCAGAAGCTTTTAACAAGACTATTGGAAAACTTCTCAAGAAATTCATCTCAAAAATCCAACGTGACTGGGACGACAAATTAGGTGAATGCTTAAAGGTTTATCGCACGACGGTCCGAACTCCAATGAAAGTTACACCGTTCTCTTTGGTATATGGGTGTGAAGCTGTACTCCTATTAGAAATTCAATTCCCATCTCTACGCATCACCTTGACAACAGAGATGACAAATGTAGAGAAGCATTGAATGTGACTCCAAGAGCTGGAGGCTTTGGATGATAAACGCCTACAAGCTCAACAGCAAATCGAGCTCTATCAAGCTCGAATTACCAGAGCCTTCAACAAGAAAGTCAAGGAGAGGACTTTCAAGAAAGGTGACCTTGTCTTAGCCATCAGAAGACCCATGGTGATGACGCATAAGACCAAAGGAAAATTCTAGCCCAAATGGGAGGACCATTTGTAGTAGAATAGGTCTATTCAAATAGAGCATATCGCCTTATAACCCCAGACTGTGATACGCTCATGAGGCCGATCAACACAAATTCTTAAAGAAATACTATCCTTGATAGCATTCTTCTCTTGGTCAGGTTAATACTACACCTCTGATCAAAACTCCAGATCCAAGATATTTAAAAGAACGCCAAAGAAAAGTTTCTTTTTTCCTTCACTGGATCATATCATGGTCGATCAGTGTCGAGCCGATCAAGCGCTAGTTATATCATGATGTATGATGTAAATATTAAAGAAGAAACAAAATACAAGACTTCAGTTTTAGTCTTATTACTCTTCTCTAGTGTATCTATAGACATCCGACGCCTCTGACGGCTAAGGATAAAGGAAAATGTTAGCTTTTAAGTCCAACATAAGTCTTCGATAACTCATCATGCTGAAAGAAATAGCATCGCTAGCCTAATTCAAACGGTAGTTGGTAATGGCACACCAAATCCGTTGATAGCTGAGGGTTTGCTAAAAATCCTAAGGAACTTGGTTCTATCCTCTCTTCCAAAATCTCCTACCAATTCTCTTTCATAGAATGGTAGGGCCACAAAAATACTTGCGTTCATTTCTCTAACGAAATGAATTAGGACTTGTCATGTTAACGACTTGTCATGTTAACAATAAACCTCTGACAAGCTGGATTCCCCGATCCCTTGTGGATTCAGTCAAGTTAATATTACATCTCTAACAATTTATTTTGCTTTCCACCAAAATTCCCTACCAATTCTCTTTCATAGAATGGTAGGTCCGCAAATCAATTCTTGTCAAGTTAACACTACATCTCTGACATTTTAAACTCCACTTGTGAATTCTCATCAATAGAATGACAAGTCCTCAAAATTGCTCATATCGTAAATCAATTCTTGTTAAGTTAATACTACACTTCTGACATTCTGAGCCCCACTTGTCAATTCTCATCAATAGAATAATAGGTCCTCAAAATTGCTCATATCGCTAATCAACTACTGTCATGTTAACATCACACCTCTGACAAATTATTGTTAAGTTCAACAATAAACCTATGACAATGACTTTTCCTCAGGTTTCCATATCGAAGCTAAGATGAGCGATGCTAAGTTTAACATCACACCTCTAGCATCCAGTTCATTATTAAGTTCAACAATATACATATGATAATGACTTTTCCTCAGGCTTCCATATCGAAACTGAGATGAGCGACGCTAAGTTTAGCATCACACCTCTAGCATCTAGTTCATTGTTAAGTTTAATAATACACCGATGACAATGACTTTCCCTCGAACTTCCCTATCGAAATCGAGATGACTAATACAAAGTTCAAAATTACACCTCTAGCATTACCTCCACTGTCAAGTTTAACACTACACGTATGACAGTGGTATTTTCAGTCTTTTCAAACGAAACTGAAATTCTTACATATCTAGGTTAACATCACACCTCTAGCTTACATCCTTGTCAAGTTAATATCCCACCTCTGACAAGATTTAATTTAACACCTTAAGTTAATATTACACCTCTAACGGTAAAAATTCTCCTAGATTCCCATCGGGTCTAGTCTCACTTGTTATTCTCGTCAATAGAATAGCAGGTCCACTTAAAAACACTGCTAGGTTGATATTATACCTCTAACAGTGTTTCCATCAAATCCCCAGCTAAATCCTAATTATGTTAATACTAAACCTCTGATGAATATTTTAGTCAAAATCCTCCGTGGGGGTGAAAACTTCACTTGTCATTCTCATTCATGGATTGTCAAGTCCACAGAAACCATCCTACTCCTGTCAAGTTAATATCACACCTCTGATAGTAATCTTAAATTCCTTAATAGAATTTTTCAATTTTGACTTGCTAAGTGAAATATCACATTTTTAGTAAATCAAAAGTAACCACTTCTATTTGTCTGATTTTCAATACAAAGAGGAAGTCAAGACATATAAGAAGACAGGAAAAAGTGTCACTTTTATTGATATTCAAACATATGAAAGTGATACAAAGCGCTTTCTTATACAATAAGATTGAGTGTTACAACAAAGGAGTACAAAGATGTTCCTCTTTCTCAGTGAAAGGTTGCACTCACTCCTCAAAATATTAAAGTTACACGAAGTTCGTCCTCTTGACTGCGGCCAGGAATAGTGGATCAACTTTCTCTCCTCTTGAGAATAATGGTGTTTCTTGAGGTCGAAATGCAGGGGAGCATTCTGATTCCACCCGACCAACTGGTGGTGAAGGTCTCCATAAGGCCGTAACCCTTTGCTTAATGAGTATCTCCACCACCAAAAAGTCATCCAACGAGCATGGATTTTTCGTCGCTGTCACTTCTTTGAGTAAGATTGGTGAAGAGAGGATCTGAGACCTTACTGGTGACGTCATCTTTCCTGTGGCCTTCAAAGGCGTCATACCCACTGTGACCATGAAGAACCCAGGGCATTACTGATGTGTCATGTTCAATAAGGCCTTAACGGGTATCAGTAACCGCGCGGATCCTCCTTGCCTGTGGACAGGAGCTCTGAATTTCTGAATGCTCGCCAATCGAACAAGCAGGGCTGATATAAATATTCTCCCATGAACCAAGCACGCCCATGGATAGGAGCTCTAACTTCCCGAGTACTCGCCAATCGAACAAGCTGGCTGGTCTAAATATTCTCTCATGAACCCGACAAGGACATTGTCGATATGGCCAGAAGCTACAAGAAACAAAAATCCTAGGGTTAAAATTCTGTAAAATAGAAAGCCAGGAGCATAAACATGAGGCTAAAGTCATGAACCCCAGACGCGAATTAAACTGATGTAGGGATAGAGAATATGGAATCACGATGCAGTCTGGTATTAGACTCGGTCTGATATAGGAGACGCGAGGTATAAATCAAAAGCGCAAATGCGGGTCTTAAAAACTGCCTGAGGCAACTTCAAGATGCAGAGTTCACCACACTCACATTTGAGACATAGGGCTCATCATGTTCGCATCCAGAGAGCTCAAAAGAGCAAACTTGAAATTCTCCAAGTCAAGAACCTCAAACGCAAGCTTCACAAGCAAAACTCGCGTTCCAAGACCCAAACGCAGAGTTCACCACACTTGCGGCTAAAGAACTTGAGACTTATATTTCGAAGTTAACGAGCAAATATTTTATCAAGTAATGTGAAAGGTACGTTTGCAAAACAGGGACGCATGAATCCCAAGAAAAGATTTCAGAAAGAGATCAAGAGACAGAGTCTTTTCATGAACAGGATGACAGAACTTTCAAAGGACCGAGCTTTATCATGGCAAAAACCAGTCCCTACCCGAAGAAGAATTCTCTAGAAGTTGGGCTTCATTTGTCAAGGCACGGTTTAGAAGTTAGACTTCATTTGTCAAGGCACAGCCATAAAAGTACTTAAAGCAATGCTCTTTAATCTTGAAATCACTTAACAGTGATAATTTTTGAAGAAGATTGAAAGAAAGCATGGAAGCTTTGGGTTCTTTTTGTTCTCCAGAATACATGCCCTTGAAGGGAAGGTGGACAATCAAGACGAAATCCTTCAGAGCGTATGCTCGCAAAGAAAAATAGACGAGATGAATAACTATTTACAGTCTCGCTAAAAGGCCTATAATTAATGACATGAAAATCAAAACCATCAGCCTTAATTCCTGCACGAATATCAAATCTAGTGTGGATGAAACACGTAGATTTTTACTCTGGGAAACACCAATGACACAAGTTCCCAACCGTCAACGCCGACTTGGCATTAAAAGATCCAACAAGATCTTTAAGATGGATTGCATGTGACACCTTGGAGTTCGCGTCCTGAAGTCCGCGTCCTTTCACACGCCTTGGAGGTCGCGTCCTGAAGTCCACGTTCATGTGCAGAATCAAAGGCCGTGTCCATAAGTCCGCAAATCTGAGGGTCGCGTTCCTTTCGTCTAATTGAAGAAGCCATAACCGCGTCTTCTCGGTGATCCAGAGCTGCGTCCTCTTAGTCATCCAGAGTCACGTCTCCTCAACGATCCAAGACTACGTTCCTCAACAATTCAGGATCACGTCCTGAAGCCTGCGTCCTTTAACAAATCTGAAGGCCGCGTCCTCTTTATCAAATTGAAGAACGCAGGTTTCCATTTCTCTTAAACAATTCAGAGTCGTGTCCTCTCAAAGGGCCAGAGTCGTGTCCTCTCAATGGATCAGAGTTGTGTCTCCATCACAAATGTGAGTCACGTCCCAATCACAAGCTCAGTGCAGCCTGAGTTTATTCTCTATCATTCATGGCCGCGTCTCAACAAAATGACTAAGGACTGTGTTTTCCCCATAGTCAAGGGTTGCGACTGTGAAAGCTAAGTCCACCCAAGCAACAAAGAGTCCGTCTGATTCTCAAAGGCAACGAAAGAAAAAAGACAAGGCAAAAATTTGACAACTTTTATTATTTGACAAAAAAAGATAAAAGTAATACAAACACTCTCTTATTTGATAAATGGAGTGTTATGAAAAATAAAAAAGTACAAAGGGGGAAGAAAGGCTAATATCCCGCTCCGCCAAAGTATAGATTCGTTTCCGAAGGCGCTGCATCTCCTGCTGGCGTGCCTTCTCGACTTCCGCCAAAGTTTGGACCCGCAATTCTTCCTCTGATAAGAATCTCTTTGTAGCCAGCTGTGTCTGAAGAGACTCCAATCTGGAGGAATGAGCAGCAAGATTTTCGTGGACCAGCTTCTTGGCAGCCTCCAGCTTTTCCAGTCTTTTTCTGGCGACAGCAAGCTTTTGCTCTTTAACTTGAATCAAGATTTGCGCCTTAACAATAGTTGCCCGAGCCGTGGCAATGACTTGCTTCGTACTATTGGTGATGATCTCAGATTCTCTCGAATCATCAACCAATCTTTGGTAGTCGGCTTGGAAGTTGTGGAGATAATGAGCCTCTTCAGCCATCTGCTCCTCCATCTCTTTTCGCTGGATTTCTTGAGCGGCGAGGAGCTTACTCAGTGTCGACCGAGCCTCGTCTATTGAGTTAGCCTTTTTCATAGTTTTTAATTCCCTCAGACATATCCCCAGCTATTCAACCAGAGTCAGATACGCCCTAACTTGCATAGGGCTTCCAGTGTGATGGATGTTCGTGATCTGATTCTCAAGAAGAATCCGAGCAAACTCGAAGGAACTTCCTCCAGAAAGGACCAACTCAATGTAAGACTTCATGGAAGCGAAAAAATTGTTGCACTATTTGATGCGCTAATTCTTCCATGATGTCGGTGGCCTGAGATAATCCTGCTGATGCACTCCCAGATCCTCCTATTTATGATAGTACGGGTAGTATCCACAGAGACGGGAGCTAACTCAACTTGTGCAGGGATAAGGCCACAGCAGGCTCTTACAACGCTGAGGTCGTAGCCAACACCTCCGGAACGGTCGTTATGGTAGTCTTCACAGCAACAGTGACAGCAGCAAACTCCACAGCACTGGAAGTCTAAACTGCACTATCCTCTGCGCCAATGCTTGCCGTAGGATCCTATACTTGAGCTACCCCGGTACTCTCTGCGACCATAACATTAACGTCAGTGATAACAAAGAAAAAGAGAGTATATGGCACATCTTGATTCTCTTACCAAGTTGAGGATCTGAAGATGACAAGTCTTTAGACAAGCCACTTGAGAGGAGGGTTCCCCGATCTCGACGGTCGCACCCTCATGAGGCATCCCGGTAGCGAAAACTTCAAGGCTCTCCTACTGAGCCAACTTCTGGATCATCTCCTCAATGTGAGAAGAAGTTGTGATTTCGCTACCGGCAGCCACCCCTGTAGAAGAAATTCAAAAGGAAATATTAAAACATTTTTCCAACCTGAAAGAGAAACAATTATGGAGGATAAAAGAAATACCCTTAGCGGTCGCAATCTCTCCTGTCGGCGGAACCATCATAGGGATGTACCCCTGCATCTCTTCCTCTGATATATGAGAGAATTTGCTTGTGTCAAGAAGAGCGGGTTCGTTGCCGAAGTCGACTTTTTTGCCGGAATAATATTTATGTTCCTCAGACGATGAAGACGACAAATAGACCCAAGAAGTCTCAGTGGTCGGGACTTTACCACTAAGAACCCCGGTGGTAGAACTGGGCTCAATAACCCGTGAGATAGACATTAAAACACTAGGAGACCTAGGTTGTTGCATCTCTGCCTTCTCTTATGGGTCAAAGAAGTTCCAGGCCGAGTCGAAACTCCTGGAATGTCAAGTTCAAGCTCCTCCATCGCCTCTTCAGGCCGTTTAACCCCTTCGGCCATGGCGGATTCGCCTGCAGGCTTACCCTCCGCCAGGATTACAGGACCTCTACTACGCAAGCCTCGGGGACGTAGGGTTGGAGTTGTCTCTCCCTCTTCTTCTTCTTCCTCCTCCTCCTACTCCTCAGCACCAGGAAGAATTACTTCAGGCATCCGGGTTAGAGCTTCAGCCTCAGATCCTTTCTTAACCTTCTTCGGGCTGGGCTCACCTAGGGAAGCAGAGGCACAAGGGCGTTTGGACACAGCTTGCTGAATCCTCTTAGTGGGTTGCTCCTTGGTTGTTACTACCCGAGGCTTCAGCTCTGTAGCTGCTATCCCTGTTCGGCTGACCTCCCTCCTAGACTCGCCCCCTCCTCCTTCTCTGCCTCCTGATACTCGGTCATCCCCCACATCCGGCAACCCTTGGACCCCACCTTGGTTTTGTACATGGACTTGATGCCCTTGATACACGAAATATTTATTCAAAACTCGGGCACCTGATTCGCCATGAAGTACCACGAACAAAAGTCAAAACTGGCATAAAAGTTGGGAGTCTTGTGAGGAAGAGTAAAGATAGCTCTAGTCCCTCCCACTACGCTGTAGTATCAGGCCCGGGCTCCTTCAAATAGATTCCTGCTGAAGCGAAGGTTGGGATTTGTGTTGTCAATGTATAGCTGGTTATAACCAAACTATCGGGCAAACCGGTAAGGTATATAAGGCTCCAACGTGCAGGAATTCTCTTGCTGAAATACCAAGTACCCGGGCTGGATGTTGATCAGCCACCAAAAGACGTTGGAGGATAACCGAGTAAAGCCATTCGGGCGAACCAGATCTACAAATTTGTCCACATAAGACGCATCATGAATCTCAGGGAAGCACCTTCCCAACTGATAGTTGTTCCCATTCAGGATCATCTTCCAGATATAAAACATATAATATTGCAGCAGCCCGAATTCTCCAATCGATGCACAAAAGGCGTAAAACCTTCGGAGGAAGACACCGCCGTCATCGGCGAGGGACGGTGCATAATGTACTAGGCCATTAGGTACATATATGGGAGATCAATACGAGGGTTGGGAGTTTTGACTAAGGGACGACAGTTAGAATCAGTGACCGGAAGGCCCTTGGCGTCCATAATTGCTTCCACTCGGCAGAAGCTCTTTACTAATACACGCAGCCCGCTCTGGATCTCGGCCACCATCATTGGGAGAAGGGCGATAAACTTCCCATGGGCAAGAAGGACCGCTGGGTACACTACATTGGCGACGATAACCTCATGCGGCAGCGTTGACACTACACATCGCTTTAACCATAGCTTGAGAAAACCAGCCAACAGAGCTTGGTCAGACATTGAAATTTTGACTTGATGATGGAAGCTCTTGAAGACCGTGTATGGTTTGAAGGTGTCTTCATTGGGCTCGGTGGTGTAGGAATTGACGGAGGCACGGATTCTTTCAAAAACTTCCTCATCAGTGCTGGGAGCTAGCCGGGACATTGGGGTAGCCTGCCGGGGAACAGATAAGTCGCCCATGATATCTACTTGACTCCCCCGTTCCTCCATCCGGATAACTGCCCTTAAATGTGGCAGTGGCACAACACTTCCCAATATTTCTCGTACACTAGAGGGTCGCTCTTTTTCAACAGATGCAACTCCTCAGTTAATGGGACGTACTCCTTATATGGGGCATCTCCAATCACTTAGCTCCGAGACTTCATACATCTCATGAAGGGCGAGTCCGATTTCCCCCAAGGGAGTGAAAAAGGTGCAAGTCTCTAGATTATAACGCTCCAGGACAGCGTAAAAATGTTGGGTGCTCTGCGAGATGACGTATTGAACAGCTCTGATAGCCCCGTATAGCCCAGCCTGTAGCAGAAGATCACCAAGTTCTATCAGAACAAACCCCACCATTCTACACCACCAGTTCTTACAAGTAGAATGAATCCAGCCGATGACACAAAATTTAGGAGGGAAGTCACCTCCCATCTCCATGAATTGTTTGATGAAAGTGACTCCAAGCTGGGGGGGTCTGTCCCGTCAGGTACTCAGTCCTGACCAAGCCAGGCTGCAACCCTAGCACACCCCTCCCATGTCCGACGGTGTAGGCTTCATGGATACCTATCTTGCCCAAAGAAAAGTCAGAGTATAGCTTAACCAAATCTCAATCCATTAGCTGATGCACAGACATGTGCTGTAGATAGGTCAGGGGATACATCCTCTCCATATTCGGAAAGAAGAACTTTCTATCACCAATTTGGCGGAGCCATTTGTAGTTCCCGTCATAAAGGGCAGCCTCATCCTCTTCAATTGAGCCGCCGAAGAAGAAGTCAGGTTTCCTCAGTAGAGCATGGAAATCTGATTCAAACTGGCCATCAGACATGATCTCCCGAAGGGTCAGCATACTGGCCTTGCTGATCCTATTCTTTCGCTCCTTTGACTTACCAGTAGTCACAAGAGCAGTTCTTGGTAGCACGAAGGTCAGATTCGGATCAGCACCACCCACGTGTCCAAAGTGGCATTCTTAGACAGAGGGTTGGAGGAATATCGCACTGCAAAGAGGACAACACCGTCAGAAATCTAAACGAAAAATGACTAAGTCTTCGAAGCTCAGACGTAGAATTAAGTCTAGACGCGAAGATCAGCAAAACCTGCATCTAAACTCAAAGACGTGAGGCTCGCATGAAGCCCGCATTTTAAACTCCACAGCTTAAAAATTTTTCTAAGTGTTAGATCCAGACGCGAGATTCAGTGAAGCCTGCGTCCAACCTCAGAGATACGAGGCTCACATTAAATCCGCGTCTGAACTCCCCCACTTAGGAAAATTCTCTTAAGTGTCAAGATTAAATGCAAGGCTCAACGAAGCCCGCATTCAACAAGCAGATACGGACTCAAGCTGATGAAGCGAAAATGCGGAGATCATCAAACCCGCGTCTTGCTTACCAGTGCAGAAACCGCGTCTGAATATCACAAACACGGGCGTAAGCCTCGCGTTGACGGTTCAGTTCAAAAGAGACTTAAGAGTTAAGATAACTCTTCAAATCCCTTAATGACGAAAACCAGGACAAATGGTTCTTTACCTGAAATGGGGGCCTCCTGCGTGGAGGAACCGCCCATTTGCACTTTCGGAGTGACAGCGCTCGATGACGAAGCCACGAGTTTTGTTTTCGGGGCCATTTCGACCGTGAATTCTGTATTGAAGACGGAAGAAAGAAGGAAAAAGCTCGGAACTTTGAAGGTCCTCAACGCAGGGCTCAGTGGAGAAGAAAAGAGTCTAATGATGACTCTTGAAAGACTGATGTCTTTTATAGACACAGCAATCCACCAAGATACGTGGCACATATCTTGAGCCCAATGTCCGCCTGACGCGTGGCACGCGCCTTAAACACAATCCTCCGTATCAAGAAAAAGGCGTTTCTTCGAGCCCCACCCAACACGTGGCACGCGCCTTGAACGCAATCCCCGTGTATCAAGGGAAAGGCGTCTCTTCAGCTCCGCCAGACACGTGGCAATGCCCCAGAACGCGAATCTCGCGTTTAGCAAGATCGCGTCTCTTTAAAGAAGGACAATGTCACCACCCTGAAGTCTGCGTTACTTCAACAAAGTGAGAGCTACGTCTCCGTCTCAATATTCGTGTCTCTCCAATATGAAAAAGAGAGAAAATCGCATTTCTACTTTGGAGGAGATCCGCGTTTCCAAGGCAACATAAACTCTGCGTCTATAAGACTTGCATTCAGTCTTTGCTTCTACAATCAGTTCAACAGTATACTGGCACAAGCAGATGACTATTTTATCTCAAGTTTAACAGTATACCAACAACCAGCTCAGAGCATCGAGGAGATCTGGACTGCGTATCCAGATACTCACAATGGTCATTTCTGGTTGCTTCAAAGAGTTTAATAGTACACTCATGAAGACCAAAATCCAGATATGGTCAAGCTCATAATATCTCAAAAGATTGTTAGTTCAGTCTTGAGAGCATTGCTGCTATAAGAAGAGTCCAAAGTATTTCAAAACTCGTCTCAGTCAACCACGGAGTTTTGAAAACTTTGGAGGGGGTCTGTAAACTGTCTAAAAATCACTAAAGACAAGTCATCAGAGAACAGAGTCTATATTCCAGATGAGAGGCTAATCATAGCTACTTGTACATTGCCAAGACGCAGAGCATGAAGCCCGCACCTCAGCATCAGCATAGTACCAAGACGTGAGGGTCGAAGCCCACGTCCCAGCTGCACTGTAGTAACCAAGACGCGACTCAAAGCTTGCGTCCTTACATCAGTACAGTATCAAGACGCGAGGGTCGAAGCCCACGTCTTGATATCACTACAGTCTCAAGTAGCAGAGCCTGAAGCCTGTGACTTGACATCACTACAGTCTCTAGAAGCAGAGCCTAAAGCCCGCGTCGGCAGAGCTCAAAACCTGCGTCTAATAAGGTTCGGAGTCGGCATCTGAAACACGAGGCTCGAAGCCCGCGTTCCGACTACAAAGAAGCTTTGCGTTACGGTTATAATTGTCCTTATTACTGGGTCAATTACTGCTCACATAATTAGGAAAGTTAACCCCCATTATGGAGGATTTTTAGGGAACAGTTTTACCCCTGAACCTCTATAAATAGCTCAGTCTGCTACTAAAGAAGGTCAAGAGTTTTTGGTCGTAAGTCTTAGAGATATCAGAATCTCTAGCTGAGGAATACAAAAGCATTTGACTCTTCTAACAACTTGCTGGGTACAAGTTTGTTTTGCCTCAAGTCTCTTTGAGATTTCATTGGACAGGAGCTGCGCTACTCAGTTTATAGTCTGAAGAGAAAATTCCCAAAAGTTTGTGACGTTCACATGATCAACGGAAAACAAGATTCATTTTCCATCGCCACATAAAGAACCCAGTATTAAACAAAGAGAAGATTTAAACTTGAATATCTTCTCTCTCTTGCAATCGAAATTTTTGAGATTGTTATAATCTTTCATTAATTCAAGAAAATTTTATTACAATCCTATAAACATTTTCCAGACCAAACACCTGGCCAATTAGATTAGTGATCTTGATTAGTTGTCAGAACTAACATTCTTAAGACAATTACTGCTATTTTAGTTTCTAACTTCTATTCTGCCTGAAAGTAGAAAATGTCTGAAACTAATCACGAAGATAATTCTAGTAGGGCACTGAATATGCCAATCTAGACAATGGTGTCTACTCCACTTCTAACTCGAAGCCGGAGAAGCCAGAAAATTTAATGGCACAGAATTCAAGAGTTGACAACAGAAGATGCTCTTCTACCTGACCACTCTGCATCTGGCTAAATTCCTACAAGAAGATCCACGGAACCCGGAATGGATAGGGCACTTGAAGTTTTTGTGCGCATTGGGAGGGAAACCATGCCCACACACGCGCGCCAATGCCGCCCGTGTTGACCCAAAGGCCCATCACTCTAGTTTTGATGATGATTAACTCATGTACTAATAGTACTAATGCTCTTGTGTTTATTAAGTTTCAGATATTCAATCAAGATCTTAGTCGGTGTTTAGCATCAACAAAATATTCGAAGTCAAGTTTGAAGTTACCACATGTTAATTCAAGAGCTCATTCTTCAAGATCGCACCAAGTACTCAAAGATGGAGTCGTCGCTCTTTAGATCAAGTTTGATTCAAGTCATGATGGAGAAAAAGATTTTCAAGAAGACTTGAGTCAAGTGTTTGTAAGTTTAAGATTTTTATTTTAGGATAAAATATAAAGGATAGATTAGTTTTGAATTGCTCAAGCTCATACACACACACACAAAATATTTTATAACTTTCATATTAAATAGTTTTAGTTCATGAAAATTTTAGTTTTTGTTTTAGTTTTGAGCTTCAAAAAATACATCTTTTGTTTTCATGAATAGATTTCATCAAAATAAGTTTACATAATTTATATGTGTATTAGATTTCATTCACATACATTGTTGCTTCATATTTTCTAGAAATTTATTTTGATGAGTTTATATCATGTGTTTAAGTTTTGTATTTATCAAAACTTATTTTGAATTTATTGTCAAAAAATAAGTATATTTCATCTAATATGTGTATTGGATCATTTTCATGCACGCTATTCTTCACATGTGTTTCAAATATCTTATTTTTGTGTTTGTACAAATTTTGAAAAAAATTATTTTTCATTTAGAAGTTAGTTTTTGAAAAATATGATTTTTGGTTTAAGTCTTAATTTCTATGCTCAAAAATAGCTCAAATTGTTTGTAATATGTGTTGATTTTTTATCATACATATTTGTACTTCAAATAATTACATGAACTTATTTTTGTGAAATTTATGGGATTTAATTGAATTTATTAAGGTTTTTTTTTTATCTTTAAAACCCTAAAAAATATGGATCTGGGGCTGCCCGCGGTCGACCGACGTGCACAACATGCACGAGCCCGGATCGGTCGACCAACTGAGAGACATAAGTATCTGCTGGGTCATGATTGATCGATCGGTCGACCGACAGAGCATGACTTGAGGAACGGTCGACCGATAACCCAAATGATCGAAAAATCGACCATTGGCCGGTCGGTCTGTCAACCGACTGGTCATCTTGGCCGCAAAGGCCCAAGGCCATGAGCCCCAAGGCCATGCGGCAGTACCGCAAAGTTTCTGCAGAGACTGGCTCTCAAGTTTCTTAGGAGACTTCTCAAAGAAAAACTTCTTCAGAAGTTAACCATGCACTTGTCACCAAAGCAAACAGTCTGAACTCTCCAGAGACTCTGACAGTCTCCCATGGAGCCAACATGGTTTGCGCCAACGTCTCTCAGGAGACCCACCCCACGATCCACCTCAGTACAGCAGAGGAGATCAATCTCGCTGACATTCTCCTCTCGAGGCTCTACAAATTCCGGGTGCCGAGAGTTCCCAACAGCCACTGCGAACCAACTGGAATGTTGATTGTCGATGAAAGCGTTGCGCTCGTCGTCAGCAAGCAGAATCTACTGCATCGGCACTCTGTACCACTGGCATCAAAAGGATGCAATTCTGTGTCTTTGTGTCTTTTTCTGTGCATGCATATTTAACTCATATAAGTATACCGTGTAGTGTTGTTATTTACATGTGAAAGATCTTTAAAACAATTTATCAAAAGGGATTTTATCATACTGCATTTTATACATATTTTCTTGAGTTGAATAAAGGTTTAACCATCTTTAAGTGGCAGACATGGATGGGCACTGGTTGTGTCCTTTGTGCCAATGTGTGGTAGGTTGAAATGTCGTATACATCATAGGCCTTTTGTAACATGTTATCGCTGTACCTTGGACCCTCTGCTTTACATTTAGTGTGTGAAAAATTGCATTTTCTCATTAGATAATAGATAATTAGAACATAAACTGCCATTTCTTTGGCAGATGCATTGTGTTCAATTTCAGGATGAACCCAGCTGATTCCAATTCTTGAATTTAGTTGTGTTTATTCAAAAGCACAAAGTAAATTCATTTTCACTTACTAACATGTTGGCTTTTGTTATATTGAAGGCCATAAGAATTTTGCATTTACAAATCATGGAGAGCAAAAAAAGCAAGATCATCACTTATTTTTCATACCCATATACGCAAAAACGGGGCGGGTCCGGGTTGACCCGTAACCCGCCCTGTGCGACTCAAACGGGTCGCACAAGGCGGGGCGGGGCGGGTCGAAGCGGGTCAACCCGCCCCATTAGCCATCCCTATGCTATGGCAAGGCTTGCGTTTGCCTCGGATGGTAATTTGAACCATCTCTCTTAAGGTTATTAACAACCAGTCGAAAGACCGGGTCAATTCTTGCATGGATATTTCCTTAGCTCTGTTCCATAGCCTGCTCTTCTCTAGGAGCTCTATGATGATGATAACTAATATAAACATAAAATTACAAGTTTCAAAAGGTACCTTGTTATGGAGAGGCCACAACTCTAATATAAAGAGTTGAATCTCTCGTCACACAGCCGATGTGAGACTATTTCTTAACAGTTGCTAATATGAGAATAAAATCTTTACTCGAAGATCATACACCACTGACTGTTTCCTTTCGCTAAGTTCTGAAATATTTCAATATCACTCACTTTCTGATACTGAGATATTATTTTGTGCCATTTATCAGAGCTGGTCTAGAGAGGAGAAGAATCATTGCCTGGAGGAGACGGTCTGTCCTGCCTCCTTACTTCATAATTTATAATCTGCTTGATCCTGTCGTGATAGGCGACATCTTTATATGATTCCATCAACTTTCTCAACTGCAAATTTACGTCGCAGTAGGGAAGAAAATTCCTGTCTATAATAAGCTCTTCCATTGCGAAGATTCGTTTCAAATTGTTATTATTCTGAAAATAGTTGTTCCTTGGTTATTTTTCTAATGTGATTGGGACTTGGAAACATCCAATTCATTTTATGGAGGTAAAAAAAGGTTAGATGTTGCTTCATTGCTTGTGAATTGTGATGTGAACAGCCATCCAATAATAGAGTTAATATTTGCAGGTCAAGGAGTTTTACAGGATGAGAACTTTTTTTTGGTAAAATTATTATCTATTTATTATTTAGTTATTTATTTTATTGCTGGCATAACAGTCCAATGAATTATAAGTTGTTTCCAGCACGGAATTTTTTTGGGTTTGAATCCTTAAAAGTTAAAAATCATATCTGATAGTTTATTGAGTAGAATTTGAGGGGAAAAAACTCAATTCTTTTTTATATTTATATATGAATTGGTAAGGATCCAAACCAAATAATCTTAATAAAACATTTTCATGGTTTAGCTCTTTTAGTTTGAGCTAAATCATTTATTTTCCTTTCTAAATAGGATGTATGTAAATTGTATGGTCATGTTTCAATATGTATTCTATTTATCAAAAATAAGATAATGACATGTGAGCAAGAAAATATTGCGAATTTTTATTTGCTTGGTAATAGAAACTAGTATATAATCTAATAGATTATCTGATGAGTTATCTGTGGGAGAGAGGAGATAGAGGAGATGAAGATGGTAGCACAGAGATCGGACGACAAATGAGCGAGAAACGGCGCATGGAGCAGGCCAGAGGTGCTCCCGGTCGACCGGTGGAGGAGGCCGGTCGACCGGCCCGGTCGACCAGCGTGCATGGGTGTGCACAGAAAGGAGCGATCTACCAGCCCCGGTCGACCGACTGAAGTGGCTCTGCTTTCGGGTAGGCGTGGTCGACCGGGCCGGTCGACCGTGGCATGGGTCAGTCGATCGACAAGCGCGGCTGGACTTTCCTTTTAGGATTCGAATTTCTTTTCTGGATGGAATTGAATCCAACCTAGATTTTCATAAATTCAGGGACTCTGTGGCTATAAATAGAGGCTAGAGGCCTCATGTATTGTATCCCCAAGAAATATCTCCAAGAATTCTTCAAGTTCTCTCTTGTAATAGTTGTATTGATTGTTGAATAAATAAGATCTCTCTCCCTTGCCCCGAGGACGTAGGCACGCTGCCAAAGCTCGTTAAATTTGTGCGTTGATTGCTTTTCTCTATTGGTTGTTGTTCCTGCTGAGTTGGTTGTTTCTCCGGCTGCATCGAGTCTCCGTCAGTTATATGGATTCCTCAAGGTGGTGGTTGTTGTGTCTCTTCTTTTGCAAACCGCTGCGCACAACGAGTGGTGTCGGGGGCACAATAAGTGATATCAGAGCATCCCAGGTTCATCGTGGGATCATCTGTTGATTCAAGGGCATCTGTTGCTGATTGGTGGAGATCGTGTGTCGATCTCGGATCAGAGTTGGGACTATTTATGGGATCGTGTGTCGATCTCAGAATAGCGTGTGAAAATTGCTCGAGGAATCAAGTTGGTGGAGTAGATTGCTTCGGAAACTCTTCGAGGTTTCGCGTGGAGGTAAAGATCCTGTCTTTATCTAGTTTATTTTATCTAACTCCGTTTGTTTCCACATTGGTTTGAGGAATCAGTTGAGAAGATGGCTGGAGAAAGTACATCGGTGAGATCGATGAATCCACATTCAAGGATTGATGTGGTGAAGTTCAATGGGACGAACAACTTTGGTATGTAGAGGTGTGAGGATATGGATGCGCTGACGGCATCAAACCTCGAAGACACTCTACGGTTGGAGAGGAAGCGCACATCAACGACGGAAGAAGATTAGGACAAGATGAACCGTTCGGCGTGTGGCTTGATCAGGTCTTGTCTGATACAAGACATCAAGTATCAGGTGTTGCATGAGACATCTGTGAGGCAGCTGTGGGAGATCCTGGAAAGGAAGTATCTGACAAAGAGCATAGAATCGCAATTGTAGTTGAAGAGTAAGCTCTATGGGTTTCAGATGCAAAGAGGATGCTCCGTCAATGAACACTTGAAGCGCCACGCAAAGTTTCTTACAGATCTAGTTAATGTGGATGTGGAGACTAGTAAAGAGGATAAGGTGGTAATTCTTTTGAACTCTCTTCCTAGGGAAGAGTATGAGGCCTTTACTCTTACTTTTCTCAATGGTAGACAATCCTTTAACTACGATGAGGTGTCTGCTGCACTTGTGAGTTATGAAGCAAGGAGACAGAACCAACTGTCTTCTTCGGGAAGCACAACAGTAGAGGCATTGGAGGTAAGAGGCAGAAGTTCCAATAGGAAGGGAAGAGACGATCGGGGGAGATCAAAGTCCAGATCAGGTTTCAGAAATCTGAAAAAGAATCAGTGTGCCTTGTGTAAGGAACTAGGACACTGGAAAGCTGAATGCCCGAAGGCCAAAGGTAAGAAGGTGGAGTCTAAGACTGAGGCAAATCTTGCAAAGGTGGTTAGTACTCAAGGCAGTACCTCACAGGCAGATAGATCAGACTCAGACTCATCGGTATTCTCTCTCTGTTACTACCCTTACTGTTTGTAACTCAGATAATGCTGAGTGGATCTTGGATACCGGAGTCACCTATCATGTGTGCCCGAACAGGGCCTGATTTTCTAGCTTTGAGAAGCTAGATGGATGTTACATGGTCATAGGTGATGACCATCCGTGTAATATAGAAGGGATGGGTACAATCCGTATCAAGATGGATGATGGGATAGTACGAGAATTGAAGGAGGTGAGGTATGTACCTCAACTCAAAAGGAATCTTATCTCTGTTGGTACTTTGGAAGCATTGAATCTGGTAATATATGTTCGAGTTAGTGTTCTCAAGATGATCAAAGTCTCAATGGTGATGATGAAGGGCGTCCGCCAGGGCAATCTCTACAACTTGAAGGGTAGTACGGTTACAGGTCAGGTGGAGACTTCTACTTCTTCAGATGATGATTGCAAGAAGGTCGGACATAGAGATAAAAGGTCTTTGCGAGCTCCTGCAATGAAGGGATCAATGGAAGGTGCTGCTACCTGCAACTTGGAAGGTGAACACAGCGTTCTGGACAAGAAAAACGTGAAATTCAGCACCAGTACTCACCGCTCAGAAGGTCTTCTTGATTGTGTTCACGTAAGCGTTTGGGGACCTGCTAAGACTGCATCGCTTGGAGGTCACAGGTACTTTGTCTCTTTTGTTGACAGTTTATCTAGGCATTGTTGGATATATCCCATGAGACAAAAGAGTGAAGCCCTAGATATGTTGGTAAAGTGAAGAGGAAGAATGGAGAAGCAGATAGGTAGGAAGATCAAGAAGCTACAGTTTGGTAATGTTGAAAGAGACATGTACCAATTCCTACGATTTGGCCAGAACAATGGTATTTGTACTCACTTCACAAAAAGTATAAATGGGTTGGCTAAGGAGGTAAACCGTTCCTTACTGGAGAAGGTTCGGTGGTTGTTGTCTAATGCAGGATTAAACAAATCATTTTGGGCTGAGGCGATTGTGTATGCTAGCCATCTCATGAATAGATCGATTGCGGTAGAAGGTAAAGCTCCATTAGAAATTTGGTCTAGGAAAGCTACTCAAGATCATGGTTTGCTGCGTGAATTTGAAAGTCCGACCTACTTCAATGCCAAGAATGGCAAGGTGAATCCGCGAGCAAAGAGGTTTGTGTTTTTGGGTGTCAAAAGGAATATGAATGGCTACAGGTTGTGGGACCCTGAAAATAAGAAGATCGTGTTGAGTAGGCATGTCACATTTGATGAGACTTCAGTGTTGAAGTCTACAGTCTCTCAGCAGGTAGAGAGGATGGAGAACAAGGAAGTATCGCAGCGGGTGAAGATTGATGCTACTCCACTATCTCCAGTTGGTTCGGCATCAGAGAAGACTTCACCGGATGTGATACCGGGTGGAGATCATGTAACCAGGGTTGATGCTGAACAGGTTGAAGACATTGTTGAGGATGTCGAGTTATTTGCAGCCATTGGAACCAAGATAAAACCACGCTCGTGGATAAAGAAGCATGAATCTCAAGCTTGTGATCACGACAAGCTCAAGTTGAAGGCCATTGTTCTCTATGATGGTCGTGAGGAGGTTCATATGACTTAGCCAGATAGGTTCGCTGTTGCAGATTCAGGTATAAGTGTTTTAGCTTGATGAAGCTCATTTGAATGAACTACAGTTGGCTTGACCCCTTGGGCAAGGTACGTAGGCAGCCGTAAAGGCACAGTCATTTGGTGATGCAACCCGTATGAAGCTGTTTGGGTTCTCGAGAAGCTGATTGGAACTTCACGTAGAGGTGAAGAGTTGTAACCGATTGGAGCTTCACGTAGAGGTGGAGAGACTTCACGTAGAGGTGAAGTGTTCTGGCTGGTTAGACTTCACGTAAAGGTGAAGAGTTGGACTTCACGTAGAGGTGAGGTGTTGTGATCTCGATGAACAGATTGATCTTCTGGTGAGAAGATGTTGAGCTTACATAAGGAGTGGTGTGCATCCAGTTGTTGAAGCCGATGATGGTGTTCAGTGTGCTCTACTCAGACTTGATTGGACCGTCAGCTGAAGACAGGTAGACTAGATAGAGCTAGTCAGTTGGAGAGTCAGTGTTGGCTCATGATAAGTTCTTCATGAGGTCGTGAAGTTGCGGAGTAGGAGCCACGTTCGGTGTTCGGCATGTATGAAAGTTCTCCTAAGTTGAAGTGTAGGGAAGGCATGTGTGGTGCATTCCAGTGAATAGCTGAGCTACATATTCCAAGCCGAGATCATGTGTCGATTTCGCCGGGATCGTGTGTCGATTTCGTCCGGAGCGCGCAAGCCGAGATCGTGTGTCGATTTCGCCGAGATCGTGTGTCGATTTCGCCAGGTGATAGACTGGAGTTCGTTAGAGATCGACTCAAATTTGAACAATCTTCACCGAGGTGGACAATTGTGAGAGAGAGGAGATAGAGGAGATAGAGGAGATGGAAGAAGGTAGCACAGAGATCGGACGACAAAGGAGCGAGAGACGGCGCATGGAGCAGGCCAGAGTTGCTCCCGGTCGACTGGTGGAGGAGGCCGGTTGACCGGCCCGGTCGACCAGCATGCACGGGCGTGCACAGGAAGGAGCGGTCAACTGGCCCCGGTCGACCGAGTGAAGTAGCTCTGCTCTTGGGTAGGCGCGGTCGACCGGGCCGGTCGACCGTGGCATGGGTCGGTCGACCGGCCGGTCGACCGACAGGCGCGGCTGGACTTTCCTTTTAGGATTCGAATTTTTTCTGGATGGGATTGAATCCAATCTGGGTTTCCATAAATTCAGGGACTTTGTGGCTATAAATAGAGGCTAGAGGCCTCATGTATTGTATCCCCAAGAAATATCTCCAAGAATTCTTCAAGTTCTCTCTTGTAATAGTTGTATTGATTGTTGAATTAATAAGATCTCTCTCCCCCTTGCCCCGGGGACGTAGGCACGTTTCCAAACCTTATTAAATTTGTGCGTTGATTACTTTTCTCTATGGGTTGCTGTTCCTGCTGAGTTGGTTGTTTCTCCGACTGCATCGAGTCTCCGTCAGTTGTGTGGATTCCTCAAGGTGGTGGTTGTTGTGTCTCTTCTTCCGCAAACTGCTGCGCATAACGAGTGGTGTTGGGGGCACAACATTATCAGATTTGGATTCTCTAGTGGATCTCAAAGTTTTAGTGTGTTTGAATCCGTATGTAAATCCTGCAAATTTATATTTCTTCATTAAGGATGCGAGCTCTTTCTTTTTGTGGAAGACGTAATCTGACACAAAGATGACCTCTGGGGATTCGGTTCATGCGTGTGAGCCACACACACATACAATAAGAGGGTCAATCTCGCGTAGACACGTGAATTGAAACTCTTATAATCTCTTATAATATGTGTGTGAGGCCCACACACATAACATATTATAAGAGGATCAATACACGTGTCAGTGCATGATTAGTTTTCTTATTGTATGTGTGTGTCTCACACACATAAACCGAACCCGGCTTCTGGTTATCCCCACATGAGCACATTCCCTACCCTCATAGTTGTAGATGCAAGTAAAAGTATTTATAAAATAACAAAAGTGGAGCAAAGCGCCTGTAGCTCAGTGGATAGAGCGTCTGTTTCCTAAGCAGAAAGTCGTAGGTTCGACCCCTACCTGGCGCGTTTCCTTTTTATTATTTTTTTTTCCCCCTTTCATTTAAAAATCCATCTCATGAAAATATAACGTAATATTTGTTCTCTTTATCCAGAAAATAAATAAAAGATAGGTTAAAAATAAATATAATTTGTTGGTGACCAATCACCCAGCATGACACAAGGAGTTGGCACTCAAGAGTACATTGTTCGTGAATAGAAACAATGTAGACACACAACAAAAAGAAAAAGTAATAGTAATATAAAATATATCTATGCTTAGATTAGGAGTACAAGAATCGGGTTGGATAATGAGAGCCACTATATATTCAAAATCATATTATATCTTTTCTAGGTAACACTATGTGACACAATTTTCATGAATAAAAAACGACCTAATTACACGTCCCGAAAGTTTATCCAGTAGATCCAATGGCCTCCGACGTCGGTAGTAATTATACCGTACAACTTGTTTCCATGGGGATTGATTATTGGATAGAAGCTTCCACCACCATTTTGATAAGAGGGAGATATTGAAGCCTCGCAGCCTACGGACCCAAGTCCACCAGTATGACATGGAGAGGAAATAACTTCCCAACTAACGAAGCATTGTCCGCCGGTGATTCTACTATCTCCTTTCCAAAGGAATGCACGTCACACAGTCGGTCTATGTGGTCAATCACCCATTGTGGAAGGTAAAAAAAAACGACATTGAGGACAGAGTTGACCAAAATAAGCCTACCTCAGCGGAGATAAGGTATTGCCCTTCTAGGATGCTAATCTCCTTTTAAATCTATCAATTAGTTGTTGCCAGTCAGCTTTAGATAAAGTGGTCGGTTTGAGGAGAGTCCGAGGTAAGTGAATGGAAAGCTCCCCAATCGACAATGAAGTAGGCCAGATACTCGAGACAGATCCAAATCCAAACACGAGGAGATGATAATGTTCTTGACGGATTCCATTGAAGTTTAATCTATAAAGAAAAGGCAAGCTCAAGGACTGAATAACCCAACTAGAAATTAGTAGTTCACACATTGGAAAAATTTTTAAAAATAACATGCATGTAATCATAGTTTCTGGTGATTGTCAAATGTTATTATTTGGGATTAATGTCCCAAGGGGCTAAAATGTTGCCTCCCAGGACAACCTATGCCACCTACATTAACAATCTCTATAATGTATCCTCAAAATCACAACTTATCAATAAATCAGAATAAAACATTCATTAAGCTAAGAGGAAAATTTCAAGAGGCTCGGCTAAGAAGAAAATAATCAGTGAAGATTATAACAAAGACAAGTCTCAACGTCCACAAAACATAAATCAGAATCAGTTCTACCCAAAAAAAAAAAAATAACCCTAGGTCTGATCTCTAAAACAAACCAAATTACAGTGTTAGTTGCTACTGCAATGGCCACAAGGCCTTCCTTCAACCAGCAGCTTCCCCCAGTATATTAAACAGAGATCATTCAGAAGCGCACAAAAGAACCACACTACTACCGAACCAGGCTGAAGCAGAAGCTTACATTTCGACTCTCAGTTTCGCTCCTCAGCTTCTGCTGCTTCTCTCTCCTCTGCAGCGGCAGCCATTAGCTCATCAAACTTGTCTGACTTTCCGAGCAAAATCTCAATCTGGGCACGAAATAAGAGGCTCAAATTAGTAAAAGAGAATACAATTGTGGTGACATTAACATGCAAGTACTTCTCATACAGACGTATCAACCTATCTATCACTAACCTTAGCTTTCTGGATGGGTCGCCCTCTTGATTCATCCTTCATGTCAACAGTGGACGTTGTGATTTCTGACAAAAGGATTAACTTGGTAAGAACAGGTCCTTGAATATGAACAAGCAGGGAAGCACTTTATTAACTTGAAAGGAAAGTGAATAGTATCTCACTCTTTTCAACAGCAAGCCCATTGTTCTTCAGTATCTCGGCAATGGTCACGACTGTTGCAATGGCTGAAAAAAAACACATATATCAGGGATGAGAAAATCAACTGTAATGCATGTGTAATTACTTTCATTTTCTAAGAACTGTATCATAAGTCAACTTTTACAGGATATTCAAAATTTTCAATGCAATCTTTCCATAAACAAAAAGAATATCAAATCCATTCGACCTGATATACCTCACCCCCACTATATTCCCAAACATATATAAAGTCTGGAATCCAATTGTAAATGTTACAAAACTAGTATTCACGAACAACAAATATACAACCCTAATGGGTGACATACACTTTACCCTAAAAGTCCTAGTATAAAATGAACCCAGAGGTCACTTGCTGCAAATTACTAAATTGAACACTCTCTCCCCCATGATGCACGTGAAAGCATATACTATGACTCCAACTTACTAAACCAATAGCTGGATGTGGAGAATGAATGTGGATATTGATATAAATGCCAGAAATAATTGTTTCTCTCCTTAAACACTCACTTCTGATAAAATCATTAGCAAGTGGGAACGAACAAAAAGATCTCAACTCTCCCATCTCAAAAAACAACAATTTTGCAGAACAAAAAGAATATAATCACAAACAAATTACATTATCGAGACGCGACAGAAAAGAATCACCACATACAAGTGACAGACAATACTACCGCAAGATTTTGGGAAGGACAAGCTCACGCACGTTCTCTGAGGTTAAGAAGCTTTAAGCAAAATTTTGCCTTTCCATAAACAACTTCAAACTAGGACTACACAAGCAGCTACATTAACTGTGTATATAAAGTGAGTAGAATAAACTGTCATGTGCTGGCAAAAGACTGACCATCAGAACGAAAGCCCTGCATATGGGAAGCCATCATGCAATTGGTTCCAGAAAGAATTGGTCACAATATATAACTTCTGAATGTGCATGTCGAACCACTGTAGGAGATGATTCACGGACACCGCAACGATGAAATAGACACGACACGCGGACATGTGGGAAATTCTTAAAATACACACATGTGTCCGACACGCGTGTTGGACACGTTTCGGACACGACACAACTCCATGATAGAAGTGTCTGTGCTACATAGGATTCCTGTTGAAACTTTAAAGATGTCTAGTTGTCTACCCTACATTTAGACATCTCCCTACCAGATCAAGCGAGAGGTAAACTGACCATCGGTGCTTGCAAAAGATTGAGGCTTTTGCATGAACAAAAGGAATTCTCCTGGACCTTGGACAAATAAAGAAGGAGCTAAGAGATTGGACTGGTCGAAGAATTATTTTAGACACTTGGCCCTGATAACTATTAGGGCTTCCACTAATCACATTCCTAAGTGGTTTATCATGCACAATGCACATAAGAAAGAAACCTTCAGAGTCCCTCAGAATGGATTCAAGTACAGGAGTCGAGACATCCATGCATGTACATATTACTTATTCCATCCTAGTCTTCCTCTTCCTCATAGACTAACAAAAGAATCAGGTATAACTGCAATTGCTTTCAGTCAAGAAAACAATTGAAACAATATATTGTGCAACAAAAAGTACATATGTATTCTATTGAAACACTGTCCTTTCAGAAGGATCAGAAGGTATTCTTTTATCCTCCTAATCTTTAATGGAGTTCCAACTCAAAAGAAGATGCTATTTGTGATTGAATGAATTACAGCCATGTATGACAGCAGGAGACTTGTCAGCACAAGCTACTACATGAAATCAAATAAGGAAATCTGAAGATCCATTCTAATACTCGTCCTACAATCTTATGATGCCGTTTTCACATGTTTCTGAGGTGTTTAGATCGATCACACTAAAATAGTAAATTACTCAAAGGATCATGTTTTTGTATGTTTAAACAGCACAGAGCACACCGATTCAACTTGTAGCCTTTTGAAATTTTTTAATGTCAAGATGGCCTGAACATGTCTTCAAATGCGACATAGCTCCTAGGTGTCTCATAAGTGTTGTGCAAGTGGGTGTCCAATACATGTTAGAATCTTAGATACAGACCTTTGAAGCATCCATGCTTCATAGGTTCTAATCAAGGCCTGGAAAGCATATAAAACATTGGGTGATAGGCTTGGGTAGTGTTTTCAGGGGGGGCAATGTCAACCAAATACTAAGTTAGTGGGTTAGGAGCTCCTTAAATAGGAGTTCCTTACAGATGCTAGGGAATTTGATGGGGACATCTCTCCAGGATTGTGATTCTACACCACGAGACGTCGTCGCACCCTTTCATTATGGTTCGTTTAGGGCTTGACGACTCAAGCTATGTTGAACCGGTTATCTTAGTTATTTACTCTTAATTGTAATTTTGCTATTTATTTCTGTTAGTTTATTTTAGTCTCATATCGGTTGTGATGGGATCTCTCTGTTAATGTAGGCCTATTTAAAGCCAAGACTAGTATTGAATTTCTCAATTTTGAATGAATTGAAATTGCATTGAAAAGCTTTGTAGCCAGTGTGCTTGAGTGAGAAATCCTAGAGAGAGATTCTTAATTGTGTTGGTCCCCATCAATTTGGTATCAGAACTAAATTCCTAATTTTCTCTACCAAAATCTCAAGGCTACAATTTCTCTACCAAAAATAGTATCAGTCGAAAATCACCAAAATTGGCACGCAGCACTGCTTGCCTCCTTCCAGCTGCCAACTCTATCATCATCGTCTTCTGTCGCCATCTTCCAACTTTATCGTCATTCACCACAACCACCACCATCTTAATGCAAACCTGATGAACGAATATCAGCTCCACAGCCACCACCATGGCCTGATTAAAAGTCAGGGAGATCTGCACTCGACAGAGTCGAATTTTTCCCAACTCTGGGGAAATGACGGAGACATATATGGCTTAGTTTGTTTTACTTGGCCATGTAGTTGGTTTATTTTATCTGAGTTTGTTTTAGCTAGCTATGTAATTCAGTTATTTTATCTTAATTTGTTTTATTTGGTTATGTAGTTGATTTATCTTATCTTATTTTTAGTCCCACATTGATTGTGGTAGGAATTCTGATGTGATGTAAGCCTATAAAAGGCAAAGACTGCTTTGGAGATTCTCAGCTGATGATTAATGAAAAATGTTGAATTAAGCTTTTGTGTAGCCAGTGTGTTTTTGTGTGAGCTGCCCTAAGCAGAGTCCCAATAATTTTTCTTGGGTTACAAATTCTAAGTTGAAATTTCTTAGTGTTCGTTTCCAATCATCTCCTTCTTTTTGTTCATCCCCCATCAGAATTTCTAAAATGTTTAAAACCATTGAAACATTTCCTTTGATAATCAACCAGATATTTAACTTACTCGCCATCGAAGGCTTATAATCTATGATATGTAGACATGAATACGAGTATCATACTCCAGACACAGACTTTGGACATGACAATTCTCCAAAACCCAAACATGAAGATACGGCGCTATACATGTATATTTGACTCATATATATATATATATATATATATATATATATATATATATATATATATATATATATATATATATATATATATATACACACACACACACACACACACACACATTCAGTTTATGTGAAAGAGCGTAATCTTAATGAATTAATCTATAGAACAATTAGCTTTGGTCAACAGGAGGCATAGCATACTTCATCTTACACATATAGCCGAAGTGAATAATGGTTCTAAGTATCTTGTTCGGAAGTGTTTTGAATGGGAAGTGCCCTAAATATAATAATAGCTTAAAATTTGAAGGGTAAACTAATGGATAAGTCTAATGTATAAAAGATCCTTAAATCCAGTCACCATGGTACAAGAAAGGCCATGTATAGCCTAAGCTCTTTCACTCGGGTGTTTTTTGAATAAGAAGTGTCCTACATATAATAGCTTATAATTTGAAGATTGAACTAATGGATATGTCTAAAGTACAACAGATCTTTAAACCCATTCACCAGGGTACAAGAAAGGTCATGCATAGCCTGAGCTCTTTCACTAATAAATCTAGCAATTAGACTGCTCTTAGAACTCCTACCATTACATCTAATATATTTTTACTGAAGAATCATAGTAAGAAGAAAGTCATGTATTTCTACGTTTTCCTAATATAGTTGAACTCTTAAAATTTTTTAATAGTGGAATTTATCTATACTTCATGATGACTATGGTGATTATTGAATATTTGCTCAAGTTACAACTTGTTGCATTATAACATATTATACATACACATGAGTCGTTCAGCGAGGACACATCTATAACCACCGCATAGCTTTATTTTCTGCATTTTGACAACATTATTGCTTCTGGTCTTGAACTAAAGCGGGAATCACTTGCAAATCTTATTATTTTTGCGAATGAAGTAGCATTTGTCGTAACTATAACACAATGAATGCCATATACTTTCATCTTTAGAAGATACCATACTGAAAAAATAATTATGATTATGTTTGGATGTATCATTTGCCTATTATAAGAATAAATGTACCAAAATCAAAAACACAATAGGAAACAGTAGCTGATGCAGGAAATCCAGTGACAAAGTAACATCCTATTCTCCCTCCCCAGCATAGTATGAAGTTTGTTGAGAACAAATGATTCATGCAATAGGCAGTTCCAAACTTCAGGAACACAAATTGTAGTAAATTTCTGAAAAACAGTAACAAATGATTTAGAACGTAACTTGGATGTTAAAAAAAACTAAAGGTGGAAAGAATTGTACGTTATATCAATTGCCCACAACAACAAAAAGGGATAATTTTTGCTTTGTTTCTTAAGGGAGAAAGTGGGATTAACAACAAGTAGCAAAAAGCACTAATATTGTGTTATGGTCTACAGGCTTCCTGAACAAGTAAAGAAAATATCACAAAATAATTCAATAAGCTCTACCATTAGTAATGACTAATGAGATGTTCATAAATCAAAATGATTCACAAACTCATTCATTCAGAAGCATGGGAATAACTACAGAAATCTTCAACATCTAACATATATCTTGAGTTAGCTTGAAATATTGATCCTCCTTCAACATATCTCCTAACACTAGAAAAGAAGCTACTTGCCACCAAACAATCTAGAACTATAATACGTGCACCTATAAATGATTTAAGAAACAAAAAATAAATCATTTTAAGCAGATGGTCACTGAAGCAATGGGGAACAAAGACAAATGACCAACAACAAAGAGTAGGGTTGAATAAGCAAAAACCATGATAACTTAGAAATTAAAATTTATGCTCAGAGACCTATAGGAAAAGATATGGAAGGTGGATCAACACAGAAGAAGAGATATCCATATGCTGACTGCGGTCAACTACTACTTTGTCCTAAATCATAGAGAAAGGTGGGGAATGTTACCGAAAAAAAACAGGGATATGACACCCTGGGCTCATGATTTATCAAAAAACAACTATACATTTGTTTCTTTCATTGCATAAGCTCCATAAATGCACCAGTGAAGTAAAATAACAATCCAGGCAAAGGTTTTAAAATTACAAGAAAATAGGTCCATTAACGAATTGACTAGTTTCAAGTTTTCAACCAAAAAAGGGGTTGTTTTGTCCATGCAATGAAAGGTGCATTAACAAAGTGATTAATTTCAACTTTCAACAAAAAAAAAGGTCCACACAACAAAAATCACAGGTAATTATTTTTGAGAAAAAATGAAAGGAATTTACTAGCTTGAATTTCAAGTTTTTGAGAAAAAAATGAAAGTGATTAATTTCATGTTTCAACAAAAAAAGGTCCACACAACAAAAATCACAGGAAATTATTGCTACATTTTTTACTCGCTTGAATCTCTAATAAAGCAAATGTTTCAGGGCAGCAATTTGAAAGGACTTTGAGCAAGAACCCCCATATATGTACTTAAAAGGAATAACAAAACATTAATTCTATAGACTGTGTGTACATAAAGAGCACATTTTACTGGCTCTTGGCATGACTGAGTATGGGTTTCCATCAAAATAACACGTGTGGTTTTAGGCTTTTAGCTTGATCCCGAAATAGTTCATAAATATAGCATTTTGATGATGTTGAACATTTTGTTAGTTCGGTTAGCAATTTCATAATTCACAATTATCTCCTCTGATCACATGAGTAGCTCCTATTTTGAGTCCATATCTTCTGTAACCACAAAATCAGGAAGATTCAATTTTTTTTCCTTAATCATGAACTTCCAAAAGAACCTAACCGTTGCTATAGAAACATCTAATAACACCTTAATGCACACTTATCTGAAGAATGTAATGTTCATAAACATCTGAACTTACACGTGAAATGTGTAAGCTGTGCAGATCACTAGAAGAAAAAAAAAAGTGAACTTTTTCAAGCGGCATCACAAGTTGTGCTAGAATCACTAATAAACTAGATAATTCACCTAAAAATATAATTCACCTAAAAGTAAAGTTTTGGAAACAATACCCTTAACAATGCATAGCAAGGTTACAACTAATTTAAAGAAAAACACTGAAAAAGAAAACATTGAGGTGGGAGAGAAATGAGAGATAGATACCCATTCCAAGCGCGGAAAGCTCGACCTCGTTGTGCTGCTGCATGTACCTCTGCAAACAAAACTCTAGAAACACTCAACAACAGAAACCAAAGGAAGAAATGCCCAAAAATTACGGGTTTTCGAAAGACCTTGGCGAGATTAACGTAGAAAAAGAGGGGCTTCTTGGTGTTGGAGACCTGGATCCTGTTCTTCTTGTGAGAATCGCTGACGTTGAGGTTCCCAACTGCGTCCGTGATCTCCTCCATTGCGAGAGCTCTAGAGAAGAGACGAAGAAGACGGAATAAAACAAAAACCCTAACCCTAAAAGCTCAGAAGAGAGACAAAATAAATAAATAAAATAGATAGAAAGAGTGCAAACAAAGAGAAGCAGACTGCGTGCTGCCTCAATTATGGCCGTTTATTGAAACAAGATGATGCGTTTTCAACCGTCCTTTTATGTTGCGGCGCGCCCAGCTGAAATTCGGTTTGGGCTTTCCGGGGTGTTTGGTTTGAAGGAAGTGGGCGGAAGTAAGGAAATGGGAAAGTATAATTGATCACTTCCCTATCTATCCAAACACTGGAAAAGAAAAATAAGAAAACCCTTTTTCCTTTTCTATTTTCTCTTTTACACAACCATTTCCTCACTTCCAGAATGCTACAATTAATTTTGTGGTCGTGTAAATCTCATTTGTAATATGTTGTAACGCAAAACAGTTAATTTTTTTTATCATGTAAATTTCACTTACATTCTAATTACAGTCCATTTTTTATTTTTCTTAATTAATTTTTATTTTAATATTATTTTGCGGTCAACTTTGTGGTCAACTTTTCCACTTCCACTTCCACATTACCATCCAAACACCAGAAAAGACATAATATTTTCCAAACTACACTTCCCAACAACATCCAAACACCAGAAAACTTACTAACCAATTCTCAAATTCCAAAGGGGAACTATTATCACTTCCTCACTTCCACCCTTAACCAAACAGGCCAGCCTGAATTCAATTTTATGAACAGAAATTATTAGAAAAAGAAAAGTATGGTTTACAAATATTAAATAAGTAATAATATAATTTAAAAGTTTGCACATTTTATAAAGATTATATATTTCACTCATTTTTCCCCTCATTCAGGCAGCCAACAAATAACAAGAAATAGAAATTACAAATGAACAATAATCTGAGGGTTAAAATTTATACCTATGTGAGCTGGGAGAAGGGTAAATATACGACAATATGATTAGAGCCCAAAAGATGATGCATCTGCAAAATGTCCAAAAGGACAAAGGTCGTTTATGCTAAAGGTAAGGTGAAGAATATGCATGACAAAAAATCATTTAGTAAAATTTATCCAATACAAATTTCTATCCCTCATTCTTGGCACCAGAGGAAGAGGTTATCAAAAACTGGATCGAATTTATAGTTTAAAAAGAAGAAAAAAAGAATCACCATAAGATATGAAAGCCACAGAAGAGAATGTGAAATAGAAACAACACTAAGACAACATAATAAACATGTTACTGGATATAACAAGCTTCATACGTCCAACAGTCATTACTATCACTCTATGGCTACAACAAAATCAAGCTACCCTGGAAGCAAGATCGCCATCGCGTGCTTGATAAACCAATTTACTGCCCGCCAGTACTAGAAAAGCTGACTAGATCCATCACCGTAGAATACAAGACTTCCAAAGACAAATGCCCTAAAAAGATTTTGTAATCAGATCCACAATTTTCTGCTGATAACTGCGCCTCATCCGGAGAACCATGGTCCACCACAAGCCACCATGAAATGCACCCTTGGACGTCATGTGGGTCGAGGTGTGCGACTAGGCCAAGGGTCTCGCCCTGGTCCAGACTAAACTTTAAGCACAGAAAATCCTGACTCGCCTCCATACCACCTACCAAAGCCTCTTCATGAAGCCAAAGGATAACCTGGCTTGCAACCTGTTTGGAAAAAGAGCGTTAGAATGAAAAGCAAACATGAGATTATTTAGGAAAGGAGCAGATTCCATTATCGATTCGACAGCTAACAAGAAAGAATGGAAGTGTTCTTTTTTTTCCCCCTTCTTCTTATAGTTTGTTGTCCAACAGTTGTTTTGTTGTTGTGTGCGTGGGGAATGAGCAGGCAACATAAAGTCATGACTATTTCTATATATGCTTGCTAATACTATCAAAGTTCAAAAGATAAAGTCCGAATTCTTCATTTACAGAATTCTGATAAATCATGTTGCTCTTATACAACTATACAAGGACTCAAAAGGTTTTCAGACTGAACAGTATTGAGTATTGATGGAATCAGATTAAGCCTGTGGAATTTTAATAACTATGGGGATAATTTGTTGAGTTTACTTGATGAGGACATCTCGTCTTTGAGCAAGTCCACATAAGGAGAAGGTGCATTGCATTTTTAGCTCTAGTTTATTCTAGTTATTTTGGTTTTAATTTATTTTGTTTGAATTTAGTTGTGTTTTCTTTTATTTGAAAGTTTAGTATGACATCGATTATATTCTTAAACTAGACTTTTGTAAAGCCTATAAATAGACCTCAAGATTTCTCGTATTGGTATTGAAAGATTGAAAATTTTCAGTTAAAATTATGCAGATTGTGAGCCTGATTGTGTACAAGGGGTGTGAAGCCCAAAACCTATCCAAATTTCTATCTCCTTTTCTTAAACCCTAGTTTCTTCTCTTCTTTTTCTCAAAAGCCTAATTCTCTTTTTTTTTGGATTGAACGTGATTGTGATTCATCCCATATTACATCAATTTTAGTATCAAAGCCCTAGATTTTTAATCCCCTTCAATTTTTATATCCCCTCCCACCTCTGCCTCTCCCTCTCCTTCCTCAAAACCCCATATCAAAACCTAGACTGTCCTTAAAAAAACTTACTGTTCTTAAAAAAACTTTCAAAACCCTAGATCTAAACCTTCCCCTTCTTTTTCTACCCTAGAATGTTCTTTTTCTTCCCAAAAGAAAAAAGCAGCATTGTTCATCTCTCTCTCTCTCTCTCTCTCTCTCTCTCTCTCTCTCTCTCTCTCTCTCTCACATAACCGATACCCAAAAGACCTAACCTGAGATTCACATCCGCCGCCAACTCCTCTCCCTCGCCACCTTCTCGCTCTTCCCTTTCCCACCCCAGCTCCTCTCTCCTGCCAACTTCATCGACACCAACAGATGACGAATCAACCTCGCCGACACTAACACACCTCGTCCAAGTCATTCGCGTACTCGCCACCTTCTTATCCTCTTTTCGACCTCGTCTAGATCCGTCGACAACACCGTCGAGTCGACGAATCAACCTCGCCAACGATGAATCAGAATTCACCAAAGACATCTGCGTATTCGCCACCTTCTTCTCCTCTCTTTGACCTCAACCAGATCTCATCGCCGACACCCTCGTCGACAGCGTCCGCAACAGTGCCACCGACACCCCGTCGTCATTGCCATCAACTCCTCGTCGTCGCCCCCACAGACCATGAGATCGCGCAGATCTCATCACCACGATCTCATCAGCACTTTCACCGTCGGCGTCTATGCCGATCTGATCTCACTGCCGCCGCCAGTCGCCGACGTCACCAGATTGTCAGAATCAACAGGGGAGCAAACAGCTCAGATCTGAGCTGTTTTCAAGTCTTGAGCCGATATTAGCTCCGTCGAGCCAAATACGATAGCAGCAGCTCAATTGAGCCGACCTTTAGCCGGCTCAAGAATGCTGATTTCATCGACTCGACGAGCCGATCTCGAGTTGACCCGAGCCGACCAAGTTGACTCACTTCTGACTCGGCTTTGACTCAATACTGACTCGGACCCAGCTCGACAGATTTAGCTCAGAAGCCATTTTAAGCCCGTTTCAAGTCCGATTCAAGCCGTTTTCAAGGCGTTGGACTCGCAAAAGGCAAAGCTATGCAACCAGCGACTATTAGTTCACTCTGGATTCGGGTTCACGTTTAATCTTTGAATTTTTTTTATTTCGTTATTTCTTTCTCTTAATTAAGATAGCTAGTTCCTAAATCTGTCGCAAAATAGAACTACTGACTGCTGCCCACAAAAGTGAGATTGTATGATCAGACCTTAAGTGAAAATCAAAATCGATATTAGTTGTGCTACTTAATTCGATTGAATCAGTGATCACTTGAGTAATTTGAAAACTTATTGTATTAGCACGTGTAATTTAATCACATTCCTGATATTACATTGTCTTAATCACGTGTTAATCAATAAGGCTTCAAATTCGATATTATTCATCATTAATTTGATCTCTGATTCCTCTTGCACTAGCATACATTTCAACCTTGGGTTAGTTTACACTTTGCACTAGCATTTATCATTTATTTGCATAAAAAAAGAATAATAAAATAAAAATTATCATTTAGGATTAGTTGAAAATTGCATGCCAACTAGAAGTAGGAAAACTTTTCAATAGGAGAAATTTTTGCACCCATGAACTCTAACATTAAGGATACATTTGACGCAATCCTTACTAGGATGGACTGGATGGACCAGATGGACCAACGACTGCAAGAGTATAGAGATCAGGATGACGCCAACTGCAGGAAATTAGCCACACGACTTGATAAGCTAGAAACAAACCGAAAGAGACCCTAGACCGTTTTAAAGGAGAACGAGTCCCAAGCTAATAATAGGTCATCCCGGCGTAAACAAGCTCAACCCTACTACACTGAGGACATGGATGCCCAATACGTCAAGAGTGTAAAAGTAGATGCTCCCTCTTTCGACGAATGTTTAGACCCTCAGGCAAGCTTTTATAGATTGGACATTAGCTATAGATCGCTACTTTCATTGGAACGATATGTTGGAGTCTAGAAAAGTCTGATTTGTGATTATGAACCTAACTGGACAAGCCGAGCAGTATTTGAAGACCCTTGAAAGGATGATGCAATTTAGAAGGGATGATCCAGTGAGACTTGAGATGACATGAAAGAGAAACTTAGGCTGAATTACATTGCACCTTCCTTCTGTCAATAATTATTGGACAAATGGAATAGGTTAACTTAAGAAAACAAGTAGGTCACCAATTACATCACAATGTTTGATAAATATTTGAATCAGTGCAGTGCCATCAAGTTACAGTCTCTCGAACAGACCCTATCTAGGTTTAGGTCAGGTCTTAGGGACGACCATAGCTCAGAGCTCATAGCTCGAGGCATCACGACTTTAAAACAGACATATCAGCTGATTATCAATCTAGATGAGTCTAGAGGATTCTTTTACCAAACTAATTTTAGAGATAGTTCTAAAACAACTGATAGCAAACCCAGCTATAACCAATCCTTCCCAACCAAGAGCAAACCAGCCTCCAGTTCAAGTGTCAAACCAATGGGTCCGCCTAGTATAAACCTGATACCCTTTGAGAAGAAAGCTACTAGTGAACCAATGAAGATCAACCCACGTAGGTCAACCCACATACCCAGTGTTATAGATGTCAGGAAGATGAACACTTTGCAAACCCGTGCTCGAGTCAAACTAAGACCCTTTTAATAGAAGTTCTCATAGAAGAAGATGAAGAAAAAGAAGATGGTTTAGAAGTGGTTGTGCACCAATAGGACGACTTGGATGCCTCTGTTGAAGATCGTGAATGCATTGGCTGCATTAGGACTTTAGCATCAACTGACTTAACTCCTAATTATGACAGAGCTCATTCAGGAGTAGTTAGGTGTGTTGAGGGAAAACAAGATGGGAAAAGATCAAAGAGCACAGATCAATCACACAATCAAAAACACCAAAAATTTACATGAAAACCCCAAATTGAGAAACACCACGGAGCCGCACACAAATTCAATACTATCAGAGATATTACAAGAGAAGAAGAGAAAACCTCACAGCCGCTATGTTTTTTTAATATCATACACTTGCCTCTCAAATTATAACCTTAATGACGACACATCTTTTATAGAGAAAACTAAGGTTACAAGTTGTGAATTTCCCAAACTGTCCTTGACATGTGACTCGAGTTTCACAAGTCACGAAGCTTTCAGGCTGGACAGCTTTGCCGTTGTGCAAATTCGAGACGCTTCTCTGCACTGCAGCTTCGGAGTGCTCCTCCGGAGTGATGCCAACTGCTACTCCAGAGTGAAACTCCAACCTTCCCCATAACATGAAACTTCAAACTCGCCCAACCTCTTTCCGAGAGTGATTTGCCTTCACTTCAGGATCCTCAAGAGACTTCACGAAGTAGTTTAGCTTTCGAGGGCGGACCACGCCCCACTTTCAACCCCCACGTCGACCTCACCGCGTAGATCAACCCGCATAATACTCCGCGTAGGGCGACAATCTGTCAAGGCAATAATTAAGCTCCATAACTCTAGCAAGGTGTACATTAGCACAGCCCGAACAAGTCAATGATTAGAGAAGAATTACAACCTTCCACACATTCACCAAAATTAGAGATAAAACCTGTAAGGTGATTGTGAACAGTGAAAGTAATATCAATGCAATATAATCCAAGGTGACTGAAAGGTTGGGATTAAAAGCAGTACCCCCATCCACACTCGTACAAGGTGTCATAGATTAACCCCACAGTCTTAGAAGAAAAATAATGATGTCTTGTCCCAATCGACTTTAATCTTTAAAAGGACAATATCTGGTGTGATGTAGTTATTATAGATGTGGGTCAAATTATTCTGGGTAGATAATGGTTATTCGACAAAGATGTCACCATTCACAGTCGATCTAACATGTGTCAATTTTTACACAAGGACAAGAAGATTAAGTTACTACCCTGCCTGAGCAAATATCTACCGCACTCAACAAAACTAAAGGAACTAACCTAATCAGTGCAAAGATCCTTGATCAAAAGCTGACGAAAGGAGATCCTTCTTTCCCTTCCTTGGCTCTGTTGCCGACTCCACCTGCCCTATTACCAATTGCTACCGCTCTCTCCTTTTCTCCTACTGGCTTTGCCTGCTCGAGCCACCACCCCTTTCCTCCTCCACTAGCGACACCACACCATTTTAGGGTGTTAGACTCCGCATTTGCATTCACATCTCACACACGTGCATTACATGAAAAAATTAGAGAGAATAATAAAAAATAATGTTAATTATAAAGCTTCTACTAATTTACATCGTAGGTTAGGAACATTTAATGTTGGTGATTATGTGATGCTCCACCTGAGACCTGAACGGTTTCCTCTGGAAACCGTGAAAAAATTACACACGTGAAGCGCAGGACCTTTTCAAATTCTCAAGAGGATCAATTCAAATGATTACGTGGTGGACCTCCCACCAGACTTTGGCATTAATTGCACTTTTAATGTCGAGAATTTGGCTCTATATAGAGGTACTCTTGATACCCAGTCTAATCCACTCATGGATGAGTCCTCATCAAGAGTACCTCTATATAGAGCCAAATCCACCAATCCCTTCCTTCTGAGAGCTCTCAATTGCCTCTACTTCCTCGTAAATTATCTCATGCAGCAAAAAATATAGATTTTATTTTGGATGATCAAATTATCTCTACTAGAGATGGAGGAACATGACGCTATCTGGTTAGTGGAGAGGAAGACTTGAATCAAAAAAATTTTAAATTACTGAGGAGGATCTCCGACGGCTTGGCCCTAACCTGCTTGAGCATTATCACAACCAAACATCAGCTTTCCAGCCCACACCGACAGGGTCGAGTTTTTCCTACATCGAGGGAAATGATGAGGACATCACGCCTTTGATCAAGTCCACATTAGAAGGTGTATTATATTTTTAGTTCTAGTTTATTCTAGTTATTTTGATTTTAGTTTATTTTGTTTGAATTTAGTTGTGTTTTCTTTTATCTGAAAGTTTAGTACCACATCGGTTATATTCTGGAACTGAACTTTTGTAAAGCCTATAAATAGGCCTCTAGACTTCTCTTATTAGTATTGAAGGATTGAAATTAAAAATTTCAATTAAAATTCTTCAGATTGTGATCTTGAGTTTTGTGTAAGGGGTGTGAAGCTCGATTGTGTGCAAGGGGTGCGAAATCCAAAATCTATCCAAATTCCTATCTCATTTTCTTAAACCCTACTTTCCTCTTTTCGTTTTCTTAAAACTCTAGTTCTCCCTTTTCTTTGGATTGAAGGTGATTGTGATCCATCCCATACTACATCATTAATAGTTGGAAGAAGTTGTACCAAAAACAGGCCATTGAAGGGGGGATTTTGTAACTAACCCTCTATTTTTTTTCCCCAATAATTGTCCCAATGTTACCAGGACACTCCATTCTTACAAAATTTTGTCACATGAGACATACACGACATGACACTTGGACACCCATGTCCCATGAGTCATGAGTCTGACATGGTTCATGTAGAAAGGGATGTATGTATTTAGAAAACAAACAGAAAGGCTCCGAAAGAATATCGAAAGGATCCATAAGAGAATAATAGAAACAAAAAGGACTAAAAAGTGCTATGATTTTACTTTTTAACTCCCAATCATCTAAAGCCTTTCATACTTTTCTTCTACTGCGCCATGATAATTTAACAAGTAGTCTTAAAAAGAGATCTTATTTTATAGAACTTGCCATGTCAAACACTTTTAGGACATTTAGACACTTGACACCTGTGTACCATATCCACATAACACTGATTTGCACAAATCTTTATATCCCCACTTCTCATAGTTAGGTATCCAGGTCTTTACATTCATCACACATTTCTTAGTTGTTACAATTTCTTTTATAAAAATAGTCAATCCATCTTCCTACGAGCACCTTAAACTATGATCATATAACTCTTAAATCAGAGCACTTCCTTTGTTGCAAATAAGCAAATGGCTATAAAAGATTTCTCCACAACCTCGATTAATGATAACTCTAGTTTCCTGGTTTAAAGTCTCTTGTATTGTTGCCACAAAATTTCTTTATTCTATTTTCTTGTATTGCCATCATCCATCTCAACATTTTTTCCAGCTAATTAGTTCTGAACAAGTACGTTCTCCCCCATAAAATATGGTTATCAACCCGAAGACTTCTTCACTTCAACCACCCCACATAACTTTCATCGGACACCTTCATAATAAATGGTTAATCCTAAGCAAAGGAAAGCATCACCCTTAGGTAATCCTTCTCACCAATGTCAATCGCGTCCTTGTTTCTCCTCTGCATTTCGTTTTCCCTCTTTGTTTATGTGCTATAGGGGATTTTGTTTTATTTGTTTGTACTTGTTATTTTATCATTATTTACAGATATAATAGTTGTTAATTTAACAGTGGGCACGTCCTTTAACAGTGGGCATGTCCTTTAATAGAGGTGAGCTGAGAAATGGCTCATGCAGTTGATTAGGAACTGGGATGAAGGCTTTATGTTTTCTTTTTTTTCTCTTCTTCTCTTTAGTTGGTTGGTTGGTATTGGTTCTCTCTCTCTCTCTCTCTCTCTCTCTCTCTCTCTCTCTCTCTCTCTCTCTCTCCCCCCTCCCCCCTCCCTCTCCCCCCCCCCCCCCCTCCCTCCTTTCAAAGGGTCGTTATCATCGTCATTATCATCGTCGTTATTGTTGTTATGGTCTAAAACCTCATATCGGTATTAGTATCGGCCAATAGTTTTTAGTATCAATACCATCAAATCGGCCGTCAATCTCGAAAACATCGACCATATCGACAATATCGGACGATATTATGTGGTATAACATCGGGTACCTCAAAACCCAATATGAGACTGCCGATATAATTGGCCGATTTGAAAGCATGGTCTCGTTGTTGTTGTTGCTGCTCAGGGTAGGTGGGCTCCTTTCTTCTTGTGGTCTTCGTAAAAAGTTATAATGTAACACATAATACTTGGATGAAATCAGGAAACACTGTTTTATTATGAGTAGAGATGGAGCTTACAGAAACCCAGTGCGAAGGTCAAATTTGTTGGCAGGACCTCTATTTATCATGCCCCTATAAAGTTGTGGCACAACATCCCCATGTATGAATTTATCTTCATTTGCAAGGCTAATGTCTAATATAACAAGAGATTAAATTTTAATCCTAGAATAGAAATCACTTATGCACCAAGAGTTATGAATCCAACAGTACCTGCTGCAATAGAGTCATTGGCAGATTTTCCAAGTCACAACTATAACAGTTTATCGAGCAAACATTAGTAGCATTGCCTTTAAATGAACCGATGATGCTAGGGGCACCTTCTGCACTCACAGTAATTTGATCATCATTCACCAAAACCTTAGTATGAAACTGTGACCTGATTCCACTCTCCGTATCATGATTGTCTGATGGCTTAATTCGTCTGCCAGAATAAAGAATAGATTGAGGAATCTTCAAAGAGACAGACCATGAAGAGGTGCGAGAATGCCACGTAGGATGCGAAAGTAAATGGAGATACGGAACTCTGCCCACCTGCAAGTGCAAGAGTATCAAATCAGTAACAGAAAACCTGTATCATTATTGTGCTTGCTTGATATAAGCATATGAAGAGACAAGGTAGTACCAGATTTTCTAGTTCCCATAATACTCTCTTTGAAAAGATCCTATGAGCAATTGTCAAGCAGAAATGACCTAGAAGACTACTCCCTTGGCCTGCACCAGACACTTGAGAAGGTGCATGAGAGCGCCTCTCCCTTGCTTTCACAAGTATAGTTTCATGAAAAAGATATTGCAAATAAATTTCCAGACTGACTGGATTAGGAAGACCTGAAGAGTTCCTATTAATGGACTTGTGTTTCTCGTCTATAACCATCAGTTGTGATGATTCAGGACTTGAATCCCCAATTTCCTCGTCTTCAGTCTGACCTATAAATGTGTCCACTTGAGTGTCATTTTCTTTTTTAGAGGGCACAAAACAAAAAGAAAGAGAAATCTCTCGACCAATTGCCAACTGCAAAAAGTCTTCTCGCATGCCAGTCAGGTTAGCTCCTGGAGAGGGATTGCAGACCTCACGATTCACCATATCAAAAACCTGAAATTAAACCCGATGAGTGATTATCAAAAACCTAAAATTAGACCCGATGAGTGATTTAAGAAACACAAAAAGGACTGGACAAACAATCCTTAGAAAAACTACCTGCTCTTGGAAAATAAATTGATGAATCTCACAAAGAGTTGAATGTGTATCTTTCACGCACTCATTGACAACATCATCAGTCAAAACTTCTTTCTTAGCTTCTCGAAGATGCTCACCTGAGCCATCTACTTTCCTTCTGATAAAGCTCCTTCGCTTGCGACTTGGATAAGACCCTAGAAATTCAAGACACAGAGAATGGCATGACTTCAATGGCCTCTGTACAGCCAGAATACCTGCAGAATCTTCATCAACTCTAACCATGGACAATGAAGATGGGTGAGACGGTGTTGTCCCATCTGATATCGAATTGTCTTGCAGATCAATTGTGAAACTCTCACTGCCTGGACCAGTCACCACTATACGTTGTCGTTTAACTTTCCAATTCTGCTGCAATCTGTTGAGTTTAAAGTAAGGTCCGAATGTGCAATTGAATATGAATAAATGACATCAATAAGTAGCATATACCTGATCAAGGAACCATAAAACCTGGCTTCTCTTGCCACCTGCTGTTCTAATTCTTTAGAAGATTGTTTAAAATACCTCCCTAGATGCTGCACGACAGGCATAAGTCAAACAGGATTATTGAATCAGTAAGTCAAGAAAATACCATCATTTAAAGAGGTGTGTTAACTGATTGAAGTTGGGGAAATAAACACAGAAACAGTTTAATAAAGCAAAGATCCATCATTGATATCCAACACATAATGTGCCTTGTTTGCAATCCGGTATTTGATGCATAGAGTATGCTCTAAACAAGTTGCAGAACAATATATGCCAAATCAGCAGCTCATACTATCTACCACCTCAATCATTTTGGTAAGGCCCAAAGTTTCCCAAGATAACTTCCTTCACAGTCAAAGTTTTGTTTCAAAAAGCAAGCCAAAGGGGGCTTCCGATATAGTTAAATGCTGAACGTATAGCTATTCAAATCTAATGGTCAGTCTCATTATATGTAATGATGGATTAATTAACCTCATTGGAAGGATTAACTAACTAATCACATATACACAAAATACATACATGTGTGTCAGCATGTGCATATATAGGCATTAAACATGAAAAGTGATTTAAGTAATTCATATCCTGCAACAGTAACTTCGTCGCCACTGCACTTGAAAAAAAGGTGGATGGAAATCATGAGTCCATGAGCTATATTAGGATTATGGGTAGATTACAGTGGTCATAATTGGCACAGCACCATGTCAGACAGCTTTTACATGACACAACTAAAAAGTCACAATGCCAACTTGCCTAAGCAATCAAGATTTGCAAAACAAGTATCAAGTGGTAGAACACATCTAGACTGCTAAACAGGACTGAACTTTTCCACGTAAAACTTATCATTGCCTCAATAAATAGTGAAAAAAATAAGAATATGAAGGGGCTACAGCAACATCAACAAAGTCTTTATCTCAATTGTTGGGTCAGCTACATGAATCATTTTTCTTCCATTCAGTTCTATTAACATCTATCTCCTTAGATGCATGAAGCATTAATACATCCTTCTTAATTGCCTTAATCCAAGTTTCTTTAGGCCTCTAATCCTCATTGCCCCACTTGTAATTCCAAGGATTTCGAAGATGATGATTAACCAATAAATGAGCTACTATTGTGTGTTTAGTAGTTTGTCTTATTTTCAGAATAAGACAATGATTATGGAGGATGGATGGAATCAAGCTACAATTTCATATCTATATAGAGGTTGGAAGGGAACTAGAAGCTCCACTAATCAAGCCTTTCAAATATTAATCAAGCTTACGAGAACTAATGGAGCAAGAGGGTTCAAGCTTCAAATTTCACATCAATAGAAAATTGTGTAAGTGATTGATGAGTAAAATTATTTATTTCAAATAATGGCACTTAAAGAAGAGTAATTGAAAAGAATCTTGAAGCGATTTGAATGAAGGTATTTTAGAATTCTCCAAAAGCAATTGACTCTTAATGAAAGTAGGTAGAGGAAGCAAGTAGAAATTAAAACTCAATAACTTCTCGAATTATGTCTGAATCTTTCACTAAATTATTCTGAGTATTGAAAGTTTTTGCAGTCTTTTCTTGTTTGAATTCAATGTCAAGATATGTATATACATACATATATATACATATCTATATCAAGAGAGAGAGAGAGATAGACTTGTGTCATTCCAGAAGGATTCGAGGCCGAATCCTTCCCACTCAAATACAACACTACGACATCCGAATGCAAGATTTATTCAGTTGAAGTTGATCTATATTATTTCAAATAACTAAAAACCAAAAATCATGTATTTTGAATACTTTTTTCCCATCCATCAAATAGGCGCAAAATGGATGGCCGAAAATAATATATTGCTTAGATCTACTTCTTTAGACATACAAATTCTCAATCCGACCATTTCATCATGATCGAAACACTTAAAAACCCTTAAAAACCAATTTTTTTAGATTTCAAATATTCTATATTATTAAATTAACCAACTCACTATTTCGGCCGTCTATTTTACGCTTGATGGATGGGAAAAAATTATTCAAAATATATGATTTTTTTTATTTTCAGATACTTGAAATAATGTAGATCAACTTCAATGGAGTGGATCTTGCATTCGGATGTCGTAGGTTGTATTTGAGTGGAAAGGATTCGGCCTCGAATCCCTCCGGAATGACACAAGTCTCTCTCTCTCTCTTTTTATATATATATATATATATATATATATATATATATATATATATATTAGTTTATCAACCCAAAATGAATTATGACCCTTAAACGCAAGGTGCTTGTGATGGAGAGATGGGTTCTTCAACAGGTAATGTTATTGCAGTGACAGTATTGTTTTAAATATCGGATATCGGCAATATATTGGTCGGAAAAATTATAAACCAGATACCGGATACCAGGTGATATATCGCGATAAAGTACTAAATCTCGAACGTCATACCGGATGAAGAATATACATGTGATTGTCTAAATAAATCATATAAAACTATTTAAAGTAAGTTTAGGGTCATAGACTCAGAGGGATCTATAGAAGCTCCTCAAATGCGTTTGTAAAAGCTCCTCAAATGCGTCACGTGGCGATATATCAGATATATTTATCTTGGATATCGACCAATATATCGTGCCACGTGGTGATATAATCGGCCAATATCGGTCCAAAGCAATATCCGGTAAAATTTTGTACTTATCGTATCATTTTGGATAAAATACTGGTATCTCGCCTGATATACCGGTATATCGGCCGAGATTTAAAACAATGACAGTGATGAGACAGAAGAGAATTCGACAGCATTTAATGTGGAGATAGAAGCATTTAATGTGGAGGATATGGCTTGGTATGAGAGAGAGAGAGAGAAATATTGCAAGAGAGAGATTACAACGGTTATATGCAAGCTGGCCTTGCATAAAAGTCGTAAGGCAATCCTCTCAATAAGAAATCATCATTACACTTCAGCCCACAATAGTTGTCAAACGTTCAAGTCAAAGGACAAGCATGTGGAGTGTAAATGAAACATGTAGACTTGTAAGGTACAAGCCTCGTGTGGGTTATTGATAAAGAGAAAAAAGAGAGATTTGAAATATAAGTAAAGAAAATGTTGTCTCTCTAACAGCCATATTCAAAGGAATAAACAATAATATTTTGTAGGATGGGACAAAAGAAATGAGAGAATATTATATCAAATGAGAGATATTAAAATATCATATGTCTCATCTTCTCATGCTACCACAAATAATGAAGTTTAGTAGAAGGACTAATTGAAATAGATGATCATTACAAATTAATTAAGGAGAAAGATATATTTCAAAGAATTGTATAGGATAAAAAGGACAATTTTTAATGATATTCTATGGTGCCATTGTACATGTCTTTGTGTACAATGGAAGAGAATATTTGCACATGTCAGCTAGCTTAGTAAACATTTTCTATTAGTTGTTGTCGTTGATATAACTAATATTTTCCTGTTTATGCACTCCTAGACATTGATATATGTTTGTGTATGCTTTTATATGATGTTGACAAGTTATCATACACAAAATTGAGCCTTTATATGCCCATTTGAGCTTTTTCTGATGATGTTTATAGCAAAAAATATGCTAATATTGGACTAATACATACTTTCATCTTGTGCAAATTGGATATATTTGCTTAACTTGATTGTATACTGATACACAGTCCTTTTTTATATACATTGAGTATTTATAATTGCTGATTTGGACAGATTTTTATTTACATTTATGCTATTCCACACATTTCTTGATATACTTACAGTATGTCACTTTGACAGCTTGATCACATGACACACTGCTTTTGATTAGTTAGCATGTTTTATTATTGAAAGTAGCTTTATTTAAGTTTTTTGACAGTTTTAAATTTTGGTCTCTGAACACTATGACAATCTATCTTTTACAAGTTCTGATTTTTTATATACTGTTTCACTTTTCTAATAATTTTGATAGATTTTAGCTCTGGCTTTTTTTTGATCTGTCAACCCCATACATGCTTTGCTTAGTACATTCTTTTTTCTGATGTTAAAGGGGGAGAAGTTGTTGGATTATTTTTAGAGCATTTGAGATCACTTGATGGTATTCTGACTGGATAACATGTAGGCTGATTTTTATTTCTGATTTTTTGCTTGGTATCTTGATTAGATAGCATGTACACTGATTCTTATTTCTAATTTTTTGCTTGTGTACTACATGTTATTCCTTGTTGACATTGAACTCTATAACATGTTTCATTTTTTTTATATGAGTTCATTATCTATTTTTATAATTGTCACATATTGATAAGAACATATACCACTGATACAGAACAGATACTACTCTTAAGAGTATTGTTAGTTTATTCCCATTGATGCTCACAACTCATATTTGCTGATATATATCCATTGCTTATCATATTATTATTGTTATGAGATCCATATGTGTTGTTTCTTATGAATGATCAATGTCATATATTGGTAAGAATAGATACACTCGTTATCAGATATTCTGATATGTTGATATATGCATGTGCTATATTTTGGGATCTTGTGTGCAATTGGTGTTATTACTTTCTCGTATATTTTTGCCTATACATGATCACATGGTATTTGGTTGGAATTGTGCACATGAGTATCTCAGGATACCTAAGCTAAAATGGGAAAATAGTGCACTTATGCCTGTGAGAAATATATGGTGCATACATTGTTTTAAAAAGGGGAGCTTTGCTCTCTAATTCTTGTGGCATAATGAGACAGCACTATGGCACACTGGTAAGTAAGTAGGGGAGCCTTCTGGTATAATGGTAAAAATATTTTCTAATTTTCCTATTTCTTGCATAGTTAAATTATCTAATCAATTTATAGGTTGCCATCATAAAAAAGAGATAGATTGTAATTCCAAGGAATTGATGATGATGATTAACCTATAAATTAGCTACTAATGTGTGATTTAGGAGCTTGTCTTATTTCTGGATAAGATATTAATTATAAAGGATGGATAGAATCATGCTACAATTTCATATCTATATGGAGGTTGGAAGGAAATTGAAGCTCCGCTAATCAATCCTTTCAAATGTTGATCAATCTTACAAGACCTAATGGAGCAAGAGGATTCAAGCTTCAAATTTGACATCAATTGAAAATTATGTAAGTAATTGATGGGTAAAATTATTTATCTCATGATAATACTATAGGATATCATTAGACATTCTTCTTCTTATCCTATACAATTCATTGAAATAGATCTTGAGTCCTTAATTCATTCTTAATCATCGTCTATTTCAATTAGTCCTTCTACCACACTTCACTCTTTGGTGGTAGCATAAGAAGATAAGACAAATCATATTTTAACATCTCTCATTTGATATATTATTCTCTCATTTCTATTGTTCCATCTTACAAATTACTATTGTTTATTTCTTTGAATATATTGTTAAAGAGACAACATTTTCTTTAGTAATATTTCAAATTTCTTCTCTCTTTATTTACAACTCATGTAGGGCTTGTACCTTACAAGTCTACATCTTTCTTTTACACCTCATGTGCTTGTCCTTTGAATTAGACTTTTGACAACTATTGTGGGGCTAAAGTACAATGATGGTCTCTCATTGAGAGGATTGCCTTACCACTTTTATGCAAAACCAGCTTGCATATAACTGTTGCAATCTCTTTCTCTCTTGCAACATTATCCCTCTCCCATACCAAGCCATCTCCTCCAGATTAAATGATGCCGAATTCTCTTTTGTCTCTCCACTGTCATTGTAGCAACATTACATGCTAAAGAACCCATCTCTGCATTGCAAGAACCTTGTCTCTAAATGACAGAATTCATTTTCGGTTGATAAACTGATATATTTGGCATCTCTTGACATTGAATTCCAACATGAAAAGAATACTTGACTGAGCAAAAACTTTCAATACTCAAATAAATTCAGTGAACAATTCAGACACAATTTGAGAAATTATTGAGCCTTGGTCTTGCTTCATCTACCTACTTCTCATTAAGAGTCAATTATTTTTTGAGAATTTTAAAATTCCTTCTTTCAATTCCCTTCAAGATTCTCTTCAATTACTCTCCTTTTTTAAGTGCCATCGTTTGAGAATTTATTGATATTCATCAATTATAATAGAGCCTCAGCTTGTATATTTTTACTTTGAAGAATTGTTTGCTTTATTGGTTCTAATTTATTGTTAAGGGAACAAACTTCATCTTGTTGAGCTTGTGTTCCCTCTTGGTGTATTAGAGGAGAAAGTTCAACCTCTTGGAAGAGGGTTGGTGATTAATCTTCGGGAGTAGATTGTGAAAGACCAAGCCCTTGGGCTAGAGTATTGGCACTTGTACCTTAGCTTCATCGGAAGCGAGTAGTTGATTTGAAATTCTAGAGAAGTGGCCTCTAGGTGATGGATGTAGGGGATTCCCAAACCACCCTAAAATTTTGTCTTGATGACTCTTGCACTTAAATTCTTGTTATTATTGCTACTTATTTCGTTATTACATTGCTACTTGTTAATTATCATTTGCATAAGTTTTGACTGTCTAGTCACTCTACTGCATCACATTTCTGCATCCTACCAGCTGACGGGCATCCTACCAGAGCATGTACTGCATATCCCATCTTTAAATTGGGTCTTATTCATTTCATAACCCTATTCGACCCCCCCCCCCCCCAAGGGTCTACACCACTACCTACGATTTTATCGCTTTTCCTAATTAGTGCACTTATTGGTCAAGAACATGTAGGGGCTCTCTCATCTAAATATCTAATGTAGTCCACCTTGTAGTACTCTTAAACGCCCAATCATATATGCCCTCTCTAACTAAAATCCCAATATGCCTTCTCTACTTTGCAAAAAGATGTCCTCCTCTTGCAAAAATCTATGAACTTATGATTATACTAGTGGCTCCAAACCAGTTCCTTATTATCCCTCCCGCCCACATAATATATGCCCTTTACGTCAATTAGAAACTCAATATGCCTTCTCAGCTTCAAAAACAGATTTCCTCCTCTTCCAATAGTTATCCACCTATGATGACCGTAGAAATTCGTAATCAATCCTTAATTAAACCCCCTCCCTCTCTCAATTACCTTATCATTTTAAACAACCATCAAACTTTTAGTACAAAAGATATAATATCCGGTATATGTGCATAGACAATTGTAACCATTTATAAAGCATTGTGCCATTATCAGTGATTTACTAACCTGGTTGGGGACTTTAGCAAAGAATTTAATGATAAATATTTAGATGCACAAACAACCAAGTTCAGATTTTTTTTAACCAAAGATCGCATTTTTAAGATGAGTAATTACCCGAAGGCTCTGCAATTTAGTTGCCGCAGACACGGCAAGATCTGAAAGAACTTCATTGGGCAGCTGCTTTGGCCTTTGCATCCAAGCAACTGTCACCGCATCATTTGCTTCAACCTACATATTTATCTTCAAGAAAAGGAATGTGAGTGCAAGATCAAACCAAAAAAACAGTGACATTAAAAGAACATATAAATAAAGAAGAAGAAGAAGAAGAAGAGCTTACGGTGTTAATGAGATCTGTGACAACGGGCAATTCCTGATGAGCTTGGCGCAGGTTCTCCACCAGACTCTGCCATGGCCACGCCGGCGGTGGGGCCCCGCCGCCGGGGCCTCCTTGGAGCTCTTGGGCTTCTTCGAGTCCCTCTCGACGATCCAAGAGAAATCGATCCTCCGGATCATGTTCAGGCAAGTCTCTTCATTGCGGATTTCTCTGCTAACAAAAATTAAACAAAATTACAAGAAAATTCACGAGAAAGTAAGAGACTAGAGAAGAGAGAGATGATCGTACGAAGAGAAATGCTCGGTTCCGGCCTCCTCAATCGCTTCAAGGCGCTTGATCGGGAGCTTGTCGAGATCGATCTTCATCATCGTTGCCTCCATCGGTCTCGGTGCTCTCCAGGGTTTGATTGTTGTCAACAAGCCATCTTCAGAGTCAGAGGAGGTTAGGGTTTTGGGGTCTTCGGGCTGAGCGCGGTCGGGACGAAGCTGCTGGCGGTGGGGGTGGCGAGGAAGGGATGGATCTAGTTTGGTTAAATGGGTTGTCGGGCAGACCCAGAACCCGCTTAACTGGTTACACTTTTTTTACACTTAAGTCATATCCATAATTGGTATTTACACTTTCATTCTTTTCAATTTTTAAACATAATTTCCTCTTTTCTAGAAATTGTATGAGTCCGCTCCTATTGGCTAATGGGGAGCAAATTAAACTGGGAGATTATGTCCCTATTTTATTAAGACCTCGCCAATAACAAGTCAATAGCTCGGTGACTATCAGTCTGCTAAACACTGCTCATATCTTAGTGAATCTAACAATATAAAATGATATGTTTTGAATTTGTGATCTCTTTGTTATAAGTAATATGTTTTACCAACTCTCTTCAAAAAATTTATTAATTTTTAACATATTATAATGTATCACATAATCCACAAGAAACAGTAACAACAATTTTCTATAAAAATAGATAATGGAGATACTTTATAGCTTTATTAAATTAGTACGCCAGGTAAGGCTGGCATGTACCTCTTCTCGGGTTATCGGGTTCAAAGATCCAAACCCGATAAGCTCTTGGGTAGGATTTTAATATCACCTGTCACCCAATCCAAAATCTTTGAAGGTAAATTACCACCTTAATCCCAAAATTTGGATGAGTTCGAATTATAATCATATAATGGCCTATAGTAGATTAATTGAGAGCAAACTGGCACAAAAGATTATTTAATCCTCAAATTGGATACAAAAAGCCCACATCTTCCACTCTTTCAGAACCAGATGCATTAATTTAACCAAAATGAATACGAAACTCAACAAAATTCAACATTCATTGTTTATTTTGAAGCATACATCTATGACCACCTGATCAGTTACTGACATGAAAACAATGAAAGAACAAACAAACGGCAAATCACTTCAAAGTGGAATGAGATCAGCAATGTCATTCAGAGGCCTCTCTCGAGCATCTGCCTGTAGTTCTCCAGCGACTCGAGGCGCTGCAGCTGGAGTTGCTGCCTGAACCTCTTGATGAAATCGTCAGCACACTCGTTGATGTCCTTCGGCGTCGTGCACTCGCGAGATGCGCTGCCGCTGCTCCTTGTCCCGTTGATGACCGCCACCGGTCGGTGGCTCGTCTCTTCCATCTGCACTGCTGTGTGTTCTGAGGGCATTTTCTTCGCCGTCGAAGACATTGATCTGATTTGCTTGTGTTGCCTGTGTCTGTACGTTTGAGAGAGAGATGGGCAATGGTTTGGTCATTTTATAAGGTGAGTTCAAGAGAGCAACGCGGAGCATTGTTCAGACATTGGAAGAGGCTGTGAACGAGGAATAATTTGGACAGGGACGTGCAGGTTCAAGATTGAGGCTTGCTGATAGTATTTTAAGTTTCTAGAGAGTTGGTGAGAACGAGGAAAACGTGCCGCACGCTGCTAAATTAACTAAACAAAAAGTCAACATCTTGAGCTGCTCATTTGTTTTTGACCGAGTAATGAGAGTTTGGCCCACGCTTGCATTTTTACCTCGGCACGTGCTACACACGTCGAATGCAAAAACAAATTTGTGCGAAGAATACGCATTGGTTTTTTAACGAGAGATGATGAAAATCTACACATATTTATCTTCGCATTATATCATGCATCCATTTTATAGTTTTTTTTTTTTTAATCTTGTGTTATTCTATTAAAATAATATATAGATGGTTCTTTGCATCATATTATTCAAGTGCCAAATAAAACTTAAATTGTATGTCTCGAAGTAAAGTGCATTTTTTTTGCAAATTTTTGTTGGAAAAAGACATCATGAATTTTAAATTTAGATGGCACACATTTATAATTAATCTTTTGGAGGGTCAGCAACAAAAACACCGTCAAGAATTTGAAAAAAAATATATAATATTTGCAATAAGAACATGCAATATTTTACTTCCGAAGGGATAAAAGCAAAAAAAACACGCTGAAATTTGAAAATATAATATTCCAACAGTTAAAATGTAAATTTGTGATTGCTTGATATATGAAAAATAATATATGTACAAAAATTTCGAATAAATTTCTACAGTGATTTTCACATAAATTCAAAGTTTTATTCGTTAACTTTATAGGTTTTTTTTTTAATTCATTAATTTTAATGGCATATATGAAAATAGTACAGCTGAGAGCTTGTGTAAAATCTAATCCTTGAGGGCTTTTGTGTAAAACTACATTCACCTCTCCTTGTGGCGTTTCCGGGCCCATGCCTACTAAGGCTCTGTTTGGTTGTCGTAATTGGTTGTAATTCGTAAGTCGTAATTGGTAAAATCTTTTATAGTTGTAAATGAGTTACATGCATGTAAGTTTTACAGTGTTTGGTTGGTAATATAAAGTTGTAAGTGAGAAAGTGTATTGTATTTTACGGTGTTTGATTGTCGTAATGTGAAAGTCGTAAGTGAAAAAATTGACCACAAAATTAACTATTTGGTGATTTAAAAAAATTTTAATATTGCAAATAAATATTAAAAATGCTAAATATTAAAAATTTAATATTAACATAAAAAAATAATACAATTTGCATGGTCACAAAATTAACTGTAACTGGGCGGTAAGTGAGTGGTAATTGGATTGCAAGTGAGTGGTAGTTAAGTTGCGTAAGTCTTTTACGAATTACGGTCCAAATAAACATCGTAGCCGTAATTGGGTTGTAAGTCATTTACGAATTACGGACTTTTACACCTTTTACGGCGAAACAAACAACCCCTAAGTCTCTGCATCCGGCGTGCATGCTAATCTTAAAACGAAAAAGAAAATAAAAGGAAAAAACCACATGAATGTGGCACCCATCAGAGCGCATGCTTGTTTCTTAGAAAATGGATGGGAAAGTTGCTATTTTTTCTAAATTGTTCAATACCTCCCTACTTTCAAACATATTTTGATATTTTGAGTTGGTTTCTAACTAATGACTACTTCGTAATATGTCTACCAGATCTTCAATGCTTTTTTTGGGTTAACAAAAACACTATCCCGACAAGCCACATTGGCTTCACCAATGGGCCACTTCCTCTTCTATTAGGGCGTGTTTGGGGGTGAAAACCCCAATTTTGAAATTCGACCCACTCTCTCATCCTATGCTTTTCACATCTAAAGAAATTTGAGGGACCCACATTTGTCAGGTTTCGGGTGATTTTCTTGGCTCTAGGACTTGAAACTTACTAATGACGTGGGACATCCCATGCTTCCCATTTCACAATCAGTGTGTAACAAACAGGAAAATGAAAATTGCTGAGTTGGCCTAATGGTGTCCGGATAAATAGTAAGTTCTCCCATCCTTTTCATTCAAACGGACAGCCTTTTTTTTTTGGGGAGGGGGTGATAGATAATCTACTTTAGCGTAAACACTTGTATTCATAGTTATCAACCGCCTAATGAAGGCTCTTTTTCTACTTTTTATTATTTTATTATTATTTAGATAAAAAATTATAATGGATATTGTGCCCCACAGCGACAACAACCCCGATAGAGGAATCCCCTTAAATCTCCAAGCACAGAGAACAATCCCAAACAGTACAAAACAATCACCAGAAAGAGCACAAACGCAAACAAACAAATCTAACGAGGTTCGGCCTCAATGCCTACGTCCTCGGGGCAATCCAGAAGAGAGATTAATTACCAGGAAGATAATTACAATTGCTAGCAGCCTCTTTGAATGCAAGAGAGCTCCAGCAAAACCTCGGCAATCAGATACTAACCCTAGAATTAAACAACAGCCTTAAATACACAGCTTTCCGAAACAGCAGAAAATTACCCGCACCCGACTGTCTGTCGACCGGGCGGTCGACCGACCCTTCCACCAGTCGTCCGGTCGGTCGACTGGGTGCCCAACAGAGAGTTGGGTCACTTCAGTCGGTCGACCGAGCTTCAACTTGTGCACGTTGTGCACGTCCGGTCGACCGGGCCGGTCGACCGGTCAACCTGTTCTGCTGTTGTCTCCTTTGCCTTTTCGTCGTCGACTTCATTGGCGATCACCTCGACGAGCCTCTCAGCAAACCATGTCAACTTCCTCAGCAATATTCTCTCTTTCCAACAATTCTCCACCTCGGTGAAGATTTCAAATCTGAGCCGAACTGTCCATCGACTCGAGAGCGGCTGCACCAATGTGGTAGCCTACTACCCTGCCCAAGGGATCAAGCCGTCCGTAGTTCACCCGAATGAGCTTCAGCAAGCTCAAGCCACCTGAAGGACATGGAGCAAAGCTTTGCAATGTGCAAACTTTAATCCCGACACCACCTTCGTAAGCATGTTGGCTGGATTCTCCGAAATGTGAATCTTCAACAGGTCGATGTCACCTCCCTCCAGAATCTCCCGAACTAAATGGTACCTGACGTCAATATGCTTCGTGTAACACCCCGAATTTTTTAACCCTGATTTAATACTATATTCTTTGATTATTGAGATTATAAAGAATATCAGGAATTTTAATTTGGTTATATTTATGTGATAATAAATTTGGAAATTTATCAGGGAAATTTGAAATGAATTAATTGGAAGTATTTAAATAGATATGCATGTTATATACATATATATATATAATAGTGATGATAATAATTATGGTGATGTATATACATGGGTACAAGTCACACATTTGTATATGACTACACTTCATGCAATATCTAAATATAGAAGAATTTATTTTTGTTACTTGTATTAGTGAGAAATGATCTCATATTAAATGGAGGGCTAGGATTGACTTGAGATGAGTGAGGGGAGTAGGTGAGTGGTAGGTGGGAGATGAGTGGTAGAGATTGCATCTCTTTATTTCCCCTCACCCCCAATATTTTTCAGATCTGAGATTCCCCTCTCTTTCTCTCTCCCTCTCGGCAGTGGTGGGTGGCGCACCAGCGCGCAGGCGGCGCGGGGCAGCGCGCAGGCCGCTCGCGAGGGCGGCCAGGCGCAGCAGGCCGCGGCCAGGCGTGGCCAGCCGCGGCCAGGCCGCGGCCAGGGACGGCCAGGGCCGCGACGGCGGCTGGCCGGGGCGGCTAGGTGGTGGCCGGCCGTGCCGGACGTTGGTGAGTGGGTTTTTTTTTCCTCTTTCCCTTGTATTTTTTTTATATAGTTCATCTCTTGAAACCCTAGATCCATGACTTATTGAATTGGGAAATTTTTCCCTTGAGCTACTCATACATTGATTATGTGAAAATTTATGATTTTTAATGCATGTGATAACCTAAATGGGATCTAGAGATTTATGGAATTAATCCAATTGTAGGCAAGTGATGTGTAAGAGGTTGCATGATGGATTTGTCATGTGGTAATGGGACTTATCGAATTTCAGATTTAGTGTAAATCTAAACCCTAGTACTCCCAATCTTACACTTTAAGTTCATGGGAATGAAACTTTACTTAGAGGTGTGTGAGACTAAAATTTGAGAAATTTTTATTCCTTCTTAAATTGGGTCGAATTCTTAAATAAATCATGGGCAAATGCAAGTTGAATCTATTGGTGACAACCCTAACCCTATGTAAAAGCATGATGTGGAAAGAAGGGTTACGGTTTTGTGTTAGTTTAAATTTTACCAAGAAGTATACTCTTGTAATTTGTATATGATTCTATCTTGTGAAATCGAACTGAGGTTGGTATTGATTATCAGTAAGTAAACGAGGTTAAACCAAAATTTTAGGTGACATTATATCAAAAGTTCAAGTATCGATTAACGTATTATTAATAGAAGACAAGATTAACCTATAGCATGGTATTAGTGTCATAAATGCGTGGGTCATTACGATTGGGGAGATCAAGTTATAGATTTCTCCTAACCTTTAGTATAGATGGAAGATCTTGAAGCTTTTCACACTTGTGAGGGTTGAACCTCTTACTATTCTTACATAATAATCTGTGCAATAGAATCAATATTTGATCTTGGTCATGTTAATGAGATAAGAAGGAAAGTTTCATGATATAAGTTAAAATATGAAGTGGGAGGTGACTTAAAGAGGGACTTGTGATAAATCATGTAGTGATCAAATTATGCATACTCTTATAAATAATTCTTGTGACCACAAATCTAAATACTTTAATTCATGACTTACTTATAATTCAAGTTAGATGAAGAAATAATAGGAAAAGTGAAGAATTTGTTAATAGAGCACTTTTGGAATAGTAACGCAAATCTGTTAAAATCTGTCCAGATTTGAAACCTGAAACATGGGGTTTCTTTCGTAAGGATATTTAATGAGAAATAGGTCATGTGTTATACCGTTGGAAAGCTAATCGAGTCTACTTTCCAACCGCGCCCACGGTGTCCTAATCCAATATCTGTGCTGGGAATTATCACTGGAACATGTAACTCGTCGAAAGTGCTAAGTTGCAGAATTTTTAGATGTCTAAATGATTTTCTGTTTATTTCAGCTTTTCGTGCGACTTAAGTGGGTCATATATTATATTGCTAGAGAAGTGAATTAAATGTTCTAAATACGTGTATGTTATATGACATGCTAGAGAAGAGATAGGATTGGCCAAAGTGTGATGTTTAGAAAATAGGGAACTTGAATAAGAAATTAAACTAATGATTTATATGATGGTAAGCATTAAATTGCAACATTCATATTGAAGCTTGTAAATACTAAATTGTACACTAGTGAGAATGCTACTCATGCAAAGAGTTGAACGATAAAAACATCAACGGAGGAAATAAGCTCACACGTAGGAACTCGTGAGTAAGTTGAGGTGATCATACACACACAAATATATATACGTATCTAAATTATTATACACATGTGCAAGTGATGTATATGAATGTGTATCTTACATGTGCAAGTGATATATATGAATGTGTATCTTACATGTGCAAGTGATGTATATGAATGTGTATCTTACATGTGCAAGTGATGTATATGAATGTGTATCTTATATGTGCAAGTGATGTATACGAATGTGTATCTTGTATGTGCAAGTAGTTAGTGGCGCGATATGGATGAAATTCTATGTTATGTTTGTGTAATGGTTTTGCTTATGTGCATAGTTTTTATTCTTGTGGGATGAGTTATTTTATCCCTATATGTAGGAAGGGGCCGGCGGGAGCCGGTAGGAAGGGGGAAGACGGTGGGAAAAAGAGGTGTTCATCTAAAATTGTAGGAAGGGGCCGCGGGAGCCGGTAGGAGGAGAAGACGGTGTAAATGTATGTTGTTCATTGTAGGAAGGGACCGGCGGGAGCCGGTAGGAGGGGAAGACGGTGTTATGAAAGTAGCTCATTTTATAACTGTAGGAAGGAGCCGGCGGGAGCCGGTAGGAGGGGGAAGACGGTGAATTGTTCATGTATTCTTTAAAATGTTGGGGTGATGAAATGTTACTTGTTGATGTGATGTTTATAAAAGATGTTTGTGTTATCATAAGTTAGAAATTGCTATGACTTGAATTATATCATGCTAGGGGTATGTTGGATGTGTTATCATATATGTCAATGAAACCATCAAAATACAAGTTTGGCTGATTGAAATGAATATCATATATTGGGTGAAAATGTACATGTGAATCCGTGCTTTACTTGAAGGGTGAAGCGTTATTGCATTATGAGAAATATGATATGATTGTATGCTATATAATTATGACTTGTGAAGTAAGTGTTATCTGAATGCATAAACTAGGTTTATGGCATAACTCTTGTGGTTAATGTATAATAGCGTGAAACACAAAGTACGTGGGTAATACACACTATGTACACATAAGACGAGAGAGTTTGTTATGTAACTCTTAGACCTTATCACACATAAATATGAGAATCCAAGAAAGAAATTGGGGAATACAATTATAAGAGTCTGACCGTCCTCAGAGATTTTAGAGGCTGAGGCCTTAATTATTAAACTATCGGATGCCTTCGATTCTTGCCTTCTTACTGTTCAGGTTTCTTTCGTTGCATGAATATTCATATTCTCTCTTTGAGATATTATCATTTCTTGATTTTTTTCTTGACTCACTCACTGAGCTGTCGAGCTCACCCTTCCACAGACTGATTTATTGCAGGTTGCTTGGAGGCAGGGGTCAGGGTTATGCTGCATAGGGTTCGTTCTGATGTCAATTCAATTCTTGTATTTTGGGACATTTGTGTTTGTGGATGATATATATGTGGGTCATGGGAGGCATGATTAATCTTGTATATACATATGTGGAGAACATTATGGTAGTTTCATTTCAAGTTGACATTTGAGTTATTTTTATTGAGTTGTAACAATAAGAAGTGTATTATCTATATGATGCCATGAGAAGTTGAAAGTTATAAATTCTGAGAGCCTATGGATGTCTAGAAAGAAACTCTAGAGTTTATGTCATTTTGTTTCTCCATAAGTAGGCAATGTCAAGCCGAAACATATCATATCTGTATTGGATATTGCATCCGACCAGAAATTACAAAGGAGGTGCTGCTGAAATTTTTAAGAAATAAGGGAATGATTTGATTTATCGCTTTTATTAAGAGTATGTTATGTAAATTGAGGATTGTTAAACTGGGACCGTTACAGTTGGTATCAGAGCACAGGATATAGAAAGAGGATAAACTTAGAACGAATAGTAGAAGAGGATTGTATTGTTGGGGGCTGATTTTTTTTGGATTGATTTGCATGTTTATGCCTTGTATGTATGTGAAAACATTGTTTGACTTGGTTGGTTTAAGGGGGGTAAGGGTTCTTACGTGTATGACTAATCCTGAAGCGCGGGATGTAACGCCCCGATCCCAATGATACGGGAACGTTACTGCAACGCGTATACGTAGGTCAGATGGTGCCCCCACGTATATACGCTAAGCATGAGTACAACAAGTATCAGAGTACAACACACACAGCGTGGTATAATCATATGCCAACTTACAAAATATAAGTACAAAGTTACACAAGTTATGATAAGCAAAAATCACTTTACAAGTGTCCTTTATCACAACCCAAGTCCAAAAAGAGCGATATACAACCAAAAATACAAAAGTGCTCACGTAAGGATGGAGATCCGTGAACCAAAAGGAAGAGTCTGGCACGAGGACTGGAGCTAATCTGCCTGCTCGCTAAAGAAAGCCTGATCTTCGGTGGATGGCTCCACTTCGACCCAGGCCTCGGAATCTGAATATGCAAATCCAAAGGGTCAAGACATAATACAATAAATAAAAGATAGCCAAGTGGCAAGGATCATGAATAGAGATAATGAAATAGTACTAAGTAACAATGCATGACAAGAGATGTAAACTAAGAAAGATAAAGTCATATGCAATAAATCTACAATTAATGTCTTATTATTATTACTTGTCTTACTGGGATATCTAGCTATGTGACCCAGCGTCCCAGAGCACATAGATCCATATCCTAGTGAAACAAGGTTGTTATTGGAAACAGCGGTTGTATCGACGAACTATGTTTACAGTGTGTCCCGTGCATGCCCGGGACCACGGCCCAGTATTGTTCCGTTGCTTGAAGACGGAACCTGCCGCTAGGCTAACAGGAGGGTCTTATGTATGCCCTTGTCATGACAGTAAACAGGAAAGGGAGGAAGCACTCCCCTCGGTCCCCTGGAGTACCGCAGGTAAGACCGGAAACATGGTGCACATCCTAATACCACTGTAAACACGAACACATATCGATATCCGCATATTTCCCCCTGACCCATGTGTAAGTTGGTGCATTTTATGTAAAAGTCCGGTGTATCATGCTTTGTTTTAAGAGATGGCATGATAGGTGGTGATGTTGCTATTTAACATGCCATGAAACGAATATATACAATAACAAGTCATGAGGCAATAGGAGATGCATCCATTCAGTTATATGTCATGTAGTGCTGGTATTGAAGCATGAACAAGCAGGAAATAATACACATGTAACAAGTATAGGTACTAAATTTAGAACAGAAATTAACTATGACATACAGCCAGGATTAGTCGACTAGGGGTAATGGTTAGTCGACTAATAGGGTTTCTAGTCGACTAGGAGTTTGGATTGATCGACTAAAACTGGGATACAGAGTGTTGGAATTCTGTTTCAGTGCATGCTAGTCGACTAGGGGTAAGAGGGTTAGTCGACTAATAGGAAGTACTAGTCGACTAACAGATATTTCGGTCGTCTAGATCTGTGATACAGAAAGTTGGGTTTTCTGGTCCAGGATGGATTAGTCGACTAGGTGGATTCAGGAGTCGACTAATATGGGTTTCCAGAGAGTTTATTAGTCGACTGATATTATTGGGCAAGTCGACTAATGCTGTGTCTTCCAGAAAAACTAAATTTCAGCTAAGTGTTCTAGTCGACTAGGTCTTAGGGTAAGTCGACTAATAGTGGGGAAAATCAGTGTACAGGACAGAAATTCTGGAAACGTGTTTGATGGCTAAATTCCTGGTTTTAGGTGACCTATGTGTACAAGAAGTGTAAACACAGTGCTCTAAGGCTAATACAAGTCTTGGTGTGTGAATTACTCCCTTGGAATGGTTGGATTTGAGCTTAGATAACCTAAAAATAGGATTTTTAGTGTGCAAGTGAACAAGGATTTCTACTTCAAGTATGTGATGTGTGAACTAGGTCTTGGTGAGTAAGAACTCACTTGGAGGGGTCAAATCTGAAGCTTGATCCAAGGATGGAGGTGTTGGCTCCAATCCACAACTTGTAGTTGAAGCTAGGTTGAAGGATTCTCCCTTGGAGTTGCCTTGATGAAGCCTTGGGTGAATCTCTAGAGATCTTGAGGTGGGGTGAAGAGATTGGGTGATCTCTTGAAGCTAGGGTTCTTGCTAGAGGAAGAAGGAGATCTTGAGAGTTCTTCTCTTTGAGAAGAAATGAGGAAGAAAAGGGCAATGTTGCAAATGATAAGTTTATATAGGTTTGGGATTTTTGTAAAGGGGTTGGGATTTTGATGGATGAGAGGGACTTTTGTGTAAAAAGGGGGTGAGGTGAGTGTCCTCTCCTTGGCCACTTGGCCGGCTGTGGGAGAGGGAGAGAGTGAGTGGGGTTAGGTGAAGTGGTGAGTGGGAAATGAGGTGGAAATGAAGTGGAAAAGGAATTTTGCAAATTTTGGAAAAATGCCCGAAATTCAAGTATTTTGGAATGGTCTGAAAATTTTACCAAAATCAAGAATAATATTTGAAGACCAATGGTGAAATTCGTTTGAAGAAATAATTTGTAGTTTTAAAATTAAAAATCCCGGAATCAGTCACCTGCCGACTCAGTTGGGATTTTCATAAATTCGTAAAATCTCCAGAAAAAGAGTATAGGTAGGAAATATGATTCTAAGAAATGAAGTCTAAAGGACTTTCTAGAAATTCCTAACAGTTTGGAAGATAAAAATTCGGAAATCGGCCAGCGGTACTGGCCGACACCGGTTTCGGAGAAATTCATTTTAATTCCAGAAAATTCCAGAAAATCACAAAAAATCTAAAATATTGAAAAATGATATTTGAAATTAAAATCGGTCAAATACGGAAGGTACATCGGAAAATACGGTCAAAGGACTGAATACGTAACTAGGCACGTATTCCGGGAGAGGGGTATTACACGGGATATTTGGTCACTGCCTTATGTTCGGATTATGATACCCACATGTCATAATTCGGATGTGTTCGGCTGAGGGTGTGGGCCCTCAGTACGAGCTGCTAGTGGCATGGATACTGGAGTAAGGAAATGATTAAAATATCAAGCGAGTTAAGATTAAGTCGGATCGTAAGAATATAGTATAGGAAATTGTTCATGAGATACTAAGTTCTCGAGGAAAAGGATCGAAAGGGGTATTTTATGGAAGTAAGAATTTGAAGTATACAAGAGAAATGCAAAGTTTTATGCTTACTCACTTCAGGTAGCAAGTTTCGAGGACGAAACTTTTGTAAGGAGGGTAGAATGTAACACCCCGAATTTTTCAGCCCTGATTTAATACTATATTCTTTGATTATTGAGATTATAAAGAATATCAGGAATTTTAATTTGGTTATATTTATGTGATAATAAATTTGGAAATTTATCAGGGAAATTTGAAATGAATTAATTGGAAGTATTTAAATAGATATGCATGTTATATACATATATATATAATAGTGATGATAATAATTATGGTGATGTATATACATGGGTACAAGTCACACATTTGTATATGACTACACTTCATGCAATATCTAAATATAGAAGAATTTATTTTTGTTACTTGTATTAGTGAGAAATGATCTCATATTAAATGGAGGGCTAGGATTGACTTGAGATGAGTGAGGGGAGTAGGTGAGTGGTAGGTGGGAGATGAGTGGTAGAGATTGCATCTCTTTATTTCCCCTCACCCTCAATATTTTTCAGATCTGAGATTCCCCTCTCTCTCTCTCTCCCTCTCCCCCTCTCTCTCTCTCCCCCTCTCGGCAGTGGTGGGCGGCGCACCAACGCGCAGGCGGCGCGGGGCAGCGCGCAGGCCGCGCGCGAGGGCGGCCAGGCGCAGCAGGCCGCGGCCAGGCGCGGCCAGGCCGCGGCCAGGGGCGGCCAGGGCCGCGACGGCGGCTGGCCGGGGCGGCTAGGTGGTGGCCGGCCGTGCCGGACGTTGGTGAGTGGGTTTTTTTTCCTCTTTCCCTTGTATTTTTTTTATATAGTTCATCTCTTGAAAACCCTAGATCCATGACTTAATGAATTGGGAAATTTTTCCCTTGAGCTACTCATACAATGATTATGTGAAAATTTATGATTTTTAATGCATGTGATGACCTAAATGGGATCTAGAGATTTATGGAATTAATCCAATTGTAGGCAAGTGATGTGTAGGAGGTTGCATGATGGATTTGTCATGTGGTAATGGGACTTATCGAATTTCAGATTTAGTGTAAATCTAAACCCTAGTACTCCCAATCTTACACTTTAAGTTCATGGGAATGAAACTTTACTTAGAGGTGTGTGAGACTAAATTTGAGAAATTTTTATTCCTTCTTAAATTGGGTCGAATTCTTAAATAAATCATGGGCAAATGCATGTTGAATCTATTGGTGACAACCCTAACCCTATGTAAAAGCATGATGTGGAAAGAAGGGTTACGGTTTTGTGTTAGTTTAAATTTTACCAAGAAGTATACTCTTGTAATTTGTATATGATTCTATCTTGTGAAATCGAACTGAGGTTGGTATTGATTATCAGTAAGTAAACGAGGTTAAACCAAAATTTTAGGTGACATTATATCAAAAGTTCAAGTATCGATTAACGTATTATTAATAGAAGACAAGATTAACCTATAGCATGGTATTAGTGTCATAAATGCGTGGGTCATTACGATTGGGGGAGATCAAGTTATAGATTTCTCCTAACCTTTAGTATAGATGGAGGATCTTGAAGCTTTTCACACTTGTGAGGGTTGAACCTCTTACTATTCTTACATAATAATCTGTGCAATAGAATCAATATTTGATCTTGGTCATGTTAATGAGATAAGAAGGAAAGTTTCATGATATAAGTTAAAATATGAAGTGGGAGGTGACTTAAAGAGGGACTTGTGATAAATCATGTAGTGATCAAATTATGCATACTCTTATAAATAATTCTTGTGACCACAAATCTAAATACTTTAATTCATGACTTACTTATAATTCAAGTTAGATGAAGAAATAATAGGAAAAGTGAAGAATTTGTTAATAGAGCACTTTTGGAATAGTAACGCAAATCTGTTAAAATCTGTCCAGATTTGAAACCTGAAACATGGGGTTTCTTTCGTAAGGATATTTAATGAGAAATAGGTCATGTGTTATACCGTTGGAAAGCTAATCGAGTCTACTTTCCACCGCGCCCACGGTGTTCTAATCCAATATCTGTGCTGGGAATTATCACTGGAACATGATAACTCGTCGAAAGTGCTAAGTTGCAGAATTTTTAGATGTCTAAATGATTTTCTGTTTATTTTAGCTTTTCGTGCGACTTAAGTGGGTCATATATTATATTGCTAGAGAAGTGAATTAAATGTTCTAAATACGTGTATGTTATATGACATGCTAGAGAAGAGATAGGATTGGCCAAAGTGTGATGTTTAGAAAATAGGGAACTTGAATAAGAAATTAAACTAATGATTTATATGATGGTAAGTATTAAATTGCAACATTCATATTGAAGCTTGTAAATACTAAATTGTACACTAGTGAGAATGCTACTCATGCAAAGAGTTGAACGATAAAAACATCAACGGAGGAAATAAGCTCACACGTAGGAACTCGTGAGTAAGTTGAGGTGATCATACACACACAAATATATATACGTATCTAAATTATTATACACATGTGCAAGTGATGTATATGAATGTGTATCTTACATGTGCAAGTGATATGTATGAATGTGTATCTTACATGTGCAAGTGATGTATATGAATGTGTATCTTACATGTGCAAGTGATGTATATGAATGTGTATCTTATATGTGCAGTGATGTATACGAATGTGTATCTTGTATGTGCAAGTAGTTAGTGGCGCGATATGGATGAAATTCTATGTTATGTTTGTGTAATGGCTTTGCTTATGTGCATAGTTTTTATTCTTGTGGGATGAGTTATTTTATCCCTATATGTAGGAAGGGGCCGGCGGGAGCCGGTAGGAAGGCGGAAGACGGTGGGAAAAAGAGGTGTTCATCCAAATTGTAGGAAGGGGCCGGCGGGAGCCGGTAGGAGGAGAAGACGGTGTAAATGTATGTTGTTCATTGTAGGAAGGGACCGGCGGGAGCCGGTAGGAGGGGAAGACGGTGTTATGAAAGTAGCTCATTTTATAACTGTAGGAAGGGGCCGGCGGGAGCCGGTAGGAGGGGAAAGACGGTGAATTGTTCATGTATTCTTTAAAATGTTGGGGTGATGAAATGTTACTTGTTGATGTGATGTTTATAAAAGATGTTTGTGTTATCATAAGTTAGAAATTGCTATGACTTGAATTATATCATGCTAGGGGTATGTTGGATGTGTTATCATATATGTCAATGAAACCATCAAAATACAAGTTTGGCTGATTGAAATGAATGTCATATATTGGGTGAAAATGTACATGTGAATCCGTGCTTTACTTGAAGGGTGAAGCGTTATTGCATTATGAGAAATATGATATGATTGTATGCTATATAATTATGACTTGTGAAGTAAGTGTTATCTGAATGCATAAACTAGGTTTATGGCATAACTCTTGTGGTTAATGTATAATAGCGTGAAACACAAAGTACGTGGGTAATACACACTATGTACACATAAGACGAGAGAGTTTGTTATGTAACTCTTAGACCTTATCACACATAAATATGAGAATCCAAGAAAGAAATTGGGGAATACAATTATAAGAGTCTGACCGTCCTCAGAGATTTTAGAGGCTGAGGCCTTAATTATTAAACTATCGGATGCCTTCGATTCTTGCCTTCTTACTGTTCAGGTTTCTTTCGTTGCATGAATATTCATATTCTCTCTTTGAGATATTATCATTTCTTGATTTTTTTCTTGACTCACTCACTGAGCTGTCGAGCTCACCCTTCCACAGACTGATTTATTGCAGGTTACTTGGAGGCAGGGGTCAGGGTTATGCTGCATAGGGTTCGTTCTGATGTCAATTCAATTCTTGTATTTTGGGACATTTGTGTTTGTGGATGATATATATGTGGGTCATGGGAGGCATGATTAATCTTGTATATACATATGTGGAGAACCTTATGGTAGTTTCATTTCAAGTTGACATTTGAGTTATTTTTATTGAGTTGTAACAATAAGAAGTGTATTATCTATATGATGCCATGAGAAGTTGAAAGTTATAAATTCTGAGAGCCTATGGATGTCTAGAAAGAAACTCTAGAGTTTATGTCATTTTGTTTCTCCATAAGTAGGCAATGTCAAGCCGAAACATATCATATCTGTATTGGATATTGCATCCGACCAGAAATTACAAAGGAGGTGCTGCTGAAATTTTTAAGAAATAAGGAATGATTTGATTTATCGGTTTTTATTAAGAGTATGTTATGTAAATTGAGGATTGTTAAACTGGGACCGTTACAGTTAGTATCAGAGCACATGATATAGAAAGAGGATAAACTTAGAACGAATAGTAGAAGAGGATTGGATTGTTGGGGGCTGATTTTTTTTGGATTGATTTGCATGTTTATGCCTTGTATGTATGTGAAAACATTGTTTGACTTGGTTGGTTTAAGGGGGGTAAGGGTTCTTACGTGTATGACTAATCCTGAAGCGCGGGATATTTGGTCACTGCCTTATATTCGGATTATGATACCCACATGTCATAATTCGGATGTGTTCGGCTGAGGGTGTGGGCCCTCAGTACGAGCTGCTAGTGGTATGGGACACTGGAGTAAGGAAATGATTAAAATATCAAGCGAGTTAAGATTAAGTCGGATCGTAAGAATATAGTATAGGAAATTGTTCATGAGATACTAAGTTCTCGAGGAAAAGGATCGAAAGGGGTATTTTATGGAAGTAAGAATTTGAAGTATACAAGAGAAATGCAAAGTTTTATGCTTACTCACTTCAGGTAGCAAGTTTCGAGGACGAAACTTTTGTAAGGAGGGTAGAATGTAACACCCCGAATTTTTCAACCCTGATTTAATACTATATTCTTTGATTATTGAGATTATAAAGAATATCAGGAATTTTAATTTGGTTATATTTATGTGATAATAAATTTGGAAATTTATCAGGGAATTTGAAATGAATTAATTGGAAGTATTTAAATAGATATGCATGTTATATACATATATATATAATAGTGATGATAATAATTATGGTGATGTATATACATGGGTACAAGTCACACATTTGTATATGACTACACTTCATGCAATATCTAAATATAGAAGAATTTATTTTTGTTACTTGTATTAGTGAGAAATGATCTCATATTAAATGGAGGGTTAGGATTGACTTGAGATGAGTGAAGGGAGTAGGTGAGTGGTAGGTGGGAGATGAGTGGTAGAGATTGCATCTCTTTATTTCCCCTCACCCCCAATATTTTTCAGATCTGAGATTCCCCTCTCTCTCTCTCTCCCTCTCCCTCTCTCTCTCCCCTCTCGGCAGTGGTGGGCAGCGCACCAGCGCGCAGGCGGCACGGAGCAGCGCGCAGGCCGCGCGCGAGGGCGGCCAGGCGCAGCAGGCCGCGGCCAGGGGCGGCCAGGGCCGCGACGGCGGCTGGCCGGGGCGGCTAGGTGGTGGCCGGCCGTGCCGGACGTTGGTGAGTGGGTTTTTTTTTTCCTCTTTCCCTTGTATTTTTTTTTATATAGTTCATCTCTTGAAAACCCGAGATCTATGACTTATTGAATTGGGAAATTTTTCCCTTGAGCTACTCATACAATGATTATGTGAAAATTTATGATTTTTAATGCATGTGATGACCTAAATGGGATCTAGAGATTTATGGAATTAATCCAATTGTAGGCAAGTGATGTGTAGGAGGTTGCATGATGGATTTGTCATGTGGTAATGGGACTTATCGAATTTCAGATTTAGTGTAAATCTAAACCCTAGTACTCCCAATCTTACACTTTAAGTTCATGGGAATGAAACTTTACTTAGAGGTGTGTGAGACTAAAATTTGAGAAATTTTTATTCCTTCTTAAATTGGGTCGAATTCTTAAATAAATCATGGGCAAATGCATGTTGAATCTATTGGTGACAACCCTAACCCTATGTAAAAGCATGATGTGGAAAGAAGGGTTACGGTTTTGTGTTAGTTTAAATTTTACCAAGAAGTATACTCTTGTAATTTGTATATGATTCTTTCTTGTGAAATCGAACTGAGATTGGTATTGATTATCAGTAAGTAAACGAGGTTAAACCAAAATTTTAGGTGACATTATATCAAAAGTTCAAGTATCGATTAACGTATTATTAATAGAAGACAAGATTAACCTATAGCATGGTATTAGTGTCATAAATGCGTGGGTCAGTACGATTGGGGAGATCAAGTTATAGATTTCTCCTAACCTTTAGTATAGATGGAGTATCTTGAAGCTTTTCACACTTGTGAGGGTTGAACCTCTTACTATTCTTACATAATAATCTGTGCAATAGAATCAATATTTGATCTTGGTCATGTTAATGAGATAAGAAGGAAAGTTTCATGATATAAGTTAAAATATGAAGTGGGAGGTGACTTAAAGAGGGACTTGTGATAAATCATGTAGTGATCAAATTATGCATACTCTTATAAATAATTCTTGTGACCACAAATCTAAATACTTTAATTCATGACTTACTTATAATTCAAGTTAGATGAAGAAATAATAGGAAAAGTGAAGAATTTGTTAATAGAGCACTTTTGGAATAGTAACGCAAATCTGTTAAATCTGTCCAGATTTGAAACCTGAAACATGGGGTTTCTTTCGTAAGGATATTTAATGAGAAATAGGTCATGTGTTATACCGTTGGAAAGCTAATCGAGTCTACTTTCCAACCGCGCCCACGGTGTTCTAATCCAATATCTGTGCTGGGAATTATCACTGGAACATGATAACTCGTCGAAAGTGCTAAGTTGCAGAATTTTTAGATGTCTAAATGATTTTCTGTTTATTTCAGCTTTTCGTGCGACTTAAGTGGGTCATATATTATATTGCTAGAGAAGTGAATTAAATGTTCTAAATACGTGTATGTTATATGACATGCTAGAGAAGAGATAGGATTGGCCAAAGTGTGATGTTTAGAAAATAGGGAACTTGAATAAGAAATTAAACTAATGATTTATATGATGGTAAGCATTAAATTGCAACATTCATATTGAAGCTTGTAAATACTAAATTGTACACTAGTGAGAATGCTACTCATGCAAAGAGTTGAACGATAAAAACATCAACGGAGGAAATAAGCTCACACGTAGGAACTCGTGAGTAAGTTGAGGTGATCATACACACACAAATATATATACGTATCTAAATTATTATACACATGTGCAAGTGATGTATATGAATGTGTATCTTACATGTACAAGTGATGTATATGAATGTGTATCTTACATGTGCAAGTGATGTATATGAATGTGTATCTTATATGTGCAAGTGATGTATACGAATGTGTATCTTGTATGTGCAAGTAGTTAGTGGCGCGATATGGATGAAATTCTATGTTATGTTTGTGTAATGGCTTTGCTTATGTGCATAGTTTTTATTCTTGTGGGATGAGTTATTTTATCCCTATATGTAGGAAGGGGCCGGCGGGAGCCGGTAGGAAGGGGGAGACGGTGGGAAAAAGAGGTGTTCATCCAAAATTGTAGGAAGGGGCCGGCGGGAGCCGGTAGGAGGAGAAGACGGTGTAAATGTATGTTGTTCATTGTAGGAAGGGACCGGCGGGAGCCGTAGGAGGGGAAGACGGTGTTATGAAAGTAGCTCATTTTATAACTGTAGGAAGGGGCCGGCGGGAGCCGTTAGGAGGGGGAAGACGGTGAATTGTTCATGTATTCTTTAAAATGTTGGGGTGATGAAATGTTACTTGTTGATGTGATGTTTATAAAAGATGTTTGTGTTATCATAAGTTAGAAATTGCTATGACTTGAATTATATCATGCTAGGGGTATGTTAGATGTGTTATCATATATGTCAATGAAACCATCAAAATACAAGTTTGGCTGATTGAAATGAATATCATATATTGGGTGAAAATGTACATGTGAATCCGTGCTTTACTTGAAGGGTGAAGCGTTATTGCATTATGAGAAATATGATATGATTGTATGCTATATAATTATGACTTGTGAAGTAAGTGTTATCTGAATGCATAAACTAGGTTTATGGCATAACTCTTGTGGTTAATGTATAATAGCGTGAAACACAAAGTACGTGGGTAATACACACTATGTACACATAAGACGAGAGAGTTTGTTATGTAACTCTTAGACCTTATCACACATAAATATGAGAATCCAAGAAAGAAATTGGGGAATACAATTATAAGAGTCTGACCGTCCTCAGAGATTTTAGAGGGTGAGGCCTTAATTATTAAACTATCGGATGCCTTCGATTCTTGCCTTCTTACTGTTCAGGTTTCTTTCGTTGCATGAATATTCATATTCACTCTTTGAGATATTATCATTTCTTGATTTTTTTCCTGACTCACTCACTGAGCTGTCGAGCTCACCCTTCCACAGACTGATTTATTGCAGGTTGCTTGGAGGCAGGGGTCAGGGTTATGCTGCATAGGGTTCGTTCTGATGTCAATTCAATTCTTGTATTTTGGGACATTTATGTTTGTGGATGATATATATGTGGGTCATGGGAGGCATGATTAATCTTGTATATACATATGTGGAGAACCTTATGGTAGTTTCATTTCAAGTTGACATTTGAGTTATTTTTATTGATTTGTAACAATAAGAAGTGTATTATCTATATGATGTCATGAGAAGTTGAAAGTTATAAATTCTGAGAGCCTATGGATGTCTAGAAAGAACTCTAGAGTTTATGTCATTTTGTTTCTCCATAAGTAGGCAATGTCAAGCCGAAACATATCATATCTGTATTGGATATTACATCCGACCAGAAATTACAAAGGAGGTGCTGCTGAAATTTTTAAGAAATAAGGGAATGATTTGATTTATCGGTTTTATTAAGAGTATGTTATGTAAATTGAGGATTGTTAAACTGGGACCGTTACACTTCGTCCTTGCATGATAGACCTGGTTCCTAACCAAGTAGATGGCGCTCATGCTGTCACAGTTAATCTCCAGCAGATCCTGTTCCACTCCCAAGTCATCATGCAACCCTTGAAGCCAGATTGCCTCCTTCATGGCCTCTGTCATAGCCATGTACTCAGCCTCTGTGGTTGACAAAGCGATGGTAGACTGCAGTGAGGAGCGCCAACTCACCGGTGCTTGTGAGAATGTGAAGACATATCCCGTCGTCGACCGGCGCTTGTCAAGGTCACATGCATAGTCTGAATCAACATATCCTATGCACTCTTGCTTTCCAGTATCGTCCTTCTCAAACACTAGGCCTATATCAATTGTACCCTTGATGTATCTCAAGATCCATTTCACAGCTTCCCAATGACCCTGACCCGGATCATGCATATATCGACTCACCATGGAGACGGTCTGTGATAGATCTAGTCTCGTACACACCATAGCGTACATCAAGCTACCCACAGCATTGGCATATGGAACGTGAGACATATACTCACGCTCTTGAACACTCTTCGGAGACATCTTTGCAGACAATTTGAAGTGAGGAGCCATAGGTGTACTAACAGACTTGGTATCCTTGCTGATATTGAACCTCTGTAGTACCTTCTCCAAATAGCCCTTCTGAGTCAAACTCACCCTGCTAACTCTCCGGTCTCTAGTGATCTCCATGCCCAATACTTTCCTAACTTCGCCCAGGTCCTTCATCTCAAACTCTGACGATAGATTCTTCTTCAGAGCATCAATAGCAGATCTCGACCTCGAAGCAATCAACATATCATCTACATAAAGAAGTAGATAGATATATTCACCTGTCCTGTTGTAGTACACACATGGATCATAGTGGCTACGTGTGTACTTCTTCTTTCTGATGAAGCTATCAAATTGCTTGTACCACTGTCTAGGAGACTGCTTTAATCCGTATGACTTCTTTAGCTTGCATATTAACTCTTCCTTCCCTGCAGTTTTGTAACCTGTGGGCTGTGTCATGTAGATCTCCTCTTCAAGATCGTCGTAGAGAAAGGCGGTCTTTACATCAAGTTGGTCAAGGTCCAACTCATTCTGCGCAACCAAGGCCAATAGAATACGAATTGACGAGTGTTTTAACTACAGGAGAGAATACCTCGTTATAGTTAATTCCTTCCCTCTGAGCATAGCCTTTAGCCACCAACCGAGCCTTGTAGCGCACTGAATCTTCTTGGAGAGATCCTTACTTCTTAGCATACACCCACTTGCATCCTATGGCCTTCTTCCCTTTGGGCAACTTGGTGAGTTCCCAAGTGTCGTTCTTGTAAAGAGATTGCATCTCCTCATTCATGGCCGCTTTTCACATCTTTGCTTCCGAACTGATCTCAGCTTCTCTGAAGGTAGATGGAATAGCCTCCTCGACGACTGGAAGTGCATACGCAATAACCATATCAGTGGTGAGCCAACCTGGTCTCCTAGTGTTCCTTCTTGGTCTTTCAACTGCAGTTGGATCTGGAACAGTACCCATGACCTGCTCTTGACCCTGATCATCCTCTTCAGCATCTTCTTCAACTGCTCGATCACTACCCTGTGTCACCTCAGGAATAATCCGAACTGATACTGATTACTCTAGAGATGGTGGATCTGCATCAATCTTCACCTGCTGCAATAGCTCCTTGGTCTTACTGGTCTCCACCTGCTGAGAGACCGTAGGCTTCATCAAAGAAGCCTCATCGAACATGACATCCCTGCTGAGTACGAACTTGTTGTCCATTTGATCCCAAATCTTGAACCCCTTGGTTCCTCGCTTGAAGCCAACGAACACCCCTTTCTTTGCCCTTGGGTCCAACTTGTCTTCTCTGACATGGTAGTAGGCTGGACATCCGAAGACCCATAGCACATCATAGTCCCCAACAGCTTTTTCTGACCAAGCTTCAAGAGGAGTCTTCCCCCCTATTGCAGACGACGGCAACCTATTCACGAGGTGGCATGCATACGCCAAAGTTTCAGCCCAAACTTCTTTGACAGTTGTAACGCCCCGATCCCATGGGTACGGGGACGTCACTGCGACGTACATACGCAGGTCAGAAGTACCCTCACGTATATACGCTAAGCATCAGTACAAGCAAGAATCAGAGTACGACAAACGTAGCGTCCATTCATATGCCAACATAAGAAGTACAAAGTACAAGGTTATCACAGGATGTGACATATTATTACATATCACATGCATCATATATCACAGCCAAGCACAAAAGTACGATTTACAATATGATTACAAGATGCTCACGAGCTGAAGGAAGGTCCCGCGAGGTAAAAAGGAAAGTCTGGCATAACAGAAACCGAGACTAATCAGCCTGCTCGGAAAGGAAAGCTTGATCTTCCACAGAAGGCTCCACCTCAATCCAAGGTCCGGAACCTGAACATACAAATTCAAGGGAGTCAGGACCTCCCAAACAAGTGATCAGGTTACAGCCGAGCGGCATAAGAAATAAGAGTATGAGAGTTGGTACAGTATTATGAATAATCAGCCAGCGAGTAAAGGAAGTACGACATGTTATAAACGAAAGGCATTGTATAAGCTTAAGTTACGGCCTCATGAGACTAGTACCTCGAGGGAATAATCCAAACAAGGAAACCCTCATCTATATACCTTTATCTCATGTCACCGTGATCCAAGCGCATACAACACCCACAGTTAACGTCTTTTATTATTATTGTTACTCGTCTTACCCTGATATCTAGCTATGTGAACTAGCGTCCCAGCACACATAGATCCATATCCAAGTAAAGCAAGATTGTTATTGGAAACCAGCGGGGGTATCAACGAACTATGTTTACAGTGGGTCCCGTACATACCCGGGTCCACGGCCCAGGATGTTCCGTTGCTTGGTAACGGAACCAGCCGCAAGGCTAACAGGAGGGACTTATGTATGCCCTTATCATGATGGTACCAGGAAGGAGGGAACCAACACTCCCCTCGGTCGCCTGGAGGCCCACAGGTCAGACCGGAAATTTAGTTGCACAACATACCTAATACCACTGTAAACACGAACATATATTGATAGCCGCGTATTTCTCCCGACCCGATGCAAGTTGTCTTATTTTATGAATTCTTTAGATAATTATCAGGTTTCGGGAATGAACAGGAGCAAGTCAGGAATATTGTAAAAACAGGAGTATCAGGAGTACAATTTGTACTATCATGTAAATCAAATTGGTAAATCATAAAGTCCGGTTATCATTCCCGTTATCGTGATAATTATGAGAATCATGTGTGTCATGCCTTGTGTTAGGAGATAGCATGACAAGAGGTGATATCCATCAAGTAACAAGTCTTGTAATTAGCAATATACAATACATGACCCAAAGATAATGTTCATAAACAAAGAGGTAATTAACCACAGCAAACAGTCAAGATTAGTCGACTAGGGAGTGATATTAGTCGACTTATGAAGGGGGTAGTCGACTATAGATAAGGGTCAAGTCGACTAAAAGGCCGCGTCTCAGAGAGCCGCGTCTCAGGAAGAAAGTTAGTCGACTAGGGGTAAATGTCAAGTCGACTGATAAATCGCGTTTTCAGGAAAAGGGCGCGTCTTCAGAAAAAGTTAGTCGACTAGGAAAATGGGGTACTCGACCAACGAAGCTGCGTTTTCAGGAATAAGGTTACGTTCAAAGGGGTTAGTCGACTTATAGTTGGGTCAAGTCGACTAATGAAGTTGCAAAACAGAGAGCAGATCCTGATGTTTGAGGGCTGCGTTTGTTGATGAAATTACAAGCATGAAAATAATGTCCAAGTCTTGGCGAGTAGAATTACTCGCCTAAAATGCATCCGACGTCCTGTAAGAAATGCCAAGTGAGGAAGATGAGTTCTTTGCCAAGTTTGTTACCAAAACGATTACCGGAATAATCGCGAACGATTACCGAAAAATCTACGGTGATAAAGCTCGGCCCCAATCCAAAAGGAGGGTACCGGCCCAGAGTCTTGCCAACAGAGAAGAACGCGGCCCCATCCAAAAGGAGTGGCCGGTCCTCACAAGAGAAGGAAAGAGGTTGAAGGTGCAAGTCTAGCTCAACTTGACAAAATGAGATTTTGCAAACTATGTTACGGGGGACGAATCTATAGTCCGCCGGAAAGAGGTTGACGAGGAGGTGAAGATGGTATGCTTGGTGGTGGCTATGGTGGTGCAGGGGGTGGTGGAGATGGTGGAAAAGTTTGGTGGAGAAAATGGGTTCTTTGGGGTTTTCTTGGTGAAAGAGGTTGAAGAAGATGGTGTTGTTGGTGGAAATGGAGGAGGAGATGGAGGGAGAATGGCGGAGGAAATAGTGGAAGAAGTTGGTGGAGAAGATGGAGATGGTGGGTGGTAGTAATGGCCGGCCAAGGGGATTTGGTGGCTGCGCTTGCTGTTGAAGCTTGCTGGAAATGGAAGATGGGAGGAGAATAATGAAAGAGAGAGAAGGTGGGAGTGCATGTTGTAGGCTGTATAAAAATCACAAAGACAAGACACCAAAACGTAGAGATCCAAGATCCAGGCGCAAGGCTAAATGTGACAATCAAGACGCGAAAGTCCAAACCCGCGTCTCCGCATCAAGACGCGTTGGCTCAACGCCCGCGTCTCCGCATCAAGGCGCATTGGCTCAACGCCCGCGTCTCAGCATCAAGGCGCGTTGGCTCAACGCCCGCGTCTCAGCATCAAAGCGCGTTGGCTCAACGCCCGCGTCTCAGCATCAAGGCGCGTTGGCTCAACGCCCGTGTCTCCACGTCAAGGCGCGTTGGCTCAACGCCCGCGTCTCAGCATCAAGGCGCGTTGGCTCAACGCCCGCGTCTCAGCATCAAGGCGCGTTGGCTCAACGCCCGCGTCTCAGCAACAAGGTGCATCCACCTTGGTTGTAACCACCCCGAATATGGCGCCACCCACCGCCCATGTAGCGGGGAAGTTGGCCCTCATCGTGGAGCACTTTTAGGGGGCACGATCACCCCCTAAAAACCCTATAAATAGTCCCATCACTATGGAATAGAGGGCGGATTTTCGAGAAAGAAAAAAGGAGAGATCATCGACAGAGAGAGAGAGCTCGACTCTTCAAGCCAGCTTGCTGCGTACAAGTTGCTCTTCGCCTACCTTCTCTTTTAGAGTTTTGGTGGACGGGGCTGAGTTACTCCTTCTACCTACCAAGGAGAAGATCCCTCGACGGTATTGACGGTCATCTGGTCAACGGAGAACAAGATTCACTCTCCACCGCCACACGAAGAACCCAGCACTAAACAAAGGGGGAATTCAAGATTCAATATTCTCCCTCCCTTGTAACCGGAAGATTAGCCTGTTGTAATTTTTCATCTGATTCAAGAAAAAGTTACTCCAGTCCGCTTTCGCCAGTTTTCCGCGTCCAACAAGAGATGGCGACTCCGCTGGGGACTACGTTTGTCACTGACGAACAAGCCGTGGCGCAGGATGATCTCCTCCGTAGGGGGAAAATGGTCGAGACACTTGTTGTGGAGTTCGACCAAGCGAAGTATGAAGAGTTTCTCTCTTCTGGCTCCAAGAGCCCAAAGACCCGCATCTGTCGCAGGGTCTCGGCGGGGAATGGCCCCGAAGCCCGTCCTGAAGCTCTCTTGGGCGCCGCTGCTGTTGCCCACTGTGCCCAACAAAGTTCACGCGTCAACGCCTCTCAGAAGGCCCGCGCGATCCCAAGCACAGTTGCTGTTGCAACCAACTCCGGCGCACAGAAACCCGTGTCAACGTCTCTCAGGAGACCCGCGTGGTTAAACTCCCTGATGTTCAACATAGGATGTTGTTGGTTTCTCTCCACCTCCTCGACGCAACCGGAATGCTGAGCGTCGACAGAGGAGACGTGCGCGTCAACTGCAAGTTGGAACCGTTGGTTGTCCAACTGAAGCTGGACGCGACGTACAGTCTCGCGCCTTGCCCGCGTCACGTCCAGTACGTGAAATCCGCGTTTGGCGGCCCAAGCGCGGAACTCCTCAAGTTGAGTCCTCTGAAGACCAGCTTACCAAACGCCAAAGCGAAGCTTTTGCGTCTCGTCAAACGCAGGAAGCACGCACCCAGAGACGAGGCGCCCTGCAGCCCACTCTCTCTCACGCGGCTCAGCCCGGACGCACCAGGCAGCAACGCGATACTCGCGTCTCATCTCAACAGAGACGCCAGACGCGCGTTCCACAGTCACGACGCGGAAACCGCGTCCCTGAAGTCTGCGTCCATTCTGCACAGCACATGGATGCCTCCCGTCTTCGACGTTGTGAGGCTAGTCTCTTTGATCCCTCTTCCATGGATTTGAGGGATTATCTGATAAAGAAAAGAAGTGCCCACCAGGTCACTTCATCTTGCTACTGCCAACGGCTTATCTCCATGCTTGCGGAGTGCCGTTGCGGGTCGAGTGTGCACCAGCAGTCCTTAGCTGGACAACTGACCTCGATTCCCCCGTCAGCCATAAGAAGGCGCTCCCATAGAAGGAGAGTCTTCTCTGACATTGAATACCCGGAGCTTACTGCGAACATGACAAGCAGGAGCAAGGGGAAACAACTTGCAGTCAGCTCAGACGAGTCCGAGTCTGACTCTGAACCGGAAGGGGTGTATCGACACACTCGCATCCGGACGGGGGCCATTCCCCCAATTGACTATAATGCCTTAGCCCACGGCATTAGAGCAAATGATTCCCACTCCGCCGTAGTGGAATCAGGGGCTTCGAACTCTTCCGTCGAGAAGGAGACCTCTGCCTACATGACAGGCACTCCTGAGGAGACGGCAAGACATATAGAGCAGGTCCAGAAAGCACAAATGGACATGATTATTTCTCAGCAGGCGTCAATTGACTCCCTCAAGCAGGCGATTGCACAACTGCTGGAAGACAGGAGGAAATCTCCTCCTAGGAGGTCAAAGGGCAAAGGGAGAAAGGGAGAAAGCTCATCTTCCGAACCTTCTGAGGAGGCGCGACGATCTACTTCAAATTCGTCCAAATCTTCGTCGCACGACCCAGAAAAGGCTCATACTAAAAGAATGAGTCAACTGGAGCAACGCCTCAATGCCCTTGCCAGTCGCAAAGACCTCTAAGAAGTTGGAGTGGTCCGGCCCTATCCAGCTGAGTGGGATCTAGTCCCGTACCCTCCTAAGTTCAAGGCTCCAACCCTCCAAGCCTTCGATGGGAAGGGGTCCCCTAATCAGCACATCTACTACTTCAAATCCCAAACCGGGAATGTAGTAGATAATGACGCCATCCTGGCGCGACTATTCATCGGCACCCTGAAAGGGTTGGCCTTTGAGTGGTTCGTTCATGAAACTCCCGGAAGGTTCTATTAAGAACTGGGGCGACTTGGAGAAGTTGTTCTTAACACGCTTCTTCGAAGATGACTTCGAGGTCACAATGCCCACCCTGTTGGCTACGAGACAGCGAAAGGGAGAGTCCGTCAAATCTTTCGTGGAAAGATTTCGGAACGTGGCACTCCGGTGTCCAAGCGGTATGACCCAGGCCACCCTGGTGGAAACATGCCGCCACAACCTCCAAACCTCACTCCTTGCTCAAATAGGAGTTGCTGAAAGCCGCACCTGGAAACAATTAGTCCAGCAAGGTGAACAGGCTGAGGAGATTGTTGCCCGCGTCAGGGCAGAAGAAGGCAAGTCTAGGCCGGAAAGGTCGACTAGGCGAGCGCCAGACACCTCCCTCCAGACGAAGCGGAAGGATAATTTGGCAACAGAGACCAAATCTCCCGCCAAACCTCAAACAGGCAAGGCGAGTGGCTCTTCAAGCCAACCCCGCGCCAACAAGCAGTATTCCTTCAAGGAGGAACATGTCGATTCGCTCTTCAAGCTACTCAACAAGAGCAATCGACTGAAGCTCCCTGAAATTAGGCGCCCGGAGGAAGTCGGCAAGACCGATAATCCCAACTACTGCATGTACCACAGGATGTTGGGACACCCTACCAAAAGCTGCTACGTCTTCAAGGACATCCTTCAGGCTTTGATTGACGCGGAGGTTCTAAAGCTCCGACCAGAGCAGAAGAAGGTCACGGCTAATGTGACGTCGGTTCTCCAGTTCGGGAGACAATCTCCAACGCCTGCGGGGGTAACTCCTATTCCAAGGGGAGAATTAAGAGTGGTCAACACAGACCCTCACCAGCAGCAGGAGAAGGGCTTGGTACCCGTCCCTACGCCTCAAGGGGAAATTATGTGGGTCCACCCCGACCTAGTGGACAACCAGCAGTGGACTACTGTAACCAACAGGAAGTCCAAAGGCAAGGCAAAAGCTTCGTCCTGCCATGTGGTATGTGCTTCCTCCCGAGAAGCAGAGGATGATGTTCCCTCACTGACTGATTCAGAAGAGGAAACCATAGTCTTGGCCGCAGAGCCCAACCAACCAATGACGGGGACTCGTTCAGGACAGCCCTACTTGAAGCAGTACGGCGAAGTGGCGGCAAACCCTCCACAACCGGCTGCAGAGCCAACTAGGCCCTCCACAAAGCCACCTGTGGAGAAGCAGAAGGAGACTCGATTCTCTCGAGCCCTTCAAAGAGGCATCGCGGAAGGGTCTTCGGCACCTTACCGCTTTGATGTCCTGGCTCAGCTGGCCAATATACCGGCACGCATTACCTTGTATGAACTTCTTAGACTATCAAAGTCGACCAGGGAAGCTCTGCAAGAAGCTCTGGCAAATGCTGAGGTCTTCATGACCCAGGTGCCGAAGAAAGAAGATGTAGAGGATTGCCTCCACACCTCCCAGAATACCCCCTGCATCACCTTCACGGCAGATGATATGCAGGTCAAAGGGAAGCATGATCGACCCCTGTACTTCACAGGTTATATCGGATCATCTGAGGTGAACCGCATTCAGGTAGATCCAGGGTCCGCATTGAGCATCATGCCTCGCCGAGTCATGCAACACCTCGGCATCCGTACTCACCGTCTGAGCCCTACACAGACGACCATCTACGAGTTCAATGCCAATGGCACCCGTCCGATGGGGAAAATCAAGCTCAAGTGCCAGATTGGGAGCCTCAAGTCGGAGGTGACGTGCTACGTCATCGATGCCGACACTTCCTACAATCTGCTGCTGGGACGACCATGGATTCACCGCAACTCCATCGTTCCCTCCACTCTTCACCAAGTCATGAAATACATTGACGCGAGTGGGAAGGTGCAAACGTTGGTTGCCGAAAGGTATCCGTTTAAGGGGGTCGAAAATTATTTCACGGACTCCCTCCTATATCAGGATCCGGTGGATGAAACCCCGCAACTGGAGGTGCCAGACTCTGGTAATGAGGCTGACACTGAGACCGAGCAAGAAGAGTGCTTGTGGAAGTTGGAACCACTTGTAAAGAGCACTAATAAGCTCGATGTTGATAATACCACCGACGATGCAGGACGGCTGGTATATTAATGAGAATTTAGACTTTGAGTACTTTTCTGCGTGTGCATCCGATTCAATACCATCGGATACTAGTACCGACGTAGACGATGACATCTGGTCGGCAATGGATGCTTTGACATCATTGCATGTACCAGTAAAATCATCTTTCGGGACATACCAGGATAATGGTGATGCGCAGGAATCTATATTCATGGTTCCGACAAGACGAAAAGGCCAAAAACCAATCCTGTTTGGGCGAATGACGACTGAACCAACGCCCCGCGAAGAATCAGAAAGTGAGGAGGAATCCCCTCAGCTCAGTCATTATGAACCAAAAACGCTCAAAATGATGAAGTGCATGGGGTATGACCTAACCAACAGACCCGGGTTGAACTTCGGCAAAGGAAGAAGAACGCTACTTCGATCCTTTGTGCCGAAAGGGAAGGCCCCCGATTATTATCATCGGACGCGCAGGGGGTTGGGCTATGTATCAACTCCGGTCCCATCAGCCTCCGATTCTCAAGAATCGTCGAGCAACGATTACTCTTCAGACACATCATCTTGGGAGTCAGATGTCAGTGTCGGCAACATCTTCAAGGAACTTTCAGTGAACATGGTTTCGACAAGCCACCTGGAAGATGGAAATGAAGAAATGATCCAATCTGATACAGATCCTTGGATCAAACATTTAAATGCTCTTTGGGATACCCGCTTTGAACAGCGTGAGCCACCCACAGAAGACAAGGTTGTTCAGATCAACCTAGGAGATGAGGCTAACCCTAAGCCCATCTTCATAAGTGACGGCCTGTCACCTTCAGAGAAGAAGGATCTAATATCTCTTGTACAAGAGTATATAGACGTCTTCGCCTGGAATTATGAGGACATGCCAGGACTTGATCCTCAAGTGGCCATGCACCGCCTCAACATCAATCCGGACGTAAAACCTGTCAAACAACAGCAGCGACGGTTTCGCCCAGAAATAATGGAGGCAATTCAATCAGAAGTCAGAAAACTTATTGATTCTGGCTTCATCAGAGAAGAACAGCATCCCGACTGGGTGGCCAACATCGTCCCCGTTTTCAAGAAGAACGGGAAGATCAGGATCTGCATCGACTTCCGTGATCTAAACGAGGCCTGCCCCAAGGACGAATTCCCATTGCCAATCACAGATGTCATGATTGACAATACTTATGGATTCGAACGAATGTCCTTCATGGACGGATTCTCAGGATACAATCAAATCAAAATGTATCCTGATGACGAAAAGCATACCTCCTTCAGGACACCCCTAGGAGTGTATTGCTACACCGTCATGCCCTTCGGACTGAAGAATGCAGGGGCAACATATCAAAGGGCCATGAATGCCATTTTCCATCAGCAAATACGCTAAACGGTGGAATGTTATGTTGATGACATCGCGGTAAAAAGCCGCGCTAAAGGCGATCACGTAGCAGACCTGAAGGTGGTCTTTGACATCATGCGGGCTCATCAATTGAAGATGAATCCCACAAAGTCCTTCCTGGGGGTAGCCAGTGGCAAATTCCTAGGATTTGTTGTGACTTCCACAGGAATCCATTTGGACCCGGAAAAGATCCGCGCTATCCAGGAGATGCAACCCCCGAAAAGCCTCAAGGAGCTCAGGGGATTACAAGGACGATTGGCGTACATCCGCAGGTTCATCTCAAACCTTTCCGGAAGATGCCAACCCTTCGCTAAGCTGATGAAGAAGGGTGTCTCATTCATTTGGGATGACGCTTGCCAACAAGTGTTCGAGGAAATCAAGCAATACCTCACCCAACCACCAGTCCTTGCAGCTCCAGTATCCGGAAAGCCGTTTCTGGTGTACGTCCGAGCGATGGATCATTCTTTGGGAGCTCTACTAGCTCAGAATGACGATCAGGGACATGAGCAAGCAATCTACTATCTAAGTAGAATAATGATCGGAGCCGAACATCGGTATAACCCGATCGAGAAGGAATGTTTGGCACTGGTGTTCGCTATCCAGAAAATGCGACACTATCTGGTAGGCCAAACTATAAACGTCATATCAAAAGTCAACCCTCTGAGGTTACTTATGACTAAACCTTCATCGCTAAATGGCCGACTGGCAAAATGGGCCATATTGCTATCACAATATGAAATGCATTTTCTGCCACAAAAGGCTATTAAGGGACAAGCGGTGGCGGACTTCTTAGCTGAACACCCAGATCCGAGGGCAGTCAAACTCTACGAGGATCTCCCAGACGAAGTGGCCGAAGTCTACCTGACTCAGACATCGTTCGAAAGTCAAGTGTGGCAACTTTTCTTCGACAGTGCATCAAGGACAAACCCCAAGGGACACGTAGTGGCGGGGGTAGGAGTAGTACTTGTCTCCCCACAAAATTATGTGATCCCCCGAGCTGTCTCACTGACCGAGCCTTGTTCCAATAATGTGGCGGAATACAACGCTCTTTTGATTGGGATGCAATTCGCCGATGAGATTGGCGTTAAAAATCTCGAGGCATACGGTGACTCTAAACTCATCGTCAGCCAAGTTCGCGGGGAGTACGAAGTCAGACATGATGACTTGGTACCCTATTACAATGCAACTGTCCGCATGGCCGAGGGATTTACAAGCTTCTACATCGACCATGTACCACGCAGGCAAAATGCGCACGCCGATGCACTCGCATCCCTGGCTGCCTCCCTAGCTCTTCCAGCTGGAGCAATGGAGAAGATATTCGTCTACAGCCACGACCTGTATTGCCCGAGAAATGCTCTCGAGGATTATCAGGAGTCAATGGGAGGTCGTCACCGCGAAGAAGCACTTGAAGCGTCAACCGGTCCAGAGCCTAGAGACTGGCGGTTCCCCTACATTGATTTCGTCTTGTATGGCATCCTGCCTGAGGACGCCAAAGAAGCGGCTGCCATTCGAAGGAAAGCCCCCAAATTCTATTATAATGCGATTACGCGAACATTGTATCGTCGATCGCATGACGGGATCTTACTCCGGTGCCTCTCACCAAACGAAGCACAAGAAGTATTGAAAGAGGCCCACGACGGTATGTGTGGAGCCCATCAACCTGGCCCAAAACTGGCACATCGACTCCAAAGATTGGGTTACTATTGGCCTAAGATGATTGCCGATGCCGTCACTTATGCCAAGAAATGTCACGCCTGCCAAGTGCATGGCGACTTTATCCATCAAGCGCCAGGCTATCTCCACTCTACGGCCTCTACCTGGCCATTCGAAATGTGGGGCATGGACGTGGTTGGTCCTATCAGCCCGCCATCATCAAAAGGACATCGGTTCATTCTGGCGATAACCGATTACTTCTCCAAATGGGCTGAAGCCATCCCTTTGAAGGAGGTCAAGTCGTCGAACGTGATCAAGTTCGTGAAACATCACGTTATTTACCGTTTCGGCGTACCTCGGCGAATTGTCCATGACAATGGACCCCAGTTCATCAGCCAGGCTTTCCAGAGATTTTGCGCTAAGTTCAGAATCCAGGAGTGTGTCCTCAACGGCATACTATCCTGCCGCCAATGGCCTCGCAGAAGCTTTCAATAAGACTATTGGCAAGCTTCCCAAAAGTTCGTCTCGAAAAGTCAACGAGACTGGGACGACAAGTTGGGTGAATGCTTATGGGCTTACCGCACAACTGTGCGAACCCCGACTAAGGCCACGCCGTTTTCCTTGATATACGGATGTGAAGCCGTGCTTCCCCTAGAGATCCAAATTCCATCTCTACGCGTCGCCTTGACAGCGGAGATGACGACAGAGGAGAAGCATCGACAGCGACTCCAGGAACTGGAGGCCTTAGACGACAAGCGTCTGCAAGCCCAACAGCAAATCGAGCTCTACCAGGCTCGAATCACCAGAGCCTTCAACAAGAAAGTTAAAGTGCGAACTTTCAAGAAAGGCGACCTAGTCTTAGCCGTCAGAAGACCCATGGTAATGACGCACAAGACAAAAGGAAAATTCCAACCCAAATGGGAAGGACCATTTGTAGTAGAGTCAGTCTACTCAAATGGATCATATCGCCTCATAAACTCGAATGGCGATACACTCATGATGCCTATTAACGGCAGGTTCCTGAAGAAGTACTATCCCTAGATGGTATCCTTCCGCCGATCAAGTTAAAAGTACACATCTGATCAAAACATCCGACGCCTCCGACGGCTAAGGATAGAGGAAAATGTTGGCTTTTAAGCCCAACATCAGTCTTCGACAACTCATCATGCTGAGGGGAATAGCATGGCTAGCCCAACTCAAACGGTAGTTGGTAAAGGCACCTCAAATCCGTTGATAGCTGAGGGTTTGCTAAAAATCCTAAGTGGACTTGGCTCCACTCTTTCCTCCAAAATCCCCTACCAATTCTCATCCACAGAATGGTAGGTCTACAAAAATACAACCATTACTAAGTTAACACTATACCTCTGGTAATGGAAACTTTTTAATATTCCTTGTCGAGTACAAATTTTGCTTGTCAACTCTACACGGAGTACCAAATGTTCAATTTGCCAAGTTAACACTACACCTCTGGCACTTCAAATTTTCACTTGTCAATTCTCACCAATAGAATGACAGGTCCTCAAAATTGCTCTTATCATGAGTCAACCTTTGTCAAGTTAACATCACACCTCTGACAAATTGCTGTTAAAGTTCAACACCACACCTCTAAACAGTAATCAAGTTTCTGCCAGGTTTAATACTACACCTCTGACAGTCACTCTTCTTCAGACTTCCATATCGAAGCTGAAATGGATGATGCTAAGTTAACACCACACCTCTAGCATCCAAGTCATTGCTAAGTTCAACAATACACCTATAGCCATGACTTTCCCTCGGACTTCCTTATCCAAGCCGAGATGACCAATGCTAAGTTCAACATTACACCTCTAGCATTCCCTCATTGTCAAGTTAAACATTACACCTATGACAGTGACACTTCTGAGTTAAGTTAATATCACACCTCTGACTCACATCCTTGTCAACTAACATTACACTTCTGACAAGACCACTTCCAACCCGTTAAGTTAATATCACACCTCTGACGGTAACAAACTTTCCTAGATTCCCCACGAGTCTAGTCCCACTTGTTATTCTCTTCAGCAGAATAACAAGTCTACCTAAAAACATTGTTAGGTTAATACTACACCATCAACAGTGTTCCCCTCAAATCCCCAGTTGAGCTCAATCAAGTTAATCCCAAACACTTGATAAAAGTTCACCCTCCCTGGGGGTACCAATTCTACTTGTCGCTTTCTCTTATAAAGTGGCAGGTCCACCAAAAAAAATTATTTCATCTCTGTCAACTTAATATTACACCTCTGACAGTACTGTGAAAGTTCCTGAAATAGGATCTCTTCCTCCACAAAGTTTGACTTATTAAAGTTACCATCATAATTTTAACAAAGTCAGAGATTCTTTGCTTCTATAGGTCTAAGACAAAAAGTTCAAGACAAGGAAAGAGGCGAAAAGAAAAGTGTCGCTTTTATTCATTTCCAAACAGATGAAAGTGATACAAAACGCTCTCTTATACAATAAGATGGAGTGTTGCAGTAAAAACGCTCTCTTATACAATAAGATTGAGTGTTACAATTAAGGAGTACAAAGAAGTCCCTCTCTCTCTCTTAGAGGTTGCACTCGCTCCTCATAAGCCGCGTCTGATTCCAAGTGCGCGATGTTTTGTGGCTACAATAGAAGCTGGTTACACCACGATGCATGATGTAAACATCGAAAGCGCCCTAGCTGACTAAGCTAAGAGCAATGGTATTCTTGAGGTCTGGTGGCAACAGAAAGTCCTGCAACCCTTCGTTCAGGAGCGTCCCTTTCCCTAGCAGGCCATCCAACGGACATAGACTGTCCTTGATGTCACTTCTGGGGTGGGAGAGGAAGAGGATCTTGTCCGCCACCGCAACCGCCGGAACCCTCATCGCCGTCATGCATAGCCTGACCATCTCTTGCCAGCAGGCATGAGGGCGAAGCAGATCAGAAGAGACCTTGGCGAGGGTTGGGTCCTCGTCAGAGATGTAATATACTCTCTTATAGGTGACGAGGACCATAATATACTCTCTTATAGGTGAACATCGAACAAGTTCGCCGGCCAAAGCATCCTTCCAGGGGCCCAGCAAACCAGCAAGTCTACCTGCAAGGAATGAAACAAAAGGAATCAGAACAATCTGCAACTTAGCATGCTTCAACAGAGAAAAACTAAGTCACAAATGCAGACTGCAGACGCGGGAATGATCCACGCAATCAGCCAAGCAAACGCGGGAATGATCCACGCAGTCAGCCAAGCAGACGCGGGAATGACCCGCGCGGTGAGCCAAACTGCTGCGTCAGCAGAGACAAACGCGAATCAAAACGTGGTCTCATTCCACGCCCAAGTCGAAAGCACAGACGCCTAAAAGGCACAGACGCCGAAAGTTGCCATCTCCTTGTTGAGTGAACAAGAGTTGCAAGACTCGGGTCTGAAACCTTTTTGGGAATTCGTTTGGAAATTCGTCCAAGGCAGTGGCTATAAAACGCGCTAAGGCAATAGCCATAAAACGCGCCAAGACAGTGGCTTTGAAACGCAAGCTTTGTGAACAAAGCCAGCGCCAAGTGCCAAAGACCCCTGCACTCGCGTCCAGAGAAGTTTAAATCTGTGGCGCAAATTCCAGAAGGAATGCACCAACACAGACTTCGTGAGGGGGTCCAGATAATGGTGATGCCAAGGTGCAGGCCGTGGTAGATTAAAATATCATGGCTAATTGGGACGGCGTACCAACAGAGGCCTCTACCAAGAGTCAGGCTCTCTGCATCCAAATGCGAACGTGCAAGATGATCAGAGAGACACTCTGCCCCGAAGAGACCAAACAGGAGCATACAAGCGGTCATCTTCATCCACAGAGCCATCCTCATTCATGGAGACAATACTCTGAAGAAGATGAAGGTTCTCAGAGCGCTCGCTCTCAAAAAGAAAACAGTCCAAAGATTGGATTGAAGGAAGAGGGTTAGCCCTATTTATAGGCAGACCCTAATAACTGCTATTAATGGTGCATCAAACAGAACCGTCGCGCACGACTGTCAAAGCCCAATGGAGGACTGACGCGTGGAGCGTCGCTTTGGGAATCGTCGCAGACACCGGTTTCCAACCGCCAGCGCCGGTTTTGCATTAAAGAGCGTTAAAACGCCCAAGTCAAATAAAAAATTGACGCGTGGACAACCGCCTTGGAAAACAACGGATGACCCGGTTTCCCAAACGGTGAAGACTTGACGTCCAATCGTCAGTGAAGACTTGACGGTCAAAGATCTCACAAAATCTTTAAGTCAGGCTGCATCAAACGCAGACAGCAAAGTCGCGTCCGGCTGCATTAAACGCAGATGGGAAAGCCGCGTCTAAGAATCCGCGTCACCGTTCTCAAATTAAAAGGCATTCACCCGCGCTTTAAAGAGCGTCCACGTGACTCAAAATCGCGTCCTTTCAGCAAACAATGCTGCGTCCCTCGCGTCTGCCCTATTTGCGTCTTACTCAGCGAGACCAATTCGAGGTTCACTCTGTGATTGACGCTGCGTCTCATCAAAAGGACTTAGTGAAATCTAAGTTCCTATGGAATGATGACCGCGTCTCACCCTGTGATTGACGCCGCGTCTCAGCAAAAGGACTTAGTTCTATCTAAGCTCCTACAGAATGATGACCGCGTTTCACTCTGTGGATCAGTGCCGCGTCTCATCAGGAAGCCGCGTCTCATTGAAAGAACTTAGTCTCGCCTAAGTTCAATCTTCACAACCAGTGATCAAGAAGTTGGATTCATCCACAGCTAAACAAAGAAGATGGAACAAAAAATGTCCTTTTTATATCAAAAGTGGATACAAACACTCTGATAAACAGAGTGTCCTTTTCTTTACAAAAAAAAAGAAAAGAAGGCTAAATGTCCTTGCTCGCCAAGGAACGGATTCGCTCCCTGAGATGATGCACCTTGATCTGACGCGCCTTCTCAGCCTCCATCATGGCTTGGACCCGCAGCTCCTCTTCAGATAGGAAGGGTTTTGCAGCCAGCTGAGCTCGCAGAGACTCCACCCTGGAAGAATGTAGAGACAGACTCTCTTCAGCTCGCGCCTTAGCAGTCTGTTGCTCCGCAAGCTCCTCTTTGATGGTAACAAGCTTCTTCTCATTGATCGCAAGCACAGCTTCTGCCTTGGCAATGGTGTCCCGAGCCTTGGCAATGGTGTCCCGAGCACTGATGATGACGTGCTCCGTGCTCTGCATGACAATCTCGGATTCCCTTGAATCGTCAGTTAGTTTCTGACATTCAGCCTGGGAACATTCGAGGCTGCGGATCTCTGCATCTATTTGTGCCTCTGCCTCTTATCGCTCTCGTTCTTGAGCAGCTAAGAGCCGGGCTAGAGTGGCCTGGGCCTCACCAGAAGAGCTGGCATTTTCCAAAGACTTCAGCTCGTGCAGGTCGTCTCCCAGTTGCTCCACCACCCGCAGACACGCCTGGGCAAGTGAGGGGCCTCCGGTTAACTCGACGTTCTCGGCCAGATTTCTGAGAAGCGTCCGGGCAAAATTGAAGGAGCTGCTTCCACGCAAGATGAGATCAATACCTGATCCCATCGAAGCAAAGAATTGTTGCACCATCTGGCGTGCCAGTTCCCCCATATTGTCACCACCTGGGAAGCTTCCCGACCCCTTTTCTGTCACGGTGCAAGCCGGCTCTTTTTGCGCAAGAGTCGTGCTGACCGTCGATACATCAAGAGCGAGACCGACCACTGGCGCTTCCGGGGTGTTATCTCTACAGGAACCTCCACAGCTAATGATGGCGCAACCTCTTCAGAAGCTTCAGCCGAGACCTGAGATGCGTGGCCTTCTGGAAAGGTACCGACCGTCGGACTCTCCATTTGAGCCCCCTCAGTTCTCTCTGCAAGTTATTGTGACATTAGCCACAAAGGAGAAAAGCGAAACATTTAATATATCAGAACTTCCTTACCATCTGGGAGGTCCAGAGACGCCGAATCCTTGGGCAAGTCCTGCGGAGTGGAAGTCTCCGTAGCTTCAATAGTAATCCCTTCACCCGGCAGAGTGGGTTCTTCCCCGGCCTTAGGGGTTGCCTCCTCTTCCGGCAAAGGAGAAGCCTCCCCGGCATCAGTAGTTGCCCCCGCTGGAGTTATCTCGTCAACTAAAGCCGTAACCCCTTCTGGCTGGGTCAACTCTTGTACCATCTCCTCGATCTGCGAGGAGGATGCGGCTTCGACGTTCTCAGCCAATCCTGCAACATAAAAGGGAGAATGTTAAGGTCTCTTCTTCAAAATTAAAAGGGAAGCAGGTCAAAAGGTGAAAAGAGTACCTCCCACGGGAATAATCGTCAGCTGTGATACCGTTGACGGCTCACCCCCATATAGTTCTTCCTCTGAAATATGGGAGAACTTACTCGGATCAGGAAAAGTGGGTTCATCACCGTAATCAACATCGTCTTCAAACTCGCTTTCCCCTGAGAGTGAGGAAGACGATAGCGCCTCGCGCGAAACCCCTGCAGGTGGAGCCTTGTCTCCAACTACTCCAGTGGTAGGGCTGGGGTCAGCCATCCGAGGACTGGAAATGAAGACAGAAGGAGACCCGGGCTGTTGAGCTGAGGAAGACTCGGGCTGAGCTGAGATCCCAGGGATCTTGACATTGCCTCCGCTCATTATATCAACCTCTAGCTGCTCATCCTCGTCAGTGGTGGCGGATCGATCAACGAGCTCCCCTTCCTCCGCAGACCCGTGGCCTCTGCTAAGTGACCTGGGAACACGGACTAGAGGAGTTTCTTCTTCAGCTATCTCTTCCTCCCTCAGTGCCTCAACGACAGTAGGGATCTCTTCAGATCGAGAGACTTCGGTTATCAAGTCCCTTCGAACCTTCTTCGGAGCAGGCTCAGCAGTGGGAGTAGAGCCTTGACGACGCTTGCTCACCGCCTGTCGAGACTTAGTTGCTTTCGGCTCTGCCCTAGTCGCTTGTGGCTCCGCCCTTGGTGGTTGTGGCTCCATGGCTCGTGGCTCCCTTCTCATTCTTCGCCCGACCTCCTTTTGGGCCTTCAGGTATTGTTCTACGAGTTTCGTCGGTTTACTAGAATCCGTCCTTGCCTCGAGACTTGCATTGATGCTCTCGATGCATGAAGACGCCGGGAAAAAGTCTGGTGTCTGGATGGCCTGGGAGTACCAAGTGCAGAAGCTGAAGCTCGTACGGCACTTAGGCCCTTCGAGAGGTAGACGGAAAGTTACTCCCGTCCCTCCAGCCACACTATAGTACCAGGCCCGAGCACCCTCGAACAGGTTCCCTTCGAAGGCGAGTCGAGCATTGGGGTTCCCGACATAGAGCTGATCATAGCCGAACTGTCGAGCGAAGCGATTCGGCATGTACGGCTCAATGGTGCATGACGTCCCTTGTCGGAAAAGCACATATCCGGGCCGGATATTGAGCAACCACCAGAAGGCTCCCATGGATAACCTCGTGAAGTCATCTGGGCAACAGAATCAACAAGTAGATCCCCGGGAGATGCACCAGGGATCTGGGGGAGGCAGCGATTGAGCTGGTAGTTCGCAGGGTCGGAAAGGCACTTCCGGACGTAATATATATAAGGATCACGCCATTTCGAACCCTCCAATTGCTGTACAAAAGGGACAGAACTCTCCCTCCAACGCACCGCCGCCATCAAGGAAGGGCAATGCATCACGTACCAAGCCATGAGGTACGTGTAAGGCAGCTCGACACGAGGGTTGGGACGCTTCACCGTCGGACTCCCCTCTGAGTCAACATACGGCTTTCCCTCGGAGTCTGCAGTTTTCGGTGGCTCGCAGAAACTCTTAGTGAGCGCCCGCAGCCCGCTCTGAATACCAGCCGCTACGGCCGGGAGAAGGGCTATGGGGTTGCCATGAGCCAGGAGCACCGCCGGGTACACCACGTCAGCAACAATGACTTCATGTGGTTGCGTGGGCACCACACAGCGCTTCAGCCACAGCATCAGAAAGCCCGCCAACAGCGCCCGATCGGAGATAGGAGTCCGGGCTTGATGGTGAAAGCTCTCAAAAACTAAGTCAGGGTCGAAACCGTCCTCATTCGACTCCGTGGTGTAGAAACTGTCAGGAGCCTGGTCGATCCTGTCTTCAATCTCCCTGTCGGAGCTGGGAGCCAATCGAGTTATCCGATGGTCTTTGGTGTTGATATTGTTGAACAAGTAACTGGCCCAAGACAGTTGCTTGACTCCCTGCGACCGCCATTTGGTTATCTGGCCGCAAATGTGGAAGTGACATAGCACTTCCCAGTAGGTCTCATATATGAGGGGAAACTCCTCCTTCAAATGGTGAAGCTCCACCGTGGTCGGGACATATTCCTCATAGGGAATGTCCCCTGTCGACAGCCCCGAGACCTCATGCAGCTCGTGCAGAGCAAGGCCCATCTCCCCGACCGGAGTGAAGAACGTCCCCGTCAAAGAATTATAACGCTCTAGAATCCCGAAGAAGTTCTAAGAGCTTTGAGGGATCCCCCACTGCACGGCTCTGACCGCTGGGTATAGTCCCACACGCTTTAGCAGATCCCCGAGTTCGGTGAGGACAAAGCCGACCATCCTGCCCCACCAATAGTTCTCCGTGGAACGGACCCACCCCAGTGCACGGAACCCAACGGGATAATCACCCTCCGCTTCCATGAATGCGTTGAGGAAGGTAGTGCCAAGTTGTGGTATCTCCCCAGCCGGAACATCAGACTTGCGCGACCCAGGGAAAAGGCCGATAACTGACCTGTCATGGCTATCATGACGGTACACTTTGTGGGAGCCCAAATCACCGAGAGTAATCTCAGGGACATATCGAGAGAGGTCCCATTCCATCTTCCGAGGGACGGACATGTGCTGGAAGTAGGACAGCGGGAACATCCTCTCCATGTTCGGAAGAAAGAATCTTCCACCCCTTATTTGACGGAGCCATTTGTAAGTCCCGTCATATAAGCTATGGCCGCCATCGTGGATACGATCTCCGAAGAAGAAGGCAGGCTTCTCCAGTTTGATGCCAGCATCCATTGCAAATGCTGCATCAGTCATAAGCACCCGAAGAGTCCTCATGTCAACATTTGAGAGCCTCTCCCCATGAGCCTGCGACTTGTCAGCTGTCACAGGAACAGTCCTCTGTAACACGAAGGTCAAGTCCCGGTCAGCACCCCCTACATGTCCAAAGTGGCGCTTCTTGGCGAGTGAAGTAGCAGGGCGTGGCGCTGCAAAAAGAAAAGGACACTTAGTTAGATACTCTATCAAAAGCAAGAAAAAAAATGCTAAGTGTTCATAATCCGAACGCAGAAGAGACACTGGACGCAGGAATTATCAAATCCGCGTCCAGACCTGCGCATCCACGCAGAAGAGGCACTGGACGCAGGAATTACCAAATCCGCGTCCAGACCTGCAGGATCGGCGTCTCCACAACATTCTCCTTGATGTCACTTCTGGGGTGCGAAAAGAAGGGAGTTATCCACCTTAACCCTTCCATCACCATAATCGCCAGAAGTTAAGGAGGGTAACTCCCTTCCTTTCACATCCCCAGATGTCAAAATGCTTGGACTCGGGTGCCAGATTCATCAAAATCAACAGCTGATGAAACAGAACGCAAGGATCAAATCCGCGTTCTGTAAACTAAGTCCGCGTCTGAACCCTTCACAATTAGAAAATATTCTAAGTGAAGAATCTGAAGCGCAGGACCCAATGGCGCGAGGGTCCAAACCCGCGTCATGGTTATCAACCCAAAGACTGCGTCTGGGAATCAAACACGATTTAAATTCGTGTGTTAAGGGTTCTTAAAGGTTCTTGGAACTTCCTTTAATGGCGAAACTTCCGCCTAAAAGGCATTTACCTTGGAGACCTTGGAGAACAACATCCTGCGCAGAGGAGGAGCTGCCCCTCCGGGCCTCGGCGACGGTCGCCTTTGAAGAAGAAGCAATCGGCTTGGTCTTGGGAGCCATGGCCAATTCGATCCGAGGTTCAAACAGATGAACTGAAGAGGAAGTTCTCTTTCTTAATCTTATCAGCAAGTGCGTTCGGAGAAGAAGAGGAATCTTCCCAACTGTGGCCTTTTATAGGCACAAGGATTCGCGAAGATACGCGGCGTATGGCCCGATGAATTCTGCGGCGAATCTCCGTTCGACGCGTGGAACAAAATCACTTTAACGCACAGAGAAGATCATGCGCCACGACTCAGCAGTGAATCGTCGCTCGACACGTGGCACGGATCATTTAATGCGCCAGGAATCCGCGCGCCAAAAGGCGAAATCCCGTCGGTTCCCCAGGCCAACTGGCAGAGCAATCATGACGTGGCACAGACTCGCACCCGACGGCCATGTCTCTTCGATGGCTATGCCCCGTCAGCATCGCCATAAATGCGCCCAGACAATCGCGTCTATATTCAAAAGATGCGTCTCTCCGAAGTTCGCGTCTTCAGCTGAACATCGCGTCTGCCTCATGAAGATCAGTCGCGTCTCCATTGCCAAAGGACGCACTTTACAGAAATCGCGCCTTTACAGCAGTACCATCTCTGCTTTTTGAAAAAGAACCTGCGTTCGGCCTCCTGCTTCTGCAAAATCAGTTCAACAGTACACTGACGCAAGCAGACGACCAACCACTCCTGGCCTAAAGCGCGCCAGTGACAGACTAAAAGCAATCGGGGAGGTTTAGACTGTGCATCTAGACACTCAACATGATCAACTCTGGGGGCTTCAAAGAGTTCAACAGTACACTCACGAAGACCAACTCCAGATAAGATTAAACCCGGAGCATCAACAGTCTAGTCATGAAGGTGAACTCAGCTAGAGTCCAAAGTATTTCGAAATCCGTCCCAGTTAACTGCGGAATATCGAAAACTTTGGAGGGGGTTCTGCAGGCTGTATAAAAATCACAAAGACAAGACACCAAAACATAGAGATCCAAGATCCAGGCGCAAGGCTAAATGTGACAATCAAGACGCGAAAGTCCAAACCCGCGTCTCCGCATCAAGACGCGTTGGCTCAACGCCCGCGTCTCCGCATCAAGGCGCATTGGCTCAACGCCCGCGTCTCAGCATCAAGGCGCGTTGGCTCAACGCCCGCGTCTCAGCATCAAGGCGCGTTGGCTCAACGCCCGCGTCTCAGCATCAAGGCGCGTTGGCTCAACGCCCGCGTCTCAGCAACAAGGTGCATCCACCTTGGTTGTAACCACCCCGAATATGGCGCCACCCACCGCCCATGTAGCGGGGAAGTTGGCCCTCATCGTGGAGCACTTTTAGGGGGCACGATCACCCCCTAAAAACCCTATAAATAGTCCCGTCACTATGGAATAGAGGGCGGATTTTCGAGAAAGAAAAAAGGAGAGATCATCGACAGAGAGAGAGAGCTCGACTCTTCAAGCCAGCTTGCTGCGTACAAGTTGCTCTTCGCCTACCTTCTCTTTTAGAGTTTTGGTGGACGGGGCTGAGTTACTCCTTCTACCTACCAAGGAGAAGATCCCTCGACGGTATTGACGGTCATCTGGTCAACGGAGAACAAGATTCACTCTCCACCGCCACACGAAGAACCCAGCACTAAACAAAGGGGGAATTCAAGATTCAATATTCTCCCTCCCTTGTAACCGGAAGATTAGCCTGTTGTAATTTTTCATCTGATTCAAGGAAAAGTTACTCCAGTCCGCTTTCGCCAGTTTTCCGCGTCCAACACATGTGACTAATTATATAAGGGTAAAGTATTATTATTACTAACATGCCCTCCATTCAAAATCAAGGAAACGCAAGAATGGAGGCTTGCGTCTCCATTCAAATGAGACCCGCGTCTGGGCTAAGAGCTGGACGCGGAGATTCTGCTGCGTTCAAAAAGGAGAAAATACAAATTCGCGTTTAATGAAGAGACAAAAGGTATGGTGATTGGACTTGAGTTGATTTAGCCCATAAGCATTAATTGCAGCAAGGGGAGGGTCTCCGCATTAATTGCTGAGTCCAGTTGGCGAAACTCGCGTCTGAGGAAGGAGAGAGAAAAATGGAAAAAGAGAAAAGTGGAATATCTGGATAAACTCCGGTATCTGGGAAAAACACCGGAAATCCCAGAAAAGCCCAAAAATAAAGTATCTCGAAAAGTCTCCAAAAATTCTCAAAAATAAGAAATATTATTTTAAGATTTTTAGTGAAATCAGTTTTCAGAAATTCAATTCCATTTTCAAAATAAAAATCCTGGAATCTACTGTGAACGGTGTCTACACCGGGTAGGCTGGATTTTTGATAAAATCTGAAAAATCTCAGAAAATGCCTGAAGGAAGAAAATAAAATTTTAAGAAGGAATGTGAAAGCGGAATCCAAAAATTTGATTCCAATTGTGAATTAAAATTCCTGGAATCAACCAGTGATACTGGCCGACACCGGTTTTGAAGATTTACAATTTAATTCCGAAAAATTCCAGAAAATCATGAAAAATCTAGAATATAAAAAAATAATATTTGAAACTAAAATTAGTCAAATCTGAATACCAAACAGATCAAAATCATGCAGTACTGCTATATGAGTAAGTATTTAAATAGCAGAAAATAAAATAAAATAAATAAAATATAATAATAATAAAATGCACCAAAAATCAGGATACGTAACTGTGCACGTATACCGAGGATGGGGTGTTACAATCTATCCACCTTACAAAAAATTTCGTCCTCGAAATTTCAGGAAGGGGAAGATGACGGTAGAGAAGAATAGGAAGAAGGGTTTTACCAACTAAGTTGTAAATAGATGAGGGTAACGCTCACGAATAACGTCCTCTCGTTCCCATGTGGCTTCTCCTGGCACATGCCTATTCCAAGAAACCAATACTAATGGTATTGCCTTATTCTTCAATGTCTTGATACTTTTGTCCAGGATGGCCATCGGTTGCTCTTTATAAGACAGATCTGACTGTAGTTCCAGTTCGGAGTGATCTAGAATGTGACTCTCATCCTTACATACTTCCTCAACTGTGATACATGGAATACATTGTGTACTCCTTCTAAGGATGGAGGTAATGCCAATCGGTAAGACACATCTCCCACACGATCCAAAATTTCGAATGGGCCGATGTATCTCGGACTAAGTTTTCCACGAGTACCGAACCGGATTACCCCTTTGGTGGTGATATCTTTAAAAATACATGCTCACCGGTTCTGAATTCCAATGGCCTTCTGTTTGTGTCTGCCCAACTCTTTTGTCGGCTCTGTGCTGTCCGGAGATGATCTCTGATAATTCGGACTTTGTCTGTTGCCTGAACTAGAATGTCTGGTCCCATAAGTCTTCTTTCGCCGACTTCGTCCCAACATATCGGTGACCTGCATTTCCTGCCATACAATGCCTCAAATGGGGCCATTTTGATACTAGCCTGATAGCTGTTATTATAAGAGAATTCTACCAAATGAAGATAGTCTTCCCATGACCCTCTAAATTCTATCATGCAGGCTCGTAACATGTCTTCAAGGATCTGGATAGTCCGTTCAGATTGTCCGTCTGTCTGGGGGTGATATGAAGTACTGAATTTCAGACGAGTTCCTAAATTTTCTTGGAGACTTTCCCAAAAATGTGATCGGAATCTCGTGTCTCTATCTGACACGATACTAACTGGAACTCCATGTAGACGAACAATTTCTTTCATATATTTTTCTGCAAGAACTTCTGTTGACTGACCTACTCTGAAAGGTAGGAAGTGAGCTGCTTTTGTGAGGCGGTCAATGATTACCCATACTGCATTATTACCCTTAGGACTGCGAGGTAGTGCTGTGACAAAATCCATGGTGATATGTTCCCACTTCCACTCGGGTATTGGCAAGGGCTGAAGAAGTCCAGCTGTTCTCTGGTGTTCTATCTTTACCTGCTGGCAAACTAAGCACTTGGCCACATGCTGGGCTATCTCCCTTTTCATGGCATTCCACCAGAACTTCTGTTTCAAGTCTTGATACATTTTATTTCCTCCCGGGTGTATGGAATAGGCCGAACTATGTGCCTCTGCCAAAATTTTCTGTCGGACTTCTCCTTGGGGGACACAAATTCTGTTACCAAAATATAATGCGTTGTCTGAATGAATACGGAGGTCAGTTCTCAATCCAGCTTCTATTTGAGCTCTGAATTTCTGCAATCTGGGGTCTTCTTTTTGAGCTTCTTTAATCTCATCCATCAGGGTTGATTGAATCTGAAAGGTCATCAACTGTCCCGTTTTATCAATTCCTTGTACTATCATTAAGTCCAATTTTATGATATCCTGAATCAACTCCTTCTGTTGCGTAAGTTGTACTAGCATTTTATTCTCTGGCTTCCTGCTCAATGCATCTGGTACTGTATTGACTCTGCCTGGATGATACTGTAAATCTATATCATAATCTGCCATTAATTCAAGCCACCGTCTCTGTCTCATGCTTAATTCTTTCTGCGTGAAAATATACTTTAGACTCTTGTGATCAGTGTAGATTAGCACCTTGTCTCCCAGAAGATAATGTCTCCAGATCTTCAATGCAAATATTACAGCTGCCAGCTCTAAGTCATGAGTTGGGTAATTTCTCTCATGTGGTTTCAGTTGCCTGGATGCATACGCTATGACATGATCATGCTGCATTAACACACACCCCAGGCCTTTTCCGGATGCATCACTGTATATAACCATCCCTCCTCTTCCTGAGGGAGTCCTCAAGACTGGAGCTGTAATGAGTCTTTCCTTTAATTGTTCAAATGCTGCGGTACATTCCTCCGTCCATATATATTTTTCTCCTTTCCGGTGAGCTTCGTTAACGGGGCTGCAATCTTAGAAAAATCCTGGACAAAGCGCCTATAATATCCGGCTAATCTAATAAAACTCTTAATTTCTGTTACTGTCCTTGGAATTGGCCAGTCCTTTACTGCCTGAATTTTACTAGGGTCTAATGAAATTCCTTCTTCTGAAATTATGTGTCCAAGGAAGGCCACACTATTTAACCAGAAATCACATTTGCTTTGCTTAGCATGAAGTTGTTCCTGTTGGAGAGTCTGTAACACTATTCTCAAGTGGTCTGCATGCTCTCTGTCGTTCTTCGAATAGATCAAGATGTCATCTATAAAAACAACCACAAACTGATCCAAATATGATGAGAACACTCTGTTCATCAAATCCATGAAAACTGCAGGGGCATTGGTGACTCCGAAGGGCATAACTAGAAACTCATAATGGCCATAACGAGTTCTGAACGCTGTCTTTGGAACGTCTTCTTTCTTTACCTTTAGCTGATGATAACCTGATTGCAAATCCAACTTTGAAAATACTCGAGCTCCATGAAGCTGATCAAACAGATCATCAATTCTTGGTAAGGGGTACTTGTTCTTGATGGTAACCTTGTTTAACTCTCTGTAGTCTATACACAACCGCTTACCACCGTCCTTTTTGTTTGCTAAGAGCACTGGAGCTCCCCATGGTGAAGCACTTGGTCTAATCAATCCCTTGTCAGAATATTCTTGTAGCTGCTTCTTCAGAATTTCTAACTCAGTGGGTACCATTCTGTATGGAGCTTTGGATATTGGAACTGTGCCTGGAAGGGTATCAATGGAGAACTCAATCGTTCTGTCAGGTGGAAGCCCCGAGATTTCCTTAAATACTTCTGGAAACTCATTCCAATTGGTACTCTCTTCTTCTGGATCTCACCAGCAGTCATCTGCGCTTTTTCCTTGGTAGGTTTGTGTTCTCCTTCAAATTGGAATTCAGGCTGAAGTGGTATTCTGAAAATAACTTTTTTGTTTCGACAATCAATGACTGCATGGTATTTACTGAGCCAAGTCATGCCTAAGATTACGTCGTACCCTTTAGTATCTAGTACGAGCATATCCACTGTTAATGTCCTGTCACACAGTTCCACCGACAATTTACACAAACTCTATTAGAGATGACTACTCCGTTACCGGTACTTATCTCCCACTGGTGGTCTAAATATTCAACAGGTATAGAGTTCAAAGCAATGAAACTATCTGATATGTAGCAATGAGAAGCGCCAGAATCAAAGAGGGCTAAGACAGGTTTAGAGTGCACCATAATCTTACCTGTTACCACTTCTCCAGAAGTTTGGGCCTCTTCCCCTGTCAAGTTGTAGGCTCGTCCTCTTCCACGATCCGCTGCAGTTCTGACTCCCCTCTGGACTGGGCGGATATCTTGTAGCGGGGGAGGGGGAAGGGCCCTCCTAACCATTGGTCCCTGGTTCCTCTGTCCATCTGGCCCTGGAAGTGCTGGCAATGCTTGGTTGACCATTCCCATTCTTTTGTGGGGACAGACTTCTATTGAATGATCACGGAACCACATACCAGGCATAACCCATTTGCCCTACGGCAATTTTGTCGAGAGTGACCTGGTTTCTGGCAATAGCTACAAAAAGAAAATGGTTGGGTTACTGGAAAGGGGGCTGGTCGAAATGGTCGTCTCATGGTTGGGATCCTTGCTGCTCTGAATGGACCTCCTCTCCCTGTTTGTGGAAATGGCCTCTTCATGGTCTGATTCCTTATCATGTTAGATTTCCCTTTCTCCAGTCCTCGCTCCCCTCTCGAGCTATGGTGAGGACTTGGGAATAAGTTTTCAGCTGTTGGGGCATTAAGAGGATTTGAATGTCCATTTGTAAACCCTGTTGGAACCTACTCGCCCGCTTTTCCTCATCAGCCACCATATATGGAGCAAAGCGGCTCAGCCTCAAGAACTCAGCGGCATACTCATCCACAGACCGGTTCCATTGTTGAAGTCGGATGAACTGTTCTTCCATTTCTTTCTAAGCTGTGGCAGGGAAAAATCTACTATAGAAGCTTTAAGAAAACTGGTCCCAAGTGACAGGTTTCTCCAGTCTCGCTTCTTCAGCTAGCCACCAGGTCCTGGCTACATCCTTTAGTTGAATCTTGGCGACCTCCACTTGATTTTCTTTTGGGACCCGGGCTGCGTTCAACAGATCTGTGGTGTCAATCAGCCATTGTTCAGCATCTAGTGGTTTCTCTCCTCCCGTGAATATCGCCGGTTGCAACCGCCTAAAGTCTGATACGTTCCCCGGTCTTTGTTCCTTAGGAGTTGCTAACTCTTGCCGAAGGAGTTCCGTCTGCTGTTGCTGATTCTCCATCATAGTCAGGATAACCCTTAGAATCTCAACATTCTCTCCCGTGGGTCCATTTGATGCTTGCCCGGAGTTGTTACGACCCGTCCTTCTATCCATACTTATGTTGGTAAAAAGGAGACTGGAAACTGGAAAGATGGAAGGATTTTAGGACACAAGGAAAGGAATCAAGAAGGACTAGATAACTTTGTACATTGTAGTTGGCAATGGCAAATTCCATTTGCTGCTTGATTGTACTATAGGTGTGAGAGCCTAGGCTGTGACACCAACCTGTAACGCCCCGATCCCACGGTACGGGGACGTCACTGCGACGTACATACGCAGGTCAGAAGTACCCTCACGTATATACGCTAAGCATCAGTACAAGCAAGAATCAGAGTACGACAAACGTAGCGTCCATTCATATGCCAACATAAGAAGTACAAAGTACAAGGCTATCACAGGATGTGACATACTATTACATATCACATGCATCATATATCACAGCCAAGCACAACAGTACGATTTACAATATGATTACAAGATGCTCACGAGCTGAAGGAAGGTCCCGCGAGCTAAAAAGGAAAGTCTGGCACAACAGAAACCGAGACTAGTCAGCCTGCTCGGAAAGGAAAGCTTGATCTTCCACAGAAGGCTCCACCTCAATCCAAGGTCCGGAACCTGAACATACAAATTCAAGGGAGTCAGGACCTCCCAAACAAGTGATCAGGTTACAGCCGAGCGACATAAGAAATAAGAGTATGAGAGTTGGTACAGTATTATGAATAATCAGCCAGCGAGTAAAGGAAGTACGACATGTTTATAAATGAAAGGCATTGTATAAGCTTAAGTTACAGCCTCATGAGACTAGTTCCTCGAGGGAATAATCCAAACAAGGAAACCCTCATCTATATACCTTTATCTCATGTCACCGTGATCCAAGCGCATACAACACCCACAGTTAACGTCTTTTATTATTATTGTTACTCGTCTTACCCTGATATCTAGCTATGTGAACTAGCGTCCCAGCACACATAGATCCATATCCAAGTAAAGCAAGATTGTTATTGGAAACCAGCGGGGGTATCAACGAACTATGTTTACAGTGGGTCCCGTACATACCCGGACCACGGCCCAGGATGTTCCGTTGCTTGGTAACGGAACCAGCCGCAAGGCTAACAGGAGGGACTTATGTATGCCCTTATCATGATGGTACCAGGAAGGAGGGAGCCAGCACTCCCCTCGGTCGCCTGGAGGCCCACAGGTCAGACCGGAAATTTAGTTGCACAACATACCTAATACCACTGTAAACACGAACATATATTGATAGCCGCGTATTTCCCCCGACCCGATGCAAGTTGTCTTATTTTATGAATTCTTTAGATAATTATCAGGTTTCAGGAATGAACAGGAGCAAGTCAGGAATATTGTAAAAACAGGAGTATCAGGAGTACAATTTGTACTATCATGTAAATCAAATTGGTAAATCATAAAGTCCGGTTATCATTCCCGTTATCGTGATAATTATGAGAATCATGTGTGTCATGCCTTGTGTTAGGAGATAGCATGACAAGAGGTGATATCCATCAAGTAACAAGTCTTGTAATTAGCAATATACAATACATGACCCAAAGATAATGTTCATAAACAAAGAGGTAATTAACCACAGCAAACAGTCAAGTTTAGTCGACTAGGGAGTGATATTAGTCGACTTATGAAGGGGGTAGTCGACTATAGATAAGGGTCAAGTCGACTAAAAGGCCGCGTCTCAGAGAGCCGCGTCTCAGGAAGAAAGTTAGTCGACTAGGGGTAAATGTCAAGTCGACTGATAAATCGCGTTTTCAGGAAAAGGGCGCGTCTTCAGAAAAAGTTAGTCGACTAGGAAAATGGGGTACTCGACTAACGAAGCTGCGTTTTCAGGAATAAGGTTACATTCAAAGGGGTTAGTCGACTTATAGTTGGGTCAAGTCGACTAATGAAGTTGCAAAACAGAGAGCAGATCCTGATGTTTGAGGGCTGCGTTTGTTGATGAAATTACAAGCATGAAAATAATGTCCAAGTCTTGGCGAGTAGAATTACTCGCCTAAAATGCGTCCGACGTCCTGTAAGAAATGCCAAGTGAGGAAGATGAGTTCTTTGCCAAGTTTGTTACCAAAACGATTACCGGAATAATCGCGAACGATTACCGGAAAATCTACGGTGATAAAGCTCGGCCCCAATCCAAAAGGAGGGTACCGGCCCAGAGTCTTGCCAACAGAGAAGAACGCGGCCCCAATCCAAAAGGAGTGGCCGGTCCTCACAAGAGAAGGAAGAGGTTGAAGGTGCAAGTCTAGCTCAACTTGACAAAATGAGATTTTGCAAACTATGTTACGGGGGACGAATCTATAGTCCGCCGAAAGAGGTTGACGAGGAGGTGAAGATGGTATGCTTGGTGGTGGCTATGGTGGTGCAGGGGTGGTGGAGATGGTGGTGAAGTTTGGTGGAGAAAATGGGTTCTTTGGGGTTTTCTTGGTGAAAGAGGTTGAAGAAGATGGTGTTGTTGGTGGAAATGGAGGAGGAGATGGAGGGGAGAATGGCGGAGGAAATAGTGGAAGAAGTGGTGGAGAAGATGGAGATGGTGGGTGGTAGTAATGGCCGGCCAAGGGAGTTGGTGGCTGCGCTTGCTGTTGAAGCTTGCTGGAAATGGAAGATGGGAGGAGAATAATGAAAGAGAGAGAAGGTGGGAGTGCATGTGACTAATTATATAAGGGTAAAGTATTATTATTACTAACATGCCCTCCATTCAAAATCAAGGAAACGCAAGAATGGAGGCTTGCGTCTCCATTCAAATGAGGCCCGCGTCTGGGCTAAGAGCTGGACGCGGAGATTCTGCTGCGTTCAAAAAGGAGAAAATACAAATTCGCGTTTAATGAAGAGACAAAAAGGTATGGTGATTGGACTTGAGTTGATTTAGCCCATAAGCATTAATTGCAGCAAGGGGAGGGTCTCCGCATTAATTGCTGAGTCCAGTTGGCAAAACTCGCGTCTGAGAAAGGAGAGAGAAAAATGGAAAAAGAGAAAAGTGGAATATCTGGATAAACTCCGGTATCTGGGAAAAACACCGGAAATCCCAGAAAAGCCCAAAAAATAAAGTATCTCGAAAGTCTCCCAAAAATTCTCAAAATAAGAAATATTATTTTAAGATTTTTAATGAAATCGGTTTTCAGAAATTCAATTCCATGTTCAAAATAAAATCCTGGAATCTACTGTGAACGGTGTCTACACCGGGTAGGCTGGATTTTTGATAAAATCTGAAAATCCCAGAAAATGCCTGAAGGAAGAAAAAAAATTTTAAGAAGGAATGTGAAAGCGGAATCTAAAAATTTGATTCCAATTGCGAATTAAAATTCCTGGAATCACCAGTGATACTGGCCGACACCGGTTTTGAAGATTTACAATTAATTCCGAAAATTCCAGAAAATCGTGAAAAATCTAGAATATAAAAAAATAATATTTGAAACTAAAATTAGTCAAATCTGAATACCAAACAGATCAAAATCATGCAGTACTGCTATATGAGTAAGTATTTAAATAGCAAAAAAAAAATAAAATAAAATAAAATAAAATAATAATAATAAAATGCACCAAAAAACAGGATACGTAACTGTGCACGTATACCGAGGATGGGGTGTTACAACAGTCCTGCATTGGATAACATACACCGAACCTTCTCTAGCAAGGTCCAGTTCATCCTCTCAGCCACCACATTTTGTTGCGGAGTCTCTCGTACCGTGAAGTGTCTCTCTATGCCCTCATCAAGGCACAACTGTAGGAAAGGATCTGATTTGTACTCTCCTCCATTATCAGAACGAAGGACCTTGACCTTCCTTCCCGTGCTTCTCTCCAGATTAGCCTTCCACTTCACGAACAATTCTACGACTTCATCTTTGTGTCTTATGGTGTACACCCAACAGCGCCTAGAAAAATCGTCAATGAATGACACAAAATAGTGGTTACCTCTAATCGATGCAGTCTTGGTAGGTCCCCATACATCCGTGTGAACATAGTCAAGAATACCCTCTGTGCTGTGTGAAGCTGTGCCAAACTTCACCTTGGTCTTCTTGCCGATGATGCAATGCTCATAGAAATCCATCTTGCAGGTTTCGGCACCCTTCAGCAACCCTTGCCTCGCAAGAGCTTGCATTGACTTCTCTCCTGCATCTCCCTGTCTCATGTGCCAAAGCCGGGTTGAATCTTCCTTTGGACTGGTAGAAGCCGCCACTTGCCCTGTCACCGTATTACCCTTCAAGTAGTATAAGTTGTTCCGGCGATCGACCTTCAACACCACCATCGAACCCTTTGTCATTCTAAGGACTCCCTCCTTAATAGACACTCCAAGGCCCAATGACTCCAAAGCTCCTACGGAAATCAGGTTCGTCTTCACTGAGGTACATACCTCACTTCCTTCAGCTCTCTCACCATCCTATCAACATTCTGATTGGAATAGTGCCAATACCCTCCATGATGCACGGATGATCGTCGCCAATGACGATCGAACACCCCTCCAACTTCTCAAAACTGGAAAACCAGTCCCGATTAGGGCATACATGATATGTTGCACCTGTGTCCAAGATTCACTCATTTTCACCTGAGTAGCCTATGACGGGAGTAGTAACTGAAAAAGAGAACACTGACGAATCTGAGTCCGATCCATCTGCCTGTGATTTGCTGCTTGCAGTGTTAACCACCTTTGCTAGATTTGCCTCAGATTTTGATTCTTTCTTCTTTCCTTGAACTTCGGACAATCCACCTTCCAGTACCCAATCTCTCTGCAGAAAGCACACTGATTCCTTTTGAGATCCCTGAACCCTGAACTGGACTTAGATCTTCCTCTAACCTCCTTGCACTTCCTTGATGATCCTCTGCCTCTTACTTCCAGTGCCTCCGCCGATGAGCTTGACTGAGAAGGATGTCTCTCCTTCTTCCTCGTCTCATAACTTGTCAGTGCAGACGACACCTCATGGTAGTTCAGAGTCTGTCTACCATTGATAAAAGTCAGAGTGAATGTCTCATACTCCTCCGCCGGGAGTGAGTTCAGGAGGATGATCGCCTTGTCTTCCTCTTCTACCACGACATCCACGTTTATCAAATCTGTAATAAGCTTCGTGTATCGGTTGATGTGCTCATTCACTGTACTCCCCTTCTTCATCCGAAACTGATACAGCTTACTCTTAAGCTGCAACCTGGACTCAACACTCTTCGTCAGGTATTTCTTCTCAAGGGTTTCCCACAGATGCTTCGCCGACGTCTCATGTTGCACAAGATATTTTATGTCTTGCGACAAACATGAATGTATCAACCCATACGCCGACCTGTTCATCTTTGCCCACTCTTCATCAGTGGTCGTGCTCTTCTTCTTCTCCAATAGGAGAGTGTCCTCGAGATTTGATACATTCAGTGCATCTATAACCTCACATCTCTACATTCCGAAGTTATTTGTACCGTTGAACTTGACAACATCAATCCTCGGGTGAGGATTCATGGTCTTAACCGAAGCAATTTCTTCTGCCATTGAGATTTATTGATCCTCTATCTATGCGGAAGAACAATCAACTGGAAATAGATCTCTATTCAGATAAAAATTAGATTTTTACCTTTCCCTTGAAACCCTAGATCGAGTTTCTCTCCAGATCTACTGTAACCCCCTGATCCCCGGTGTACGTATCACAGTATCGGTACGCGATACGACGTTATTGTTGATTTGACCTCTGTGGTAGTCCGATTGAGCTGATTTAAATTTCAAAATCAATTTCTAATATTTTAGATTTTTCAAGATTTTCTGGAATTTTTTCTGGATTATTTTGGAAAAGCTCCGTAGTTGGTGTCGACCGATACCGATAACCGGCTTTACGATTTTTATTTCACTAACGGCGTGGTATTTTGAGAATCATCTTTCACCATGTGTCTTAAAATCACATGAGCTACGTATTGGTAGTTTTGGGGATTTTTCGGAATTTATCGGAAATCCGGCCAAACGGTGTCGCCCGGTTACTGGCGACATCTTCCAAGATTTTAATTTACAAACCGGATTGAATTTCTTCAAACCATTTTCATATTACGTCTCAAGGTAATATTCTCTATTTTCTGTAATTTTTTGGCACCGTTCGGAGTTAGTCGATTTTGGGCCAAATTAAATAATATTATTTTAATTATCTTATCTTTTTCTTTTCTTCTTCTCCCCCAAGCCATCACCACCGCCATTCTCCACCGCCTTCTTCCCCCTTTAAATCCTCTCTCTCTCTCCCCATAACTCTCTCTCTCTAATTATCACAAAACCTCTCTCTCTCCGACGCTCTCTCTCTAACCTCTCTCCCTCTCTCTATGCAACCCAACAAGGGGAGAAACCGACCCGTCGCCAGCGGCCAGGCTGCCGGCCGCGGCCCCGGCCGGCGCCTCCCCAAGCCGGCCACCCTTCCTCCTCCCTTTTCCTTCTTCCCTTCTTTCCTTTTTCTTTCCTTTTTCTTCCCCTGTCAAACCCTCTCCCTTTCTCTGTTTCTCTCCCTCACCCTCTCTCTCTCTCTCTCACACTTGCTCGGCCGGGCCGGGACCGCCGCCGACAGGCCGGCCGGCCGCGCAGATGAACAGCAGCAGCTAGAAGCTGCTGCTGCTCCTCCTTTCTCCCCTTTGTGGGTTTGGGTTAGAACCCAAACCCATTAACCCATTATTGGGTTAGGTTTAAACCCATTAACCCATGTAGTCACTACCCGCGACCCAATACCCCGTTACCATTTGACTTAAGTTAACGGGTTTGGGTTGTGGATCTGGACCCGACCCGTTATGAGCCCAAACCCGCATCCAAACCCATTAAAGTACTCGGACGATATGAGGAGCATCCGGACTCCGATTTGGACGATTCTGGATCCGTTGCGATCGTGGGAAAGAGAGCTACCTTCCCATGGCTAGTTTGTGAGTGTTTTTCTTTTTAATAAATTATCTTTATTCATGTTTACTAATTGAGTGATTGTTTAGATAAATAAATCATGATTATGGGTAAAGCCCTAGCATGTTAATAAAGAACTTAATTATAGAGAAGGCATATTTGGTTATGCATGATAGTGTAAAACATAACCAATCACATAATCATATCATCTGCTTCATGATTTCATATAGCATATTATTCATATAAGATATACGGGATAGATGATCATACTAAAGTGGTTCGATTATTAGTCCACATGTTTTTCTTGCCTCTAGCACATCTGTCACTTCATGGACATCAAACATGGTTACGTCGTACTGTTACATGTGCCCTGATACACGCGTACTCCATGATAGCAGATATTGTCACTATTACACTATCACCCTTACAGACCCACCGATATACAAAATACTGTATTGCACATAAATATCTGTTACACTCTATTTCGTTAATTGACGTTGTTTCACCATTACATAGATACCGAGATTCACGACACTATTACTGCATGTTTGTGAACTATTGAAATACTGATACGCTAGTACACTGGATACCATCCTGTGCACAGTTCCTTCATGTTCTTACATCACTGTTCTATAGACGCACCGGTATACATGCATTGTTTGTCTTTGTATGCTTGTTACATGATCATGGCTTTATTCCTGTTACATGGATCATGGATTTAGTCCTGTTGCATAGATCATGGTTTATTGATTGCTACATGATATGCATGTATTCTCGTTACATGATGATTTCCTGTTACTGATATGGATATTCCCGTTACTGGACATGAGAGCTGTTGACATGCGATATGTGGAATCCCACATCGATTGTGATATTGTTCCCGTTATATTGTTCCAGTTATATTGTTCTCGTTTCCGGTTCTATTGTTCTATGCTATCAATAGAGCTCTGGTCCAGTTATCATGTTACCTGTATCATGTACTGTATGTGTTCTTGTTACAGTATATACTTGACATATCAGATCATAAAGCTAACTTGGGTATGGGGGAGACTTGACGGTTGATTAGATCTTATCGGGTGATGTACTGGATCCATATTGTTCTCCCACTGCAGGGGACGGTAGTGCTACCTACCAATTGCTCCATGAGCTCTCGTTACTTTTTCATGCTCCCCTCTTAGCGGAGGGCCCTGGTCTTAGCAGCCAGGGGTTTGTTTAAGGCCGTGATCCCGGGTATGCACGGGATACATCTACCCGATAAGAGCTCCTCGACCATGGGTTTCCAAGTAACATAATAAAACAGTATACACAATAGTGACGTCGAGAACACTTATTATTTGATCACTCTCTCGTTTGGATAATGGTACCCGTAGGCCATGTCCGGATGGGTTCGACTGGAGTGCGGGCTCCAGTATGAACTACCAGTGGTATGGGACACTGGAAGAGATTGATTAAAATACCAGGTGGTACTGATTGCTACTATTGTATAAATAACATGACTTGCCTGATACATGTATTCTATTGTTTAGTTGTACATGTTCCTGTACCTGATCATTTCGCCGTTATCATGTTTACCTGTATATGTTGTTACCTTACCTGTTTCATGCTATACATTCTGTGGTGCATCCTACTCATGTACATGTATAATCTGCATTGCATATATTCTGTCTCCTGTATTCCGTGCAGACATCATTACTGTATATGCACAACAAGTATTGTGGTTATATTGCATATGCCCACCTGCAGATTCATATTGCTTATGCCCACCTGCATGTTCACTTCTATCATGTCACCACTATACAACAGGTTATCTTACATATTGCCAATCTGCATGTTCACTTCTATCACGTCACCACTATACAACAGTATAAATTGTATAAAACTAGAGACTACTGTGGACATGACCCGTGAGAACATGCTTGGAGGTGATGGTATAAATATGTCATTGTTTATTTCTACATATTATTAAAGTTCTAGTATATGGTATCACTAGTACATAAACATGTATTATATATTATTATCGTGCTTGTATTACTATTGTATCTATTACTGCCTCCTTCATTTTACCACTCACTAGGCCGCTTTCTGACGACCCTGGGTTGCGTGCCCAGGTTGGAGACCCGAGTTATCGTATTGTCCCATAGTTCATTGGGTTCATACCAGAGACTCCTCATCGAGACTATTCATAGGTATTTTGGTAATTTATTTCTGTTATCCTATTTCTCCCTGTTTTTATATCTGTTTATGATCACTAACCCCTTTCTACAGGTATTCTTGTACTTATTTCCTGCTGGAATCCTTGTGTATTGGAGATTATGTTCTGTACTGAGGCTTAACGTACGCGTGAGGGTGTTTTCACCTCGCGTATGTACTCGCCATAACGTCCCCGTACCTGCGGGATCGGGGC